>BTPG01000002.1:304590114-304612614 GCA_036245525.1 Semisulcospira habei
ACTGCACTGGCGAAGGAAGGCGATTAGGATGGTCGATTCTGGTGGCCTGCGGATGGCAAGTCGGATTGAAGACTGGTGCAAGAACTGCCCCCGATGTTTACGCCGGAAAGCTGTTGGACAGAAGGCCATGTTAGTCAACATCAGCAGCAGTCAGCCCATGGAGCTAGTTTGCATTGATTTCTTGAGCCTGGAGACGTCTTCCAGTGGGTTTCAGCATATCCTTGTGATAACCGACCACTTCACGAGATATGCCCAAGCCATACCGACTCGAAATCAGACCGCCAAGACAACAGCAGACGCGCTTTTCAACAACTTCATAGTGCATTATGGATTTCCCAGAAGGCTCCACTCAGACCAAGGCGCGAACTTTGAGAGTCGTGTCATCAAAGATCTTTGTCAGCTGGCCGGTATTGACAAGAGCAGGACCTCGCCATATCACGCAATGGGGAACGGGATGACCGAGCGTTTCAACAGGACCTTGCTAGGGATGCTAGGCACTCTGGAGCCAGAGCGGAAAGTGCAGTGGCATAAATCAGTAGCACCTCTAGTCCACGCCTACAACAGTACAAGACACGAGTCCACCGGTCACTCTCCGTATTTCCTCATGTTTGGGCGAGAGGCAAGGTTACCCATCGATCTAGTATTCGGACTGGAAAGAGGAAAGAACGCCAAAGACTACAGCAGCTATGTCACTGATCTACAGACGCGCCTTCAGGAAGCCTACAAAGTTGCGGCCAGTACAGCGGATGGGGCTCAACGACGTCAGAAGGAGCACTATGACATCAAAGCGCGAGGAGCAACCTTACAGAAAGGAGACAGAGTGCTCGTCCGCATACTTGCCTTCGAGGGCAAGCACAAGCTCTCAGACAAATGGGAAGAGGATATCTACATTGTCAGTTCCCAACCAAATGAAGGTGTTCCCGTGTACAGGATACACAAAGAGGGAGATGCAAGTCGTAAGAGGACCCTTCACCGGAATCATCTCTTACCCATTGCCGCGGCATCAAGTGACAGAAATGATGAGACAGTGACAGGCAGGCCACGGCCAGTTCCGGCACCACGGGCCAGGAGCAAGGCGGCCAAGCAGGAACGGGAACAGACTACACATGATCTGACAGCATACTCAGAGGAAGGTGACGAGTCAGACTCAGTCATCGTAGAAGTGCAGCTTGAACTCCAGAGTTCTGACCCAGCAGTTAAACTCGCTGCAGGAGAGGAGGAGGATGATAAGCAAGCTGAGATGTCATCACAACCTTCTGAGGACGCTCAAGGAGCTGTTGTGGATGACGGGGCAGCCAGCTTGAGTGGTGACGACCACCAGTCCACCGTGAGTGTAGAAGGTGGAGAGCTGAGCGCGTCCACAGATGAGACAAGTGGTCGGACACAGGAGGAAGGGACTACTAGAGACAATGAAGAGGACACAGGTCCAAATCAGGAGCAAGAACAGGCAGTTCTTCGCGTTTCTAGTAGACATCGAATGCCTCCTACCTGGCAGACTACAGGTGAGTATGCTATGGCACAACAACCTGTTGGACCAGAATGGAAAAGGAAAATAGTTTTTCTATCAGACCTGATTAAGAGTGGAGAGGTACAGATGGATCCTGAAAGATTGTCTGAAACTGTATCATCCATCTTAACTCAGTAGGTCTAGCATAGCGTTAACATGGGAATAGTACTTAAAACCATGCCCGGACTTGACTTTGTTTTCACTCGGATACCAGATAAGTTGATGTGAAGAGTCATAGTTTCTCTCGAATTAATGTTGTGATAAGTTCGTGTGTATAATTAATATTTCTTTGGTAGTTCATTCACACTTCACCATAACCTCTTACATCCAGTGTACCGAGCCTAGCTAACCATGGCGCAGAATGTCATGCCAAAGTCGGGCGTATACTTAGTGGATATTTTGAGTTTTGTGTTGCAATAGTCATATTTCCTGCATTATTTTCTTTTCTATTTTGTTCCTATTATATTGTCCATGGTTTTGTAACGCTAACCATTTAATTAGTTAGTACTTAAACGGAAATGCCGAGGACGTCATTTCACTTGGCAGGGGTGAATGTGGTAGAGTGATCTTTGATCATGCGGTTAAATAGAGGAATGGAAGTGTTTAGTCTATATTTTCCACTGATTATGATTTGTAAGGTAAATAAATGTTAGTTAATGGATAAAGCCAAATAGGTTAATTCCTAATTAGTATTGTCTTCTTAGATCTTTTTCTCTTTTAACTTTATCTACTTCATTCCGTTGTCTTGTTTTATAAGGTGGTATGGATAGACTGCACTGCAAACCAGACAGGTTTAACTGTAAGTCAGAACAGTTTAGTCAGTGGGAGCATAGATGTATATCGTTCCTAGCTCTAGCCTAGATGTATAAATATTGCTGCCTGACTCTGTGTTTGGACAGCATGTAGCTATAAGTGCTCCAAGAATCCAGTGCATCTTGGGCGATATATTCTGTCATGAGTTTTCAGTCATGTGCATGAGCTTTGACTGAACTGTATTCACCTATAGCTGCTGTGACATTTTTGGGCAGTCAGACACAGCAGTTTTGTTACTTGACTGCATCTGGTCAATGACATTCAGTCTACCTTGATGTTATCCACCTTTGACACTTTGCTAAGGTATGTTGAATAGCTAGATGTTTGGTTATTTGTTAAGGTAATAGAATATTGCATTAACTAAAAAATGTTATTATTGCATTTTGTTATTTTTACTTGACTGTCTGTTTTTATAATTCGTTGTTTAGAGCCGATTTGTACTGTACATTCTTTTGTAATTTCGGTTGCATGACAATAGCTAGAATGTATGTTCAAGCTATAGCGGCGTATGTATTTTTATGGTAGTTTGATAATAGTAATAGCTAGAACGTACGTTCACGCTATATTGTATATGATATATACTTATGACCTGTAATGTTTGTTGCAGGGTGGCATCATTGACTTAAAGGCATTGATTAAGAGCCTTGATTTGATGCTGTGAATAAAAAGATGTTCTTCAATTAAGCCTCTTCTCAACCCTCACGGAAGCGAACCCCAGGGTGTGAGTGCGTGAGAAAGACCCTATACACCCCCCTCTACAACAAGTTAAGTCGATATAAACTGGTCATCTGCTAGTGAGCAGTGCAGTACGTCTAGAGTCAGTTAAGTCGATATAAACTGGTCATCTGCTAGTGAGCAGTGCAGTACGTCTAGAGTCGGTTAAGTCGATATAAACTGGTCATCTGCTAGTGAGCAGTGCAGTACGTCTAGAGTCAGTTAAGTGTAGAGTCAGTTAAGTCGATATAAACTGGTCATCTGCTAGTGAGCAGTGGCGCTGCTATGTGTTTTTACACGGAGTACAGACATGCACAATTTTGACAATTCGCTTAAAACTACAGTTCTGTTCGCTTCAGTGTTAACCCATATCATACTGAATCTAAAAGCTTCACATTTGTACACTGCCATATGCACGCTAGACTATAGTACTTACAGATAAGGATCATATAGACCAATGGCTTTAGTTCAAGGGTGGTGCCAGAACAGCTTGGCGCCTAGAGGCGCCAAGCTATTTTGGCACTACCCTTGAACTATTTTAGTCAAACTTGTTTCACACACTGGTGTATTCCTAATGATAAGGGTTAACTAGTTCACACAAGACGAAACTAATTACTTTATAATATGCTATATCATTAAAACATTTTTCTCGTATTATCTCAGAGCAACAATGAAAAATATAGCTGCTTCAAGAAGTGCTGATAACAACAATGTAATATTTACCTCCCCGTTGCAGAAACAGTACATGATGGACACCAGAGCGCCCTGCAACAGAACAGAAATACAAAGATTTAGAGATGATTGACATGTGTGACACCAGATAACAGGTCCTCGGGCCGACGTCGGCTGTAGTTAGCCCGCGCACAGATGTGCGCAGGCCGACCACGGCCGACATCGGGGAAGAGGACGGTTACTCACTGGGCCTATACAAAAAATTGTACACAGCTACAAGAAATATATCCTTTCAAGGGACACAATAAAATCGAAGAGGGGGGGGGGGGGGGGGGGGAGGGAGTTAACGCTCTTTGAAGGTTCTGTTTCAAGATCAAACACCAAAGTCTTTTCCCGCTCATCCGTATGTCGCGCGTCTCAAATGAGTTAATCTTTCAAAACCCGGCATCTCGCAATCCCCGTTGGAAAACAACAACAAAACACAACCACCAACAACGACATCAACAAGAATAAACATAAATAAGAACACCAGGAAGGGATGAAGTGCGTGGTAGGATTTTGCAGAGCCGTAGACAATTTTGAGAAAGTAACGTCTTAATTCTACTTTTTATTGACGAGACAAACAGGTTCCAACTTTTAAAGGGTCCTCTGGGAAATATATACGCATGAAACCGAGGTCCCAGCGAGCCGATGAAATGTCGAAACCCGTTCCTGAACTTAGTTATTAAATCCATCCCTGCCGCACTGTAGTGCAAGGGGTATGACACGACCATGATAGTTCAAGTGTAGTGCCAGATTAGCATGGCGCTCGTTACCGAACGTCGTCGATGAATTCATCCCTGCCACACTGCGGTACTAAAAAGGGGTGTAACTCGAAAATGATAGTTCAAGATTAGCTTGGCGCATGGCAAGAGCGCTAAGCTAAACCTGACACTAACCCTTGAACTATCATGGTCGATCCACCTCACACAAGCCTCAAGAAGGCTCCTTACATGTTTGTGACAACAGGTTCAAGGTTTGAAAGTGTTAACTCCTTCACTGGCAGGACAAAGCAAAAAACAACAGCAACAACAACAAAAACCAAAGAAGAAGATGCATAGATCCTCATGAGCCCCCGCTACTGCGGGGGCTTATGAGGATCAATGCCTCTTGTTAGCACCACTTCGTATCCACGTTCCCTGGACGGCTGTGGATCTGTGCCTCACGTTAACATTTCGTAGCCAGCTCCCTGGACGGCTGTGGACCTGTGCCTCAAGTTAACAGCACTTCGTAGCCAGTTCCCTGGACGGCTGTGGATCTGTGCCTCAAGTTAACAGCACTTCGTAGCCAGTTCCCTGGACGGCTGTGGATCTGTGCCTCAAGTTAACAGCACTTCGTAGCCAGTTCCCTGGACGGCTGTGGACCTGTGCCTCAAGTTAACAGCACTTCGTAGCCAGTTCCCTGGACGGCTGTGGACCTGTGCCTCAAGTTAACAGCACTTCGTAGCCAGTTCCCTGGACGGCTGTGGATCTGTGCCTCATGTTAACATTTCGTAGCCAGCTCCCTGGACGGCTGTGGACCTGTGCCTCAAGTTAACAGCACTTCGTAGCCAGTTCCCTGGACGGCTGTGGATCTGTGCCTCACGTTAACATTTCGTAGCCAGCTCCCTGGACGGCTGTGGATCTGTGCCTCAAGTTAACAACATTTCGTAGCCAGTTCCCTGGACGACTAGGGCTTTTGGGCTCAAAAAGTAACAGACTTCAGAAACACTCTGCGTTCACTGGCAGTGATAGGGTTAACAGCCGCGTCCTACGCAGGGGCCGAGGGAGACCAATGCTCCCCCACAGATAACTAACATTTACTAAGTGAGCACACAAAATCTAAAACCGGAAAGGTGACAGTCAAAGAGAGTAAACCGTACAGAAATTTCCAGCAAAGAAACTGCTAGAACAGGAGATGGATCGACCATGAAAATTCAAGGGTAGTGCCATATTATCTTCAATTTTCACGATCACTCCCAATTATCATGGTCACTACCCTTGAATTATCATGGTCGATCCATCTCCTGCAAAATTTGGGAGATGTGGCCGTGGGTTTAAATGGGTTAACAAAGCGGGTAGAACTTGTCCTTTCTAAGTGTGTTTCTTTCTTTGTTCGGCATTTCTTCTTGTGCGGACTTTCAAGCGCACGACAGTTAACTTGTCGTGAAAGTATTACGCTGGGAGGTTTATTTCTGCATACAGAACTTTGTACCCATAGAAATAGAAGAAATGGACAAAATAAAAAGAGTGGGCCTCTCTCTCTCTCTTGACCTTTTTCTCGTCTGCTCTCAAAGGAACCATTAGCTGCGTTCTATGTATCTAGAGATGTAACTGGTGCACAAAGCTATTACGTTTTGTGGATCTGCGTTGCTCTGATATGGAAATGTAACCTTTTCCTTTTCATTTATTTCAATGTCGAGAAAAACTGAACCCAACCCAGCTGCGAGAGGTATAGATCCGCATGGGCCCCCGCAATTGTGCGGGCTCATGAGGACATATGCCTCTGGCCGACACCCCTTTGTATCGGCATATTACATGTTTGACCATTGGCAGTGAAGAATGTATATGCTAGATTTAGGCTTCCTTTAATTTTCACGATCACGTCACCGTTTTTCAACAGAAATTTGATGCTCCTTCGTGTGCACGTTTCTAGTGTGAATCATAGCTCCTCCAAATCGAAAAAAAAAATGAAAATGTATTTTAAAAAAATGTTAAAAAATCCACAAAAAAATAAATAAATTAATACAATACAATACAATACAACTTTATTGTCTGTTCGAGTCCAGGTACGACAGAAATTTGCCTTTCGGCTCGTCATGAAACAACAATATAAGACATTAACAAACGCTGCAAAAGCATATCATGAAAAATTATTATTGCAGCAATCTATCACAAGCAATCTGTCACAAGATGGGAGGTAATGTTAAGTAGATCATACTTATCGCGGCGTTATAAACGAGAGTTCAAAATCGAGACAGCAGTTGGAATAAAAGACTTCTTAAAAACATTCCTTTTGGCAAGTGGCATGTTGAAACGTCTGCCTGATGGTAGCATTTGAAACTGATCAGAGAGTGGGTGACTAGGATCATTGACAATGCTAGCAGCTATCCTTCGGACAGCTCTATGGTACAGATCATCTACTGGGTACTGGGTAATAAATATGTAAACCTTTATGTCTATGTTTAAATTCCGAAGCTTGTTTCTCTCTTTGATGTTTCTTGTATTTCGATGCATTTCACACGCTTGACAATGACAGTCGATCTGTTGGTGAGGATTTTGAATTAATGAAACTTTTAGAAAGGACGTTTGCATCGGAAACAGGACGTTTGTTCATACATTGAATTAGGACTTAACCCCTTCACCGCCGAGAAAAAGGGAACACAATCCAACTGCAAGAGACATAGATCCTCTTGAGCCCC
The DNA here is from genome assembly GCA_036245525.1 of Semisulcospira habei. Classification (NCBI taxonomy): domain Eukaryota; kingdom Metazoa; phylum Mollusca; class Gastropoda; family Semisulcospiridae; genus Semisulcospira; species Semisulcospira habei. The sequence goes on from BTPG01000002.1 coordinate 304,597,260, forward strand.
CGCGAAAGCGAGGGCTCATGAGGATCTATGCCTCTTGCTGAGGCCAGTTTATATCCACGTTTCGTGGATGGTCGGGGCTTTTAGTAGTTGAAATGAACCAAGATTTCAGAAAAAAACATGTACGTACCGCGACAGGGAAGGAGTTAGCTGTATGGGATGCCCCTTGTACCGCTGACCACGAAACAGTTAAAGAAATTTAGTTTAAGTATTTTTTTTTTCTTTTAAAAAAAGTAAGCCCATGCCCTACGTTTTTCGCCAGTGCCCTAGTACACCCCAGCAGAAAGTCTGGGCCAAATTGATCCAAGCCGCACATACAAATGGGAGTAAAAAGCGCGAGCGACGCATCAGTATGGACGGAAGCCAGTAAAATGAACTATTTTCCCATTTCTTCAGGCTCTGCTTATCGACTGCCTTCAAATGCACCGTGGGCTGAAGGAAGTTTTTTTTTAAACATTGGACGCACGTTTTTTTTAACCCCTTCTCGAAGTTGTCCGACTGCAAGATGCATGGAGCCTCATGAGCCCCCGCAGGTGCGGGGGCTCATGCCGTTCCATGCATCTTGCTGAACTATTTCGTACGGCTGCTATCTGGATGGCTGCAAGTTTTGTTTATGTTGAATATACAACTGTTTTAGAATAGTGGCCACTGGCAATGAAGGGGCTAAGGTTTCAGAATTTGATCGAGCCACGCAGCAGCAGTTCGGAGCCACACACATGCATGCGCAGAGATAGAAGAGAAGAGAAAAGAAGAAGAAAACGTGCTTGTGTCGATGCAATGACTACGTTTAGATCGAATCCTTCGATTGCAAAGACGTTGATCTCTGTTCAAATTCTGTTTATCATTATCGATCGGACATTTTTACAGGTCAGAGAGAAAGAGTGAGGGGGGGGGGAGAGCGAGAGAGAGAAAGAGGGGAGAGAGAGAGAGAGAGAGAGAGAGAGAGAGAGAGAGAGAGAGAGAGAGAGAGAGAGAGAGAGAGAGAGAGAGAGAGAGAGAGAGAGAGAGAGAGAGAATTTTCATGACGTCATGGCTTTTTGTGCACTGGGAAGGTTTTCTCATCTCCCCCTGCAGCAAATCAACGGCTTCAGCCACACGACGGCCGTCGTGGGGCCGAGGATCTTTGCTCACTGGGTTATGACAGCACGGGAATACAAATCCAGGCGAAAGGGATGACTGCCAGACGTGTAAAATGCAAAGAGAAATAACAAGGAAAGAAATAAATTTGCCCAGGGAAAACAAGACGTGTTGTCCGTGTTTTCCCAGAAGAACGCGTGAAGCTTTCTTCGTTGGTTATTTTCTATAGAAGATCGAGTCGTGTAAGGGGCTGCTGCCTCGGCTTCACGAACGCTTCATTTCGTTAGTGGCAAATCACGAAAATCAAGAATTGAGGCATCGCAATTCTGTGACAACATTTATCACGAATTCGTCGATCACGGCGAGCGTCTTTCACGAGTCACGAAAGTCTAAAACAGGGCAACCACGTCAGTATCGCCATTTTAACTCTTTAGCCATTTTCATCCTGATACACTATTGCTCGAAATAAAATTGACTGATAGTTCAAGGGTGGTGCCAGAATAGCTTGGCGCCTGAGGCTCTATCTGTAATGTCTCCTCTATCTGTAATGTAGCCTTCATAGGACACTAAGCAATTAAAAAAATCAGCCTCTAGATACACATAAACACACACACACCATACACCATACACCATAAAAAATATAACACATATTCTCTCCCCCCCCCCCCACCACCACCATCCCCACCTCTCTTTATAGAAATACGGACCTGAAGGGAGACAATGAGGGCGATGAAGTAGTGGTAGACCTCGGACAGGGTTGTGTCCTCCTCAGGCTTGACGGGGAAGATGAGCACTTGCAGTCCAAAGAGCGGCACCAGGATTAGAGTCGCGCGGACAGCCATTCTGCAACACAACACGCACACAGAGAACTAATTCTAACCCATTCTGCAACACAACACGCACACAGAGAACTAATTCTAACCCATTCTGCAACACAACACACACACAGAGAACTAATTCTAACCCATTCTGCAACACAACACGCACACAGAGAACTAATTCTAACCCATTCTGCAACACAACACGCACACAGAGAACTAATTCTAACCCATTCTGCAACACAACACGCACACAGAGAACTAATTCTAACCCATTCTGCAACACAACACGCACACAGAGAACTAATTCTAACCCATTCTGCAACGACAATGTACAGATCAACCGTCATAGTTCAAGGGTGGGACCAGAACAGCTTGGCGCCTGTGTTCTGGCACCACCCTTGAACTATCATGCTCGATCGTTCTCGGAACCTGTGTTCTGGCACCACCCTTGAACTATCATGCTCGATCGTTCTCGGAAACTGACATACGGTCTTTATATGACAACAAACAACAACAACAACAACAACAACAACAACAACAACAACAACAAAACCAAAGCCAAATCCATGTCTTATCAAATGAAACCCGCGTAGAGGAGAGGCGCAGACTTAGGACTATACGGATCCACTGCTTTTTGCAAAGCATGGGATTTGTTGTTCTGCAAATGAGCTGAACTTCTGTCACATGATCCGAAACACATCAGTGAGCAAAAGGTCCTCGGGAAACGTCAGCTTCAGTTGGCAAGTGCACAACCGACAGTAGACAAGCTTAGCCGACGTCTGCCCGAGGGACTTTAACTGCGCTCTGGACACATGTAATTATATACACAATATTGAAACTTTTTCCTTGAGAGACGGAAACGTACATGTACCTGCTCTGAGGGGCGTCAGGGACCTGGCGAAGCTTGGTGACCAGCAGACGGACAAGGTTGATCAGGATGACGATGTTCACCTAGACAGAGAGAAGAGTAAGGGGATGTTTCCATATAGCGGCTCGACAGCGACACGAATCGTAAACATAGAAGTAGAGAAGGAGTGTTTTTATATCCGCGACGCTACAGCGGAGGGGCGCGACTGGTGCCGCCTGTCGCGCCGCTGTGTGGAAACACACGGTGCGATTTTCTGTCTGCTGCTCAGTTACCTTTTGGCCATGTTGCTTACCACGCCACTGTCGCGTAGTTATATGGAAACAGCTTAAGGCAACACCCCTGTCAAGTTCCACGAGCAACGATTCAAATAGATATTTCCGTAAATGAAAAGAAAGTAAAAAATGGGCGTCTTTTGACTCGAACCGTGTTTTCAAAGCCCGGACAAACATGCGAAAAAGCGCGTCTTTTGAGGCAAACAGTGGATTAATAAGCCCAGACAAACATGCGATATGACATTTTTTTTGTGAGTTTGTGAGTGGATTAATAAGCCCAGACAAACATGCGATATCACATTTTTGTCCGGGCTTTTAACAAATTGTTTGCGTCAACAGACGCACAGTTTGAGACCAGTTTCTCTTTTAAGCGTTTATTTCATAATCCGGCAAGGACACTACGTGCGAGTACGGGCAACAAGTGTTCGAAGCGCTGTGGTTCATTCCGACATTTAATTAGTGAGGACCATTGTTTGCAACGAATGTCTCCCAACAATGAACGAGGGCGAAGTCACGACGGATAACCAGAGTCTGCTATAAGCATAGACAGCACTCCAAACATCTCCAAGAGGCATAGATCATGATCCCGGAGCCTACTACAGTCACTTAGAATTTAACAGACTATCTGAAAACGCAACGCTTGACTGTTCAATAATTATGGGTGCGAAAAGCGGAACGATGACAGTACTAAAGAAAACGTCCTTTGAACCCATGCGTGGATTTGTTCTCTGTGCTAAAGACCCTAAAAGAGTTTGAGAAACAAATGTTATGGCATGAGGCTGCATTTTGTGTGAGGGTGTATGATGAAAACCCGCGAGCGCAGGTCAATCTCAGTTTGACTGTTCGGTGCAAAAATGGCTGCTTGTTACCCTTCAAACACGCACTTGGTTTAACTCATTCTACCCCAGACACACAAGCAAGACAAGGATCGACCATGATAGTTCAAGGGTGATGCCAGAATAGCTTGGCGCCTATGGGCGCCAAGCTATTCTGGCATCACCCTTGAACTATCATGGTCGATCTGTGTCCTGCACTAGAGTGCAGTCTTCAGAGGACAAGGGCAAAACTTGGGGATTTCGGTGTCGGGGTAAAATGAGTTAACGATGCACACAAGAGAGACTATTTTGTCAAAGCTCGAAAATTCAAAATCTATACTTACGTTCTTTAATAAGGAGTGTTAGGAAGCTTGGGCGAGTTAGGCATAGTGTCTAGTGAAGGGCTGGGACCCTAGCGGACTTAAAGCAGTCATTCCTAAAGCTTGATGATGGATTTGAAATTAAAATGCCATCAACCTAATGCGAAAAAGAATAAACTGAATAAAGGCAAACTGAACTCACCACCACGGAGAAGATGACTGGTCCAAAGACAATCCACTGCAATGAGTCGTCGTGGAGCCAACATCTGCAACAATCAGATAAATTGAATGCCATTGTATTCTAACATGTAGGTCATTGTTACATGGCCGCAGTGATCCTATGCTTTAAAACAGAAAAACACTCTGCTAAGAGTACCACGTATTTCAAAGCAATTACAGAATAAGTGTTGACTAATTCGAGAAGTGCCACATCCGGGTAAGCGGCATGAAGCAGCGTTCCCGAATGCAGCACGTCTGGAATATGTTAAAGAAACAAATCCGGCCCATGTTGCAGTCAGTAACATTGCAGAAGGGGCTAATCCGGCCCATGTTGCAGTCAGTAACATTGCAGAAGGGGCTAATCCGGCCCATGTTGCAGTCAGTAACATTGCAGAAGGGGCTAATCCGGCCCATGTTGCAGTCAGTAACATTGCAGAAGGGGCTGATCCGGCCCATGTTGCAGTCAGTAACATTGCAGAAGGGGCTAATCCGGCCCATGTTGCAGTCAGTAACATTGCAGAAGGGGCTGCATTTGACCCGTTTAGTTGCGAGAAAATGTGAACACAACACTACTACAAGAGGCGTAGATCCTAAACAGCCCCCGCATATGCGGGGGCTCATGAGGATCTACGCCTCTTGCTGACACCACTTTGAATCTATGCTCCTGGGACAGATTGGATATTTACGTGTTGACTTTCAAGAAACATTGCAGAAACACAGTCTGTGTCAACTGGCCCTGGACGGGTCAAACTCCACCTGCAATCTCTAACAAGATCTGTTGAAGCAATTTGCAGTGAAACCCTTTTCGTTGTTTTTTTTTTTTTTCTTTTAGGTAAATAGAGAAATCAGGGTGTCCAATTTCTTCATAATTATGATATACCTTCAGCTTTTGAGAATTACTGTTTATTGCACAGAACATGGCACGAAATACCACTGAATGGGATAATTGACGAGATGGGGCGACGAAAACGCCCCTCGATCAACAACTTTCCATTACCGGTTGCAAACAACGCTATTCACAACATCAAGCATATCCCCTCTACGCTGCTTTATGTCGTTTGTCAGATCATCAACGTAGATCAACATAGATGGCCTTTGCGCACTGGGCAGCAACGAACGAAAAGCGAAGTCACGTGACATTTTACTCGGGTGCGAATGCAGATTTCGTTGTCGTGGGTCTGGTATCGAACGAAAATCAAAGCAGGTAGTCGTTGTGGTCGCAACGATTAAAAAGTTACTTTTGTGCTTGAATTGCATTGCTGTACCACGTGAGACCTAGTATCTATGGATATTTATGGGTGAAGGAAATGGGGAAGTGTTTCCAATCTGCGTGAGAATTAGCGTTCACTTGTGATTTTAACGATGGGAATGTTTGATCTGACTAACTGTATGTTGGCCGTTTTTAGTCACAGAAGGAGTACGTGATCTACAGCCCTAACTTCGTTGAAATAAAAGCCCTGGTTCGCCACCCCGGCTTAGCAAAACGGCACCCATCTGAAAGAGGCATATAGATCCTCATGACCCCGCGCAGTCTGCGAGGGCCTACAAGGCTATATACCTGGAGCTCTTGCTGACCCAGTTTTTATGCGTCCATCAGAGAGGCCCATCAATCTACGCTGAATTAGTTTATAGCATTATGTGTCCGTTGTTGCCAGACGATTACCGGGGACAAATTGTAAATAAAGGCCTAATCATCTTGCATGTGACACATTACTGGATCAAGAAAGCCTAATTTCGTTATCCTCTAAAAGAGATCCGGGAACTTTTTCCATTTATAAGATCGATGACTGCCTCGTAACATAAAAACATTGGAAACAAAACAGATTTGGAGGCTAGGAGATGATGTGTGATCGTAAACAGCAGGGGCGGATCTGCGGGGGTGGGGGGGACGGTTCCAGGGGTTCAGGCCCCCCCTCCCCGACCCAAAATTCTTTAAAATGCTGTAAGAAAGTCCCTTTTTGGGGTGCTTGGAACATCCCCCCCCCCCTGATTGTTTGATACATTGGCAAATGGTGAGAGTCTTAACACACATGCGCCTTCTCTCTCTCTCTCTCTCTCTCTCTCACTCTCTCTCTCACTCTCTCTCTCTCTCTCTCTCTCTCTCTCTCTCTCTCTCTCTCTCTCTCTCTCTCTCTCTTTTCTCCCCTCCTCCCGCTTTTCGATTTTTCGGCCCCTGGCCGGAAGCAAGGTCTACCGCCGGGGAGGCCTTTTGTATGAGGTTGAAGGTCCCAAACAAAAAGTTGACCCCCCCCGACCCCCCCCCCCCCGCGCGAGGTAACTGATCCGCCCCTGAACAGAACTGCACAAGTAACATCCATTTTGAATACGAGTTTTACGATCTGTTTTGTAACCAGCTTCCATGCAGACATGAGTGAGCTTGATAATTATTAGTCCTGCGACAGCCACTAAGCAAGCTATAGCGGAGCACCTTGCTTAGTGGCTGGCGCAGGACTAAGTCTTCGTCTTTGAGAAAAAAAAAAGGATAAACAGGAGAAATACAGCGCACAATTGGCATTGCCAGCATCGTTTGTTACTGACAATGATGAACAGCGTTTCTTTGAATCTTTTATATGACGGCGTAGCGGCGAAAATGACAAAGAACAAATACGATTTCTTCTCATCCGACTTCATCGACGTGTACATTTTCTAGGGACCTCCGATCCATTTCAGAATTACGGATAAACTTTGTCGAACAACTCACACCGAGGCGCTTCGCAAAGGAGTCAGTTGCATGAGTGAGCATAGTCCTGCACCAGCCACTAAGCAAGGTGCCCCGCTGTAATGTAGCGGAGCAGCTTTGTGAGTGGCTGGCGCAGGACTAAGCTCACTCATGCAACTGGCCCCAGGAGGACCGCAGATTCACAGCCAGCTCTTGACGGCAGACGACATTTAACCCTTTGGCTGCCGGTAGCGCTTTTTGTCGAGGTGATTCATGTAGGAATCACCTCGACAAAATGCGCTACCGTCAGCCAAAACTGAGGCTTACCTCCCTCCCCTCTTCACTCTTCCACTGCCTACGCCAAAGTAACCCGTGTATGAGTCCACAGTTTTGACGTCTTTCAGACTTTCTCTCCTCACGCTAGACTGATACGTAGAAGTTGTGACCCAGAGACGATCTGGCTTTGGCGGTTTTTTTGGTAGTTTGTTGCTCATTCATATCCACACAGGTTGTCTCCCTGGATTCGCAACTTGCGAATCCTGGGAGACAACCGGTGTGGTTATTCTTCAGCCTCACGCAACATTGCCAATGCAAAGTGACCCCGGATCGACTGATGTTGCTTATTACGCGAAGCGACAGCCGGTCGACCTGCTGCTAAGGGTGATTCCGGCGTGTTACACCGGCGAGGTTCGACTTTGCTGCTGGTGGTTATTGAAAACAAAATTGATTTCCTACAAGATTTCCCCCGGACACAAGCGTTTAAATCTTTCCCCTTCAGCGACCTGCGACCAATCACGGCCAATATGGCAGAAGTGAAGAATGGCAGCCTGGGAGTTCAAGGTCACTAGACACGTGAATTTCAAGTTAAATCTCGCCAGAAAAGTGATCTCAAAAGTACGGGAAAGTATTCCTTCTGTAGAAATCGAGCAGTATTTACAGCCTGGGTGCCCAACCCCTAATTCCCGATATTCCTGATGTATGTTCCAACCACAACTGGAAACAGGGAAGGAGGAAGTAACAAAAAGTTATTTTTTACGAGCATTGTCAGTCGTAAAGAGAGAGCGGGGAAAAAAATAAAAATAAATAAATAAATAAATAAAACAGCATTAATGGATAATATCACGATTTTACAAAAAAAAAAGTTGAAAATTGAAATTAAGTGTATATGGAAACTGCTTTTCAAGAAAAAGTTGATTTTCAATTTAAAAAAAAAAATTATAGATTTTTTTTTATCAAGAGTGAGTCTACATGCGCACATCTAACTACTAAGGTTACATCTAATCATTTTCCTCAAAACATATTTAGCAAATTTTTACAAGGAATCTTTTTCTCATTTTCCTCTGACACGAGTTGGGCTCCATTAGACAGTTATGGCCTAGCAGCATTCTAGCTAGCAACACCCCGTCGGGCCGATATCGGCCGCAGTCGGCCCGCGCACGAGGACCGAGGACCTTTTGCGCACTGGGGACCGCGAGGCTTCCAACAAAGTCGATAATCTGTTGATCGGATTCTATTGTAAGCGTCTTCCGCAAAAACAAGACGTGACAGCCCAGCAGCGACTACTTTTCATAGACCCTACTACAAAAAACCAAAACAAAACAAACAAACAAACAAACAAAAAACATTAAGCCCCTCGCACATGCAGCCACCTGTAGTGTGACCAGGTAATTTCAGTAGAATCTCGTTTGAGCAACCACCTGCGTTGCGAGGGGGAAAAAATGGTCTTAAAAGACGTGATAACTCAAGAGAAGTCCTGAGGGTGAAAATACTTCAGTGTCGTTTAACTCATTCTACCCCAGACACACAACAGCAAGATATGGATCGACCATGATAGTTCAAGGGTGATGCCAGAATAGCTTGGCGCCTATGGGCGCCAAGCTATTCTGGCATCACCCTTGAACTATCATGTTCACTCTGTGTCCTGCACTGCAATGCAGCCTTCAGAGGACAACGACAACATTTTGGGGATTTCGGTCTTGGGGTAGAATGAGTTAAAAAACAACAACAACAACCAAAAACAACAACAAACAGCTATTCTGTGCCAGCTGACGCAGGCTGTGTTTCTGCAATCTTCGTTAATTCAACACCTAACACCCCCCCTTACCCCACCCCCCAAAAAATACCTAAACAAAAACAATAAACACTGGTTATCCCAGGACCGTGGATTCAAAGTGGTGTCAGCAAGAGGCATAGATCCTCATGAGCTACAGCAACTGCAGAGGCTGATGAGGATCAATACCTCGGGTGTTTCTCGGCATTGAACCGGGTTAAAGTCAAGTCAAGCCGAGTCCCCCCAAAAAACTTTCTTTATCCCACACAGGGGCAATTCCAGTCTGAAAGGGAGCCATACGTGCGGAGATCAAAATGACATTTAAAAACGTGTATGACATTGACAGACTAGCATAAAAAGCACAAACAGGCAAGCGCGCGCACATGCACCCCAAAAGACGGTCATCCACACGCGCAGAATTAACAACAATGATAATACACAAGGCATTAACTTACATATCACAAGAACTAATATCACAGAGTGCTGTCACTGTTTTTCGTTCACATGAGTAGAAGTGGCTGCATCCACATTAATGATGATATTCAATGACCTCTCATGCGGCTAAAAACAGATTCTGCTGTTGTTCCAGTGTATTTATACAAAAAGGGTTAGACGGGATGTGCGATATTATTCTACACAACTCGTCCTCTTGTGGAACACAGTCCCCGCGACAGCGAGGGCTCATGGTGGTGTAGGCCTCTTGATGTGGGTACTGTTCCATCAGTGAAGGGGTTCATAACGCAGAACGCCTCTTTGAATTAAACCTTCGCCCGCTGGACACACGTACGCATCAACAAGGATCATGTCATGATAATAGATTTGATAGGAGCCTGCAAGTTCTCTCTACTTGCAAGCTTAGTCTCACTAGTATATACTGACGAACAAAAGAAATGCGACATTTTTTGGGAATCATCGGAAACACTTCAGTGTTTCCGATGATTCCAAAAATGTCGCATTTCTTTTGCTCTTCGGTATATACGCGTCACCTAGAGACCAATGTTGAGTACTGAATTAAATGGTCACCGGGATTCTAATTTATGGAAACACCCTCTGGCATGCTCTTTTATGGTTTATGACCCAGCCACTTTCCAAGCCTGGAACCCAGTCCTAATAGAGGTAGACATCCAGGGAAAGTTGCAAAAGACATTACAAGTCTGACAGCGCTAATACCGGCTTAGCACTAAATCAGGAGTAGGTCAAAACTTTGCACGGTTAACCCATTTAACCGCAAGGCAAGATCCCCCAAATTTTAAAGATGTCAACTAACACATTTGTACCAGTTGCAGGAAATGGATGGACCATGATAATACAAGGGCAGTGCCAGATTAGCTTGGGGCCTGGTGGCGCCAAGCTAATGTGGATGTACACTTGAATTAGGTCAGTCCATCTCCTGCTGTATTTCGTCGGGGTAAAATGGGTTAAACAACCCACGGATTCATCTAGGCAGCTCCATCTGCAAGAGGCTATATTATTCTTTTTCAGCGGAACGGTTGGTGGATTGTTTAGTACGGGGTTAAACGTTCACGGCACCTGAGTGATTGTGGATGGCCGTGACGGGCGTGCTATGGGGGAAGGGGACAGCCATTGCCAATGGGGTACTACCTGAACACTAGTCAGTTCAGGCGCACTGCAACTGTGCCACTTTGATTTAGTCCAGTACCTGTCAACAGACATGCCATATATAGCACATTCGCCTTTTTATCTGGCCTGGACGATGCGAACGGTCTCTGTATATAGTCTATCTTCGAAATGGGCGCACCCTACTGTTTATTCCTTACTACAAAGCGGCTGTCTCTGACCTGATTCTAATTTAACCCCTTACCTGCTGAGTCAAGGCGGAAGGTACCCAGCTGCAAGAGACATAAACCCTCATGAGCCCCCGCTGTCGCGGGGGTTCATGAGGGTTTCTGTCTCTTGTTAATTTTTTCTTTATGCCTATATTTGGTCCCATGTACATATGTGCTTTTCACGCAAATGTCGGTCAGTGTCTAGCATAGTCGTTTACTGAATTCAGACGCGCAATTCGTGATCAGCGGCAGAGAAGGGATTAAAACCTGCCTTATTCAGGCAGAGGGGTCTAGTGGGGGTCTCAGTCAACGAAATTGTATTGCGATGTACACGCTCTGCTTACCCTACCGCCTCAGTGAAAACGATTTCGACTCATTTGCTTCTGATATCGATTTTGTGCCAAAACCATATAATTATAGAGATGAGGGGGTCCTCTATGCCGGTTAATGTGTCAATACCGTGGACGAGAAATAGTTGAGAAATTAGAGACACTGACGTGGTTTATCCCGTCTTGCATCGGTAATCCTGAAAGCATTTCAGATTCCCTTGGAAAATGTAATGGAAAAAGAAATTAACCCTTTCACTGCCAGTGCACGCAGATTGCTTTTAAAAAAAAAATCTTCGTCAATTCAAGAGCTATATGCAGATGTCCACTTAACATGGATTCGAAGTGCTGTCAGCCAGAGGCACAGATCCTCACGAGGATGAGGATAATTGCCTATTGTAGATGGATTCTGTCGACTTTATTTCTCGGCAGTGAGGAGGTTAACATAAAATGGCGACGTAGACGTGCAAGACGGTGCAAAATCACAGACCGGCAGGCATATTAACCCCTTCTCTGTTTAGTAGTCGCTGTGTTTGTGAAAAATTTCTTAATTCAACGTCAAAAAGGCCCCTGCCGCCCGAGTAACGTGGATACAAAGTATCGTCAGCAAGAGGCATAGATCCTCATGAGCCCCCGCAACTGCGGGGGCTCATGAGGATCTATGCCTCTTGCAGTTGGATCGTGTTCATTTTTTTCTCAGCGTTGAAGGAGTTTAACAGAGTAATGGCAATACACTTTGTAAATTATGTTCCCCATTACCCCATTCGCGTGGTGAACACATGCACACATTATGTCAGGCATAAACCTTTAACCCTCATCCCCTTTAAACATACCGGGGATTTTGTGCATCTATGCCTCTTACATACATATCCAGGAAATTGGATTCAGCCCTAACGCTTACAAAGTCGAACAACCTGTGTGTGTGTGTGTGTGTGTGTGTGTGTGTGTGTGTGTGTGTGTGTGTGTGTGTGTGTGTGTGTGTGTGTGTGTGCTTCCTTTTTTGTGTCCAGCCCGCAAATAATTGAGGACAACACAGAACAAGACGAAGGAACGGTTGCAATTACAGACAGAGAAGTTGTAGCGACTTGCAGAAGTGTTTTTCATGAATAACAAATGGCAGACGCAAGTTTTGGACACGACCCAACCCAGAGAAACAGCCTAATCAGCATCATTCTAGCCTCCAAGCATTCTACAAGCATTCTTGAAATCCAGGCCGAGCGTGTAAAACGCAAAGAAAATAAAAAGCTAAGAAAGAAACGCGCTTTGAAAGGTCTACCACAAACAGTTTAATGAACTGTTTTGTGCTAGTCCTTTCAAACCGTGTTTCTTTCTTTGTTGGTAATTTCTGGGCATTCTCCTCGAAGAAAGCACTCTGTGGTCGGAAAGCTCTCATATTTAGTCGTGTTTTAGAACGTCTAAGCAGCCTCTCGTGAACTGGGTACAGGAAGGGGGGGGGGGGGGGGGCAGTTGCATGAGCCGTGAGCTTAAATTCTGCGCAGGTCACTAAGCAGTGTGCTCCGCTATAGCGGAGCACCTTGCTTAGTGACCTGCGCAGGATTTAAGCTCACTCATGCAACCGGCACCGGGTCGCCATAGAGGACAAGGGCAGCGCCTGATAAGTATTACTGCCAACTAGTCAACTTGAGCAGCCATCCCAGCTACCAGCATTCTGCGTGTAGGATGCAGTCCATTATTGCAAAGGTCTCACATTCGCATTCCAGACTGTCTGAATATGTTGCTTAAACTGGATATAGGTCCCAAGAAATGGAACCTCTATGACATCTCAGGCAGATAAAGACAGGAATGAAAAAAAGTTGGTTTCAATTCAGTTCACATGTCCAAATGTGAACAAATTTCACGTGCAAATAACAGATTTTCAGAAAGAGTAGGTGGGAGTGAGTAGGTTGACGTGAGTTTAGAGAGAGCTGACTTGGGCCATAACGTGGAGAGAACTACCACTATAATGATTCTAACCACACGCATGTCAGCAAAAAACAGCACCAAGAACACGAACTGGATCACCACCACCATCACCACCCCCACCACCATCACCACCACCACCACCACCATCAACGACAACTGACTTCAACAAACATCCATGTTAACATCGGTGAAAATACACTGTTTATGACCATTTTCATAGTACTGCTGCCAACCACATCAACTCCACCACAACTTGTTCCCATCCTCTGCGATGCTCGATCACTAACAGCTGGTCATGTTCGGTCAGTCCGGGTCAGCAGCCTCACAAAAGACGTGATCAAGCGCCGGTAGTCTGTAGTGGATGCCATACACATCTGAAAGAGACATAGATTCTCATGAGCCCCTGCGGCAGGGGCTCATGAGAATCTATGCCTCTTGTTGGCAAAAATCGGCCCAATCTACATTCTCAAACAAACTTGTGTATTCTCAAACAGACTAGTTCAGTCAATTTTTATCATCTTCAATTTTAGTCATTCGGTTTCTGTAGCAGATCTACTGCGAAATAAATATATGTGCCAAAGGCATAGATTCTCGTGAACAACTGCGGCCGCAGGGACACATAAGAATTCATGCCTTTTACTGGCAGTGATCAGCCTCAATAACATCCTAAAATTGAGTCATCAGGTTTTAAGGCTGCGCTGTGGTGACCGCACTAGTAAACCCTACATTGTCTACGTTCTGTCCTTCCCTCAATGACTCAGTCAAGCACCAAAGTTCCAGTGGTCTCCGTTGTAGGAATAACACCGATCTTCATCGAAAGGATCTGGTCACCGTTAGCATGCTGCAACGGCTTTTGTGGATGAATGTCTCTTGTAGGGATAAAGACACTGAGCGTCAGATGTGACTTCTGAATTCATACAAGACCACAGTTAGGAGGATTATAGATAAGGGACGGAGTTACTTCTGGGTGAGATGAAGAGATGCATTGTGACGGAGATTAGTCTGAGGAAGAGCGTACGCTCGATAAACGTGTACTACGTTCAATAGCTCAATAGAACATGCCGTGAGTCATATGAGGGATAGGTTAGGAATACTAACTCTCGGGTTGTATGCAGCGCTTTTCACAGAGGTGATTCCTACAGGAATCATCTCGACAAAAAGCGCTACCGGCCTTCTCTTGTCCGAAGTTACTCGTTCTATCATCGAAAATAATGTGGGTTTTGTGTTAGCAAGAATCGTAGTTGAATCGTATTTTGTGTCAACAAGAATCTTAATGAGCCCGCTGTAGTGGGATACTGCGTGCGTAACGAATTAAATAAAGAAGCTGAATATGAGAAGTTATTGTGGATTAAGGTTCTGGTTATTTAAATATAAAACAACATAATGTCAACGATTAAAGGCACTTTACTCCCGAAACGTCCTGGTGTAATAAATTATATGAGTAATTAGTTAAATGCTGCCACTGAAAAACAAAATCAAAAGACGATGAGCACATTCGTCCATCCATCCATTCAACCACCCATCATTTATTCCTCCAGCCAACCAGACATCCAGTCAGCCATGCATCCATCCATGCATGCATGCATGCATGCATCCATCCATGCATGCATGCATCCATCCATCCATCCATCCATCCATCCATCCATCCATCCATCCATCCATCCATCCATCCATCCATTCATCCATCCATCCATCCATCCATCCATCCATCCATCCATCCATCCATCCATCCATCCAATTACCCACCCACCAAACCATCCATCCATCCATCATTTTAGTCCATGAGCAGATCAATGCAGTTTGAGTGCATCCATTATTGCACCCATCGAACGAACATTGAAAACCACTGAGCATCAGACCAAGGCCCAATTGCTGGCCTTTTTCCTTCTTCGCGTGACAAATATCTTGTGAGCATCGCAGTCTGATGTAACGCAAGCAGCTTCCCCATTATCTGCGCGACGGGGACTGCTTGTCATACTAAACAACAATAAAGTCACGTAATAAGACTCTGATGCCAAAAAAACAAAAAAAAACCCAAAAAAACATTTATACCGCACGACCTTCCTCGACGATCTAAGCTTTCCCCACATACTTTCTCTACCTGAAAATGGATTGAAAATACATTTTCAAACACAAAGCCACCTGGAGTCAGCAAGTGACATAGATCTTCATGAGCCCCCGCGACTGCAGGGGCTCATGAGGATCTATGTCTCTTGCAGCT
>BTPG01000002.1:304615114-305020114 GCA_036245525.1 Semisulcospira habei
GATCCTCATTGGAACACAGTCTGCGTCCAGTGGTACAGAAGGAGCTAGCTAAACACGATCCAACTGATAGAGATCTAGATCCTCATTGGAACACAGTCTGCGTCCAGTGGTACAGAAGGAGCTAGCTAAACACGATCCAACTGATAGAGATCTAGATCCTCATTGGAACACAGTCTGCGTCCAGTGGTACAGAAGGAGCTAGCTAAACACGATCCAACTGAACGAGATCTAGATCCTCATCAATGGCAGACCGTTCCACATGTAACTAATCAATTCAACCTAGGACAAAATATGTAATGCTAGGACTAAATAATTCATCTAAGGACAAATTATATTATTTCTAGGAATAAGTAATTGTTCCTAGACTAGTTCCAACCAATCAGACAGCAGGAACCGTCTCACGTGACATGACGCGCGGTGATTGGTGGGGAAATAGTTCATTCATTGGACAATTTCGCCAGAGGCTTCATGGCTGATTGTTGGAATTTGTAGTAATTTGTCATAGGATCAAAAGCGATTTTTTTCCCATGAGTAAATCGAATTTCTCTTAGGATTGAATCGAATTTGTCCTAGGATAAAGTATTTAGTCTTAGCATTAAATATTGTGTCCTGGGACGAATTAATCAGTAATAAGTGAAACGGCCTGCCATACTCAAGAGCTCACCAAAGCTGTAACATAACAACCAACAAAGAATCAAACACCACTCGGAATTTAACAAGGACAAAGCAAAATCTAGACCAAAAAGGTGTCTGCCGAGCATCCGAGCGCATACAATGCGAGAAAAGTCCCAACTAAGAAAGAAACACGCTTTAAAAAGGGTGTTTATTTCTGCGTTGGGATTTTCAAGGACAAATCGGCTTTGCCGGTCCGTGTTATTCCCATCATTCGTGTTTTTTACTTCGTTGGCTGTTTTCCTGGCATTTTACAGGCTTGGATTTAAAAATAAAAAAAATCATAGTGCAGCAAGACATTGCCTTGTGAAGGCAAAAGACAGTAAGTTCGTTGTTGTGAGAATCGACATTGTCATTTTCCAGTGGGCGCAGAGAAAGAACAAGACGAAAATGGAGTCAGCTTCACAGAAATGAAGACCATCATTAAGTCTGTGTACAGACCACCACAACGGCCCCTAGACAGTTACCATCAGCTGTCCAGACAAGAGCAGGTGACCATCTTCCGTCTGAGGACCGGGCACAACCGACTCAATTTCCACCTGCACAGACGCTTCCACCTCGTGCCATGTCCCCTGTGCCCTTGTGGAGAAGCAGAGCAGACCAGAGAGCACATCCTAAAGGACTGTGTGAACCACCAGCTGCTGAGGGAGGAGATATGGCCGAAGCCCGCCACTCTACAAGAGAAACTGTACCGCCTATGGAGGCGCTACATAAGACCACACATTTCATTTTGAGAGCCAAACTCCAAGTGTGACGGCTTTCGAGAAGAAGAAGAATTGTCCAGCAATGTAAATTTCGCTGTTCACAAAAAATGGATATGTTCTCTTTTGACTTCACAGGGCAGACCTGATATGTCTGATATTTTAAAAAAATGAGGAACAAGTATTCCTGTCACACAAATAGAACATGAGGTACCCTACGAGATACATCTATGGGACACAAGGATATACGTAAATACAGTTCGCATGAACCCTTTGGATGTCGTAGGGCTTTACATCGAGGTGATTTCTAAGGGAATCACCTCGACGACAAGCCCTACTGACGAGCTTTCCCGTGAAAATGCAAGCGAATAACTAACCAAAGCAAGGAACATGCCTCGGATGAACAAGAAAACACTTTTCTAATTGCATCGTCATTTCCTTCGTTCTTTCGAAGCGTGTTTCTTTCGGGTTATTTCCAGGCAAAAGACATTTCCTAGCAAAAACACCCAAACACGGTCCTCCTGTGCTTTAAGCAACCAAATGGGTGTGGGGGTGGAGCACCCGCTAAGGAGGTATGCCTCACATGGGTTGGGAATCATGTGCTCACAAATTAATGTCTGTATCCATTGAAAGATCTACTGCCTTCCCGTTGCAAACCGTGCACGATTCGTTTCAACCAGAAAGACACCACTAGATAAAAGGTCTTTGCATCTGTGCGCGGAGCAACAAAGGCTGGCTCCAACACGAGGATCTTTATCATACCCACAATCGCGAAACGTCTTCGGGCCGACGACCGCGCAGTGGGTGTGCACACGACCATACGCGGGCCCACTGCGGCCGTCGTAGGCCCGAGGACTTTGCTTACTGTGACTGAGAAAGCCTCTTACGTGTATTGACATTTAATCCCACGTCTGCATGGTGTAGAGACAGAGAAATGAAGAGGTCATGAATGGGATTAACAATCCCAGTGGCTTAGGAAGAGTTTCCACAAGATGCAGAACCTACTGTCCTGAAATTCAGTCGACAGGGAGAGGTGGGGGTTCCAAGCACCAGTTTTTCCGTACGGACAATTCAGCAGTAAATAGACGATTGCCAGAATTACGTAAATCAGAATTAAGTCAGTCGAACGGAAAGCGTCTTTTGACGCTAACACTAGATCTAAAACCCGGACATGTACGCGATATCTGGGCTTCTAACCCATGTAACCCAAAGACCGCATTTCCCAAATCAATTTTGGATGTGTCACCTATTGACTTTGGAGAGATGGACCGACCATGATAATTCAAGGGTAGTGTCAGGTTAGCTTGGCGCCTTCATCATGGTCAATCCATCCCCTGCTGTAGTGCGACGGTGCTAAATGGGATGATCTATAGTTTTCGTCGAAATGCTTGCAGTTTTGGTTATGCGTGTTTCTAATTTTGTGTATTTATCCTGATAACATTTTATTGCTCATGACGGTCTTTGTGTCTGTCCTTTTCCTTTGTGTCTTTCTCTCTTATTGTACTATTCCCTTTTCAGTCATTCTCCTGTCTGTCGTCCTCCATTTTTTCGTTCTCTACTTTTTTCCTCCTCTTTGTCTGAACAATGGATCTAACCACTGATGTCGCACCTATTCAGTGTACTTGATTTTGCCTTCAACACTGTAAAATAACAACCCAAGGCCGTATTTCCCAACTTTTGGAGGTGTCACCTAACGATTGCGTACCAGTTGCAGGAGATGGATCGACCTTGATAATTCAAGGGTTGTGGGTTTATACCGAATGGAATGTTTTTCTTGAGCTACACAAAAAGGCATACAAAACAATTCTCTGCACCTTTCCTCTGAGAAATACACTGACGAGCAAAAAAAAAAAAAAAAGCGACATGATTCTAGTCTCGTCAGTGTATTTTCAGTCAACCTGTTCGACTGAGTACACGCGGGTGCAGCCTGCTGTATATAGGTGTGTATTTGTACATGAACGACAAACAAAGTCGTTCATCACTATAAACAGTTCGACCATCACATCAAGACCATAACTCAACAACTGAGCATTTTGTTTACTCAGATGGCAGTTAGGCAGTAATTTCTATTCCATCTGCAAAAGACATAGATTCTCATCAGCCCCTGCAGCCTGCAGGAACTCGTGAGGATCGATGTATCAGGCAGGTAAAGATAGGCCAGATTTTTACTGGGCCATCTGCAAGAGACAAAGATACATATGAGCCCTGCCCCTGTATCTTTTTCTCTTGCTAGCTAGGCTAGCCTTTTTTTCATCTGTGTTTGGGGAGATGATGGTTCCATCAGCGAAGTGTTTACACAGATGGGGTTCAGGATACTTTGCCAGTAAGACATAGATGGGAAACTGTTTAGATGACCAAGAAATGCCCTACCAGATATCAATGACTGCTCTCGTCCTTGATTCAAAACAAATACTACTGTACGCTATAGGTAAGGTAAAAAAAATCATGGACCCTCAATACACAGTTTATCGTTCAGTCAAAACAAATTATAGTAAGATGGCGCATGGGTCCTACTTGATATGTAGATCACATATCAGATATGATATGTGAATTTGTAACTTGCAGCCCTATGAATGCTTGAATCATGAGTCCTTCAAGCACTGAATACTTGATATATTAGAAGCCTGGACAGGTTGACTAAGTGGCGCCAAAGTACTAGTATTTTAAAGCCACCCCTTGAACTATCGTGGTCGATTCATTACTTGTTGTAGTGAGTTAGGGCGAAATCTTCTAAGGAATGACACTGACTCACAAGGTGTGAATATGCACAATAAAACGAACGAAACAGTCATAGAACAGTCTATATGGACTTGCACTGCATCCAAATTACCAGACCTTGTTTACGATACGGTGCTGTGCATCAGTTCAGAAGGCCCACTTGATTTCTCTTACTCCTCAGTAAGCCCAAGACATGAGCACACAGACAGTCGGTATACACAATCACAGTATTATGTTCGCTCGACATCAGTCCCTCTGAATTGTAGATGCCTGCGTGTAAATGCCGGATGCCAGCAAGAGACATAGATCCTCATGAGCCCCCGCAGCTGCGGGGGCTCATGAGGATCTATGCCTCTTGCAGACGGATGCCGTTTGGTCCAGAATTGTGCCGTAATGACTGATGACAACTTGAAACGAAGTGAAAACGTGCATGGGGTTATGACTCTATAGTGACGACACTGAAACGCAAAACGTGACGCTTCTCTCTGATTCCCACACAATGTTAACCCTTAAAGGTCTAACATGCTACAGCATAATGTGGATCGAATATGACAGTTCACGGGTGGTGTCAGAGTTGCTCAGCGCCTGTAGGCGCCAAGCTATTCCGATACCACCCTTGAAATATCATGGTCAAAATGTCTCTAGAACTGTGACTTGTACCTCAGAAGAAATATTGAAAATATGACAATTGCATCCTCAGGAGTTAATGCTAACCACTTCATCATCTCAAAAACTCAGATGTAGTCGTGACTGGCGGAAATTCTCAGATGTTGAACCTAATTGTTTGCTGAAGAATACCCTGGCATCGTCTGCTACTTAGAGGACAAACTTCAACCAAAATAGTTCAAAGATGGTGCCAGAATAGCTTGGCGCCTAGAGGCGCCACGCTATTCTGTCACCAACTTTGCACTATCATAGTCAATCCATATCTAGGTTGGCGAACCAGTGCTGTATCAAGGGTTGACGGGGCCGATTCCATCACCGTCTTGCAGAAACTCGCAATGATTTATTTGTCTTGCAGACGGAAGAACTCGTGTTTGCACGCGCAGAAGAACTTGGCGTGCGTGAGAAACGATCGAGCAGCATCGATATCTAGTGCCGTAGCGTCGATGTCGAGTGTCGCAGTGTCGATGTCTAGTGTCGTGATGTCGCAGCTGGTGTGATTTATGCCTTTATGGTACAGCGATGTTTATCAGAGTCTGACTGGTGACATATCCACCACGTATCGTTTCGTGCTAAAATGGGACATTAGGAGACAACGCCTATGCAGAGACAAAAGGCTTTCCCCCCCCCCCCTGGCGATATGAGGCACAGCTATATTCTGCTCCCTGCCGCACAGACGTGCAATTTCCCCGACGCGTGTCATAATGAAAACGCATTTTTCAACCCCAGTCTGTAAATATGGGGCATACAATTCGATTCTGAGGAATTGGTGTACGGTTATATATACGGCTAAACAACGTAACTCTCTTAACCTCTACCCTATCACTGGACGTACAGTTTGTTTCCGACATCTTGGTTCATCATTCAACGACCAGAAGCAAAGACCGTCTAAAGGAACATGGATGCAAGTTGGTCTCAGCAAGAGACATAGATCCTCATCAGCCCCCGCAGCTGCGAGGGCTGATGAGGATCTATGCCTCTTGCCATTGGCCGTTTCTCGGCAGTTCAGGGGGATTATAAGGTGTACATAGTCTTCAGAAGAGAACTACGAACTTTCCATCAACGCGTCTCACTGTGTCAAACGCTCACATCTTGCATGTCAATGAAGCTTTGACGAGAGTTCTGACGTTTACAATGTGCGCATCTCTGCCAAGCCGAATGGCAAACTGTACTGACCCCATCCAATGCAGAGAAGGACCCGGATGAGCGTCTTGCCGGTGCGGAAGGCGTGCGCCATGATGACGTGCAGGTACAACCCCTCGCAGAACATCCAGGCAAAGTTGGACGCCGTGCAGTAGTGGGCCAGCACGTGCAGAACGCGGCACCAGACCTGCACGTGTCACGAGCAGCAGTTAGGTCCCAAAACAATGAAAAGATAATAAATAAATAATAAATAAATAAATAAATAAATAAATAAATAAATAAATAAATAAATAGGTTGGGTAACGTTGCTCATATACAGATGCGCCAGAACAAGGCCCCCCCCCCCCCCCTTCCCAACCTCTCCCCTCTCCTCAGAGTGCAATTCAGGAGACAGATCGGCCATAACAGTTCAAGGGTGGTGCCAGAATAGCTTGGCGCCAAGCTATTCCGGCACCGCCCTTGAACCACCTTGGTCGATCCGCATCCTGTTGTATTTGTGTCAGGGCCCAGTGTGTTGAGGCGAGCCAGATTAATCTTATACTTCGGACGTACCGGATTAGCAAAGAGTACGTCCCCATCGAGCGCGACCAGGACGTAGTAGAGGATCCAGGTAACGCCAGTCAGGACGTAGGACACGAACAGGTTCTTGTGCACCGTAATCCGCTCGCAGCGCAGTTGTCTGAAATCCACACCAAACAGCGTGAAGACAATATTATTTTTCGACCCTGATAGTTTAAGGGTGGTGCCAAAATAGCTTGGCGCCAGAGGCGCCAAGCTATTCTGGCACCACCCTTGAACTATCAGGGTCAAACCATCTCTTCTTGTAGTGTTTCGGGGCTGAATGGTGCTTGGCTTGACTTCGCGAACGAAGATTTTATAGGAGTTGCCCACGACGTCTGCAGGCTTGTTCGTGGCTGCGGAGGCCAATCCGAGACAGGCAGGTTCGACCACAGTGGCTGCAGGGGAAGGTATGGCCAGGGTTCTGAGCGGCGGCATCTCTGTTTTTTCTCCTGAGCCGCTTGTCCTTAAGGCTAGCTCTGTGAGAGTCCTCAAAGGAGACAGCTGCCTTGTAAATGGTGGAGTGCCAGGTGTCACGGTCCGCAGCAAGCGAAGACCACTGGTGGTGGTCGATTTGGCAGGCACTAAGTGACCTCTTGAGACAGTCTTTGTATCTCTTCTTTGGTGCCCCTCTGTCACGGTGTCCAGTAGCAAGCTCGCCGAACAGGGTGATCTTTGGTAGGCGATGATCCTCCATCCTGGAGACATGCCCCGCCCAGCGGAGCTGTGTCCGCAGCAGCAAAGCCTCGATGCTCACAGTTTCAGCCTGTTCAAGGACCTCGACGTTGGTGACATAGTCACTCCAGTGAATGCCCAGGATGGTACGCAGGCAGCGCTGGTGGAAGCGTTCGAGGAGTCGTAGTTGGCTGCGGTAGAGGGCCCAGGACTCGGAACCATACAGCAGGGTGGTGAGGACCACAGCTCTGTACACGCTGATCTTGGTGCCTGTTTTCAGCTGTTGATTGTGCCACACCCGCTTGAAAAGTCGCCCGAAAGCGCTGTTCGCTTTTGCCAGCCTGCTGTCAAGCTCCTTGTCCAGCTTGGCGTCCGACGTGATAATGCAGCCAAGGTAAGTAAACTGGTGCACTGACTTTAGTTCAGACTCGCCAATGGTGATGTGAGGAGGGTGATACACTGTCTTGGGTGCCGGCTGATGGAGGACCTCTGTCTTTTTCAGACTGACCTCGAGTCCAAAGAGCTGGGCAGCATCTGCGAAGCAAGACGTGATGCGCTGCAGGGCTCTCTCTGTGTGTGCAACGAGGGCAGCATCATCAGCAAAAAGCAGCTCACGAATCAGTTGGTCTAGGGTTTTCGTGTGGGCCTGCAGTCGTCTGAGGTTGAACAGGCTGCCATCGAGACGATACCTGATGTACACTGCATCGTCATCATCGAGGTCCACTGTGGCCTGCTTCAACATCATGCTAAAAAAGATGGTGAAGAGGGTTGGTGCCAGCACGCAGCCCTGCTTTACGCCGTTGAGAATAGGGAATGGTTCTGAGAGGTCATTGTTGAGTCTGACCTGGCCTTGCTGGTCCTCGTGTAGCTGGACAATCATGTTGAGGAACTTTGGGGGACAGCCAAGTCGCTCCAGGATCTGCCACATGCCTTGCCTGTTCACAGTGTCGAACGCTTTTGTTAGGTCGACAAATGTTACGTACAGCCCTTTGTTCTGCTCGCGGCACTTCTCCTGTAGCTGTCTCAGCACAAAGACCATATCGGTGGTGCTCCTGTTTGCTCTGAAGCCACACTGGCCCTCTGGGAGTTGGTCTTCAGCGATGGCAGGTACCAGCCGATTCAGGAGCAGCCTTGCAAGGATTTTCCCAGCAATGGACAGCAGGGTAATTCCCCGATAGTTGGAACAGTCAGACTTCTCGCCTTTGTTCTTGTACAGGGTGATGACGACTGCATCACGGAGATCTTTTGGTAGTGTTCCTTCCTCCCAGCAGCAGAGAAAGAGGTCATGGAGCTTGTTGTGCAGTGCTGTGCCTCCATGTTTCCAGATCTCTGGCGGTATTCCATCAATGCCTGCTGCTTTGCCACTCTTGAGCTGGTGGATGGCTGTGAGGGTCTCTTCAGCGGTGGGCGGTTCGTCCAATTCAACCTTTACTGGGAGGTGTGGGATTTGTAGGACGACTGCTTCTTGAACAGTGCGCTCAGCGCTGAAGAGGCTCTGAAAGTATTCCGACCAGCGGTTCAAGATGGAGGTATTATCTGTGAGGAGTGCCTGGCCATTCGCGCTTCGCAGGGGACTTTGTACCAGGTGCCTGGGGCCATACACTGCTTTCAGTGCTTCGTAGAAGCCCCTGTAGTCACCATTGTCAGCGCAAAGTGCAAGTCTGTGCAAGTCTGGTCCACCACTCATTCTGGAGATCTCTGAGCTTGCGCTGGAGACTGCTGCAGACGAGGCGGAAGGCAGACTTCTTCACAGGGCAGGAAGGCTGGGCTAGGTGGGCCTGATGGGCGGCTCTTTTTTTTGCTAGGTGTTCCTGGATCTCTACATCGTTTTCGTCAAACCAGTCTTTGTTCTTCTTTCTGGCGAAACCCAAGACTTCTGCAGAGGATTTTGCAATAGCAGTTTTCAGTTGTTCCCAAAGTGTTTCAGGGGAGGAGTCTACTGGGTCCGCTGTGTCTTTGAGCCTGCGCTGTAAATCTGTCTGAAAGGCAGCTTTCACATCGTCACGCTGAAGGCTGGCAACATCAAGCTTTTTCTTGGGGGGCCCCCATTTCTTGGGTTTTGGCTTGAAGTGGAGCCTGAGTTTGCAGCGGACAAGGCGGTGGTCAGTGTGGCACTCTGCGCTGGGCATCACTCTGGTGAGGAGGACGTCACTGCGGTCCCTCTGACGCACTAGGACATAGTCGATAAGGTGCCAGTGTTTGGAGCGAGGATGCATCCAGGTGGTCTTTCGACTGTCCTTTTGCTGAAAAGTAGTGTTGGTGATGACCAGTTGCTGCTCCGCACAGAACTCCAACAGTAGGCGGCCATTGTCATTGCAGTTCCCCACGCCATGCTTGCCGAGGACTCCTTTCCAGGCTTCAGAGTCCTGGCCCACTCTGGCGTTGAAGTCGCCAAGGATGATGACTTTGTCGTCTGCAGGGGTACTCTGTAGGAGGCTGCGCAGGTCAGTGTAAAACTTGTCCTTTTCAGCAGGCTCTGCCAGGAGGGTTGGGGAGTACACACTGAGAAGGGTGACGTGTTGCTGGTGTCTCAGTGGGAGGCGCATGGACATGATGCGGTCTGAGTGGCCCGTTGGTAGGTTTTCCAGCTTAGTCGCAATGGATGTCTTGACCATGAAACCCACGCCTGAGAGCCGTCTTTCTGATGCAGGCCTGCCTGACCAGTAGAGGGTGTACCCAGCACCAAGTTCTTGGAGGCTGCCTTCGTCGAAGCGTACTTCGCTGAGCGCGGCGATGTCGATGTTTAACCTCCGCAATTCATGGGCAATGAGGGCGGAGCGACGTTCAGGGCGTCCGCTGTCTGCTTTGTCGAGCATGGTTCGGACGTTCCAGCATGCTACGTTGAGTCCGGTCGTGGTCGTCATGAGAGTGGATCCGTTATTCTTTCTTGTTTTTTGACCGCAGGAGAAGATGCCCGTTGACCGCGGCTAGCCAACTGGGGTTGCGAGGGGACGAGCTTTGGTTAGGCCACCTTTTCTAGGCCCCTCTCCGTGTGGAGCAAGCAGTGCTGTCCCTAGAGAAGGCTGCTTGGTCGTTCAGGGTGTGCCGAGTGATGTTGTCATCCCCAGGTCAACATCAGGCGACCAATATCCTGAACCGCCTGCATGCAGGTTTGAGACTGCGGCTTCCAGTGACATCTTTCACCTGCCGTTTCGCCCCTCGCCCGTCGCTACAGGACTTGGAATGGTCAGTGTCATGGTCCGTGGACGTTTCCTAAAGCCTGCGCGGTGGAGCTTTTTGGTGGAGTGCAGTGTGCGCAGTACTGGCCCCACCCTTTAAACCCTTGGTTCATCTGCCATGGCCTAGCAAGCTGGGACGATGGCATCGAGGTCCTCGGGTCGTAGGTTTTATATCAGACTGTCCTTGTCCTAGTCTCTGGCTCAAAAGCCTTCCCCGGAGACACGGGGGCTTTGATGTCAGGGGTTTCCTCCTTTAGCCTTTCCGCAGCCAAGCGGCCAGGCCTGCAAGGCAGCAGGCGACTCGTGGAGGGCGGGGTCGTCTATGTCCCGTGCAGATGTGAACATCTGCCCACTGCCCACAAAAGGCATATATTATCACGAGGCCCTTACTGCTTCCTGCATACTTATACGGAAGGGGGCGGACGAGGGACCATACTGTTTCAATACATTCCTACGCATAATGAACAGAGACCCAAAAGGGTGACTGCCAAGCGTGAAGAATGCAGAGAAAGGCCCAAACAGAAACAGACGTGCAGGCTGAGGTAGGACAAATGCAACACAGCTTATTACATTTTCGGGATTCAGTCTGTATCGGTCTATTTTGACAAAGGGTTTTAACAGACATTCTCATTCAGCCCCGACACAGCACAACAAGACATGGATCGAGCATGATAGTTCAAGGGTGGTGCCAAAATAGCTTGGCGCCCATAGGCGCCGAGCTATTCTGACACCACCCTTGAACTATCATGCTCGATCGGTCTCTAGAATTGTAATAATTATAGTCCTTCAGAGGGTAACTTCAAAATTGGGGTATTTCAGTCCTTGGGGTGGCATGTGTTAATACAGACGGATATTCAAAGGACTACGTGTCTTTCTGAGGCAAAACGTACAAGTGGACAAGAAAAAAAGACAACTGTGTGCTGATCTGGCACGCGTATCAAAATAGTGATCTCACTGTCGTCACCCTGTAACAGGGTAGACGTCCAGGAAATAATTAAGCTGATGAGACAATACCATAGGATTATCATCTACAAAGCATCGTCATCATCGCCTCGTTTAGCATAGTGAGTGGATTGGAAAAGCACTCTAAAATATACACAAAAACACAGGGCAAAAACGAATAGAAAGGACAAGTACGACACTATTTATGACATTTTCGGGGTTTAACTTTTCTTTTCTCCATAGATGACATTAAAATGGAAAATCAGACAAAACAAATCCTTATATTTTTCCTTTGAAGATGAGCATCTCACCTATAATACCATGCAAATTGTCTCCCCTGATCTACACTCTTTATACTAATGACTGTGTCAGTTCACACCCGAACAGATACTTTGTCAAGTTTTCGGACTATACCGCTTTACTCAGCGTGTTGTTTGATTGTGAGTCTGGGCATGGATCTGTTGTGGATGATTTTGTAAACTGGTGTCGTGACACTTACTTGTGTTTAACCGTATGCAAGACCAAGGACTTGTGTATAGACTTCCGTAAAGAAACCCTACCCCAGTCTGATACAGTCATCAATGGAGAGAGGGTGGAGATTGTGGACCGTTATATAAGTACCTCGGTACCACGATCGACAACAGGCTGAAATGGGACCTGTCACTGTGACACTGAGTACAAGAAAGGTCAGCAGCGTCTCTACTGCCTCAGAAAGCTGCGTTCTTTTAACATTGACAATTCCATGCTGTCCATGTTTTATAAATCATTTATTCAGAGTGTTCTTACCTTTTCTTTTATCTGTTGTTCGGTAACGTCAGTGTGAAGGACAAGAACAAATTGCAGAGAATAGTGAACATCAGTAGCAAGCTTACCGGTGTACGGCAGTCCACTCTCACTTCTCTGTGCGAGAAGCAGTTAGTGAGGAAAGCTTGTCGCATCGTTTCAGACGACAGTCACGTTCTGCATGGTGAATATGCTTTGTTATCATCAGCTCGGCGGTTCAGAACTATTAACTGTAAGACAAATCGTCGTCGGTCGTCATTTATGCCCATGTCCATCAGACTGCTGAACGATGAGTCGAGCTGACCTCACTTCCTGCTTTTACTTGCATTTACCATGTGATACAGCCCTGTGTGTGTGTGTGTGTGTGTGTGTGTGTGTGAGTGTGCGTGCGTGCGTGCGTGCGTGCGTGTGTGTGTGTGTGTGAGTGTTCTGAGTGTGTGTGCGCGTGTGCGTGCGTGTGTGTGCGCGTGTGCGTGCGTGTGTGTGCGCGTGTGCGCGCGTGCGTTTAGTTTTATGTATAGTTTATTTTTAGTTATCAGTTTATGTTGCTGTGATACCCTCCATGACTTTACACATGTAATTATTTTAGTTTAGTCTTATCTTATTATACTAGTGAGTTTAGGTTGTGTGTTTGTATATATGTGGAAGGGTATGGCGGGGGGAGGGGGGGGAGGGAGGGAGGGGGAGGGAGAAGGGTATTGCGGATGACGTGAACATGTAACTTTTATTACTTTTATTCTTGTTTTTTTGTGTATACCGCTGCGCCAAAATTTCCCCTCGGAGATAATAAAGTGTTATTGTATTGTATTGCATTGTAAATAAATATACTGTGAATTGCTGATTCTTTGGCATAGAACTGCGTGTCCTCAGATTGAAGTTAGGTAGACAGATCGATCCTAACAGTCAAGGTGTGGTGCCAGAATAGCTTGGCGCCTATGGGCGCGAAGCTATTTTGGCACCACCCGTGAACTATCATAGTCGATCCCATCCTGTTGGAGATACTGACGGGGCATACCGGAAGGCGAAGAAGATGACGAGAGAAAGCAGCAACATAACAATGGACAGACAGCTGCCAGCCACAAAGATGTAGAGTGGAAGGTCGTGACGCAGCTGTTGATCTTCCAGATCTCCGTTCATCTGCCGACAAACAAAGATGCCGATGTCAACATTGGTGTCGCAGTTGCCATCATCTGTCATAATCGTCGTTTCCGTCGACGTCAGTCATCATAATCATTTATCATCATAATCACCAACACCAGCTGGATCGTCATCTGTCGTTTCTGTCGACCCCCACCCTCCCTCCCATTCCCCGCCCCTTTCTCTCTATCTCAAATGCCATTTTTTAAAAAACCATATCATACTCAGGCTAAAAGCTTCAAATTTGTACACTGCCATATGCAAGCTACATTATAGTACTTACAGATAAGGATGTAGACCAATGGCTTTAGCTCAAGGGTGGTGCCAGAATAGCTTGGCGCCTAGACGCGCCAAGCTATTCTGGCACTACTTTTGAACTATTTTAGTCAGACTTATTTCACACACTGGTGTATTCCGAATGATAAGGGTTAAACACACACACACACAGGTACACACGCACGCACGCACGCACGCACGCACGCACGCACACACACACACACACACACACACACACACACACACACACACACACACACAAAGTTTATGGCTTAAAGGCCCCGCCACACGTGCCGGTTGTGCCCCGATTTTGAAGCCGATTCCGATCCGATTGCGATCGGATGACGTCAATTATCCGATCCGGTCCCAATCGGCTGGGAATCGGGTGTCTAGAACCTGCTCTATTTTTCCGATCCGAATCGGTCCCGATCGTAAGCTTCAACCAATCAGAGCGAGTCTCGCAAAGCATGTCGTACATATGCAAGCTACATTATACATTAGTTTGCAAATGGCGGAACACGCCTGTTGTGATCAGTACCACCGCCGTTGCTGATGTTTCGCACGCCTCTCCACGAATATGATGTAAAACTGCTGATAATGCAAGCACATCATCATCACTGTCAAAACTAGCAGCCATTTCAAGTTGCAGAACAGGTACGACTTTGATCTTCGGTTCAAACCGGTCGGTTAAATAAAGTGGGGGAATGTGTGGCAGTGCACATGATTTTGCAGTCCGGTCCGATCACCTACCGATTCGAAACTGATCGGGAATCGGCCTCAAAACCGGGCATGTGTAGCGGGGCCTTAACGGCTTTTGTCCACCAAAGGGTGGTTTGAAAGACAAGGCGCCGTAAAAAGGCCTGAGAAAATGTCTACCCCAGCTGGGTTTTGCGATCGTTCGGCGACAGTCGAACGCTCTGCCACCTGAGCAACCAAGCACGCCTCGATCTGTCTGAGCACTTATATGTTTGAAAGAATGTTTTTTTTTTTTTTTTTTTTTTTTTTACTTGGGGCGATTTCAAGACTATTGTACAGTGTAGAACGCAAATCCCACCTCTTTCATTTTTGTCCCCATTGGAAACATAAAAACGAAATAGTTTTATAAATGTTTGGTTAACGATAACTCATTCAAGATGGTCCGCATCCGGATACGCGGCATTAAGATGCGTATCCGGACGCAGCACGCATCGAATGTGCAAATACTCTGTTTCAGAGTGGAAAACAAAGATGAAAGACATTGCTTTTGGAGGCAATTGCAAGGTTTTACTTTTTGATCTCCGGTGGAATGCTCTCTCTCTCTCTCTCTCTCTCTCTCTCTCTCTCTCTCTCTCTCTCTCTCTCTCTCTCTCTCTCTCTCTCTCTCTCTCTCTCTCTCCCTGTGATATATTCCAAAGACAAAGAGCATGTTAGTTACCACACGTCAGAAATACCAGCTTGTCCTACAACCTTTAACACTCTCCTTAGATAGCCAGCCTATAGAACAAGTAACTAGGCATCGCTTTTTAGGCGCTATAGTAGACAACCATTTAAGCTGGGAACCGCATACTGACTCTATATGCAAAAAAGTTTCCTAAAATCTGTTCCTGTTATCAAAACTACGCCATTTAGTTAATACTGATATCCGTAAACGTTTTTTCCATGTGCATATTAAAACGCATTGTGACTACTTTTCTACCGTCTGGGATGGATGCAGCGAAGTTCACACGAACAAAGTTAATTCCTTGTATCGTCGGGGCATTAAATTAATACTTCCCGGTTCTACTTCGACTGACGAAAAATTAAAATCCCTCAAGTTACTAAAATTGAATAAACAGTTTGAATTTAATCGCTGTGTTCTACTGCACAAGATCATGCGCGGAAAAGCCCCACCCTATCTACGAACTCTATTTTCCGACAATAATAGGCAAAACACGAGAAATAGTTCGATCCACCTTCCAAAAATTAGATTAGACATCTGTAAAATAAACCTGTCATTTTCAGGCGCTAAAGCGTGGAATATTTTACCTCCACACCTGTAATCAATTTGTAAGATTGGCGTCTTTTAAGATCGCCTCTATAAATATTTACTTCAGAAGTAATAGTATGTTCTGCTCAAATATACTAATACTACTATTCGTATAGTTAGTGACAAGTTTCCTATTACCTAATGACCTTCTACTGTTGCTGCAGATTATGTAATAATTCGACTGTCTGCATTTACATGTCAGGTTCATACCAATATATATATCTTCCTGGGGGTGGGGATGGGGGGGGGGGGGGTGATGGTTTTTTTTTAACTTATATTGTGTGTTTTATCTTTTGCTGTACCATCTGATGTATTTTTATATGCGTAGAGTAGCAGGGCAGTTTGGAAGATAGGCATTGCTATGCCTAAAACTGTTATCCTGAATATAAACGTTTCATCATCATCATCATCATCTCTCTCACTCTCGCGCGCGCGTGCGAGAGAGATGAGAGGAGAGAGGAGAGAGAGAGAGGGAGGAGAGAGAGGAGAGAGAGGAGAGGAGAGAGAGAGAGAGAGAGACTGAGACGAGTGAGAGAGAGAGAGACGAGCATGAGAGTGAGCAGAGATAGACGAGTAGAGAGAGAGAGAGAGAGAGAGAGAGAGAGATCGTTGATTTTACTTCTGATCACTTCATGATACTGGTAATGTAAAAATGTAGGTCGCGGAGTAATTTGCACTGGTAATGAGAAGATTGTTGCAAGGCCGGTGCACGTGACAATTCGCGCAAACTTCAGTCTTAATTCTGACCCGTTCACAGGGTCTTCACTGCACGTTATCTTTATGAAATCTTTGTTAATTCAACGCCAAAGAGCCCCGGCCATGAACGAACAAAGTAGTGTCATCAAGAAGCACATATCGTCATGAGCCCACGCAACTGTAGGGGCACTCTCTCTCTCTCTCTCTCTCTCTCTCTCTCTCTCTCTCTCTCTCTCTCTCTCTCTCTCTCTCTTTCTCTCTCTCTCTTTCTGCTGTGAGCCGTGTACATTCATAACACTATCCGCCAGTACGTTACCCGCCGCATGGATTTAGAGTCTAGTCACGTAGAAAGTTTATTCCTTGAATTGAAATGTGACAAATCTTCCCCCACACTAATACAGTAATAGGATTTATTTATCGCACCCCTTCAGCCACATTCTCATGGTATGATGATTTTGTCACCATGATGGATAAGGTGCAACAACGTAACACCAAAGACATACACCTTCTAGGTGATTTTAATATTTACCTGCTAAAGACTGGCAATGCGGCGTGGAATTACACCACCTCATTATGTGGTCTGCAGCAGATGGTTCGGTCTCCCACTAGAGTTTCTTTGTCATCCGATACATTGATTGACCACATCTACACTACAAATACACCTGCTGTCAAAAAAGTCCATGTGCCGAGTGTAGCCATTAGTGATCACTTTCCTACTTGTTTTGATCTTTCAGTTAAACGTGCTAAACCCCAGCACAAACAACACACTGCTATCACATACAGGTCTTACAAAAAGTTCAACAAAGATGACTTTCTTCATGACCTATCAAACACGCCCTTTCACCTTATTTATAACACTAATGATCCCAATGAAACCCTAGCGCTTTGGTCTATTTATTTGGGTCTTATCTAAACATTCCCCACTAAGGACTAAAAGAGTTAAACACCCCACCCTTCCGCCTTGGTTGTCAAAGGAAATCATTCACGCAATGAATATAAGAGATGACTTAAAACGGCAGAAAAAAATTGCAGATTTTAAGAAACAACGTAATTTTGTAAAATCGTTAATTAGAAAAGCCCAGAAAACACTTGCGGAAAAAGTAGTCGCAGAGGGTAAAGATACCCGAAGTGTCTGGAATGTAATCAATTTGTCACAAAGAAGAAAAGTTCCATCAATGCTGCTACCTTTCCAGTCATGAATCCAAACGACTTCAATTCCCACTTTTTAAATATTGTTGAATCCGTTGTACAGTCTTTTTCCTCTTGCAGTGATATTTAATAATAATAATAATAATAATAATAATAATAATAATAATAATAATAATAATAATAATAATAATAATAATAATAATACATAGTTCTTGTATAGCCCTGTTCTCCAGGAAAACACTGGACTCACTGCGCATGCATAACAGCACACCCTCTCTCGGACACACGCACGATTATACACTACTTTAAACCACCCCATCTCTTGCCATCACCTTACATTCACTTCCTCTAGGATCAAAATAAAAGGCAGGGAACAGTTAGCTAAAGATGAGCTAAGTGTTAAATGCCCGACAGAAAAGAAATGTCTTTAAGTGAGCTTTGAACTGTGACAATGTGGGCAGATTCCGCATTTCCGTTGGCAGCGAGTTCCACACACTTGGGGCTAAAAAGGTGAAAGAACGCTCCCCGACAGTTTTCATGTTAAGCTTCGGGATTTTTAAAAGTTTTACACTAGAAGAACGGAGGGTGCGTGATGGCTGATAAACAGACAGCTTGGCAGAAAGGTAGGGCGGGAGAGATCCGTCAAAATGCCGATAGGCGAAAATTGCAATTTTGTACTGGCAGCGGAATTTTACGGGCAGCCAGTGCATTGCTTCAGTAGAGGCGTAACGTGGTCTCTCTGTTCGTTTCTTCAAGATGAGACGCGCTACATTATTTTGAATAATCTGCAAGCGTGAAATCTGATCTGCCGGTAAACCTGCCAGCACAGAATTGCAATAATCGAGCCTGGACGTAATGAATGCATTTACAAGTCTTAATGCCGCACTTTCTGTGAGATACGGTCTGAGGGAAGAAATTCTGCGCAGCTCAAGGAAACCAGCTCGGCAGACGCTACTGATATGATCATGCATGGAGACCGTCGAATCAATCTTCACACCCAGATATTTGACACAGTTCTGAAAGGGAACGCTGCAGCCACCAATGTTTGCGAACTCGCCGTCAATCAGACTAAGGCGAGACTGAGAGCCAACAGGCATGACTTCGGTTTTGTTGGTGTTAAGCTTAAGTTTGTTGCTTGTCATCCAGGACAGGACGTCGTCTATACAACACTGTACGCTTATCTTAGCGGAGCTGAAATGGCTAGGCGCGCTACTTCTTGACAATTCAGTATCGTCAGCATATTTGTGAAAATCACACTCATGGGCGGTAATTACATCAGACAGAGATTGTGAATATAGAGTGAACAAAACAGGCCCTAATACGGAGCCCTGAGGGACTCCACACAACAAAAGACTAGAAGCATATAGCTAGCCATTAACAATAACAGGTCGAGAACGATCCTTAACGTATGAAGTGAACCAGGCCAGGGCAGTACCACGGATGCCAAAGGTCACCTCTAACCTCTTCAGCAAAACAGAATGATCGAGCGTGTCGAATGCTGCACTGAGGTCCAGCAGAGCAATGAGAGAGACAAGTCTCTTGTCTGCCTTTACTAGCAGACCATCTAGGACACTCAGCACAGCAGTCTCCGTGCTGTGATCCTTTCTGTATGCCGACTGATGCATTTCTAACAGACCGTTTCCAGACAAATGGCTTTGTAGCTGTTTCAAAACAACCTTCTCCAAAATCTTTGAAATAACGGAAGGTTAGAGACAGGTCTAAAATGCTCCAAGTCGTTTGGGTCCAGTCCAAGCTTTTTCAAGAGTGGTGTCACAACAGCATGTTTAAACCGAGTAGGCACAGCACCTGTAGAGAGAGAAGCATTAACTATGGTGGTAATCAGTGGGAGGAGATCATCGATACACTGTTTTATGAGGGACGTGGGCAAGAGATCAAGCAGACAGCTCTTTGATGATGACTTCATAATAAGTTCGTGGATCTCCTGCTCAGTCACTGGCTCGAAACGAGACAGTGAAGGGCCATTATACACACCAAAAGTAGGGGGATCACATGAACACGAGTCTAGTTCAGAGCGGATTTGCTTAATCTTATCTGAGAAAAAGTCACAGAAACGTTGTGGAAGGACAGGGCTTGGCACATCCGTCGGAAGGGGCGTGGAACGGGGCTTGCTCTGCAGCTCACTGAAGACAGAGAAGAGTTGCTTGGATGACGAACTGGAGTCGATCTTGTCCTGGTAGAACTGTCTCCTGGCAGACTGTATTTACAGTTGTTCTGATAAGCTGCGCACACGCTTTGAGTCCGCAACAGGTGCGTCATTCTCCACACCTCTTATGACAGTGTTTGAAGTAGGTAAATATATTTCTACTCTAACAAGTAAATCGTGTGGCATGGATGGAATAAACAGGATTGTACTGAAATTGTCCGTTCCATACACAGCTGAAACCTTGACATTTATATTCAACCTTTCTATCGAGCAAGGTATTTTTCCAGAGTTGTCCCCATTCCCAAATGTAAAGATAGCAAAAATCCAAACGATTTCCGTCCTAGTTTAGTGTTATCAATGTTATCGGAGCCAAGCATCTACTCCAAGTTTAGTTTAGTGTTATCAATGTTATCGAAGCCAAGTATCCACTTCAATTCTTGGAGAATCAACGCCTATTAATATCTATTCAGTCCTGTTTTAGACCTAAACACTCATGTCATACTGCACTCGTTCATATCGTGGACTCATAGCTCTCATCAATAAACAATTTCAAATTAAATGGTGCAGTTTTTCTGGACCTAGCCAAAGCATTTGATTTAGTCGATCACAACATTCTTTTAAAAGAAACTTTCAGTATACAAGCTTGATTCGAACTCTATATCTATTTTCTCCTCCTACCTAAGTATCCGCCGAAAGAAGGTTTACTCGAACGGAAGGTATTCGAAAGGAGGTATAGTAAGGCACGGAGTCCCCCAAGGATCTATCCTAGGGCCTCTTTTATTTTTTTTATTCATCAATGACCTACCTCTTTCCATCTCAAATCCTGAGGTAAAATGCGAACTTTTTGCTGACGATTCAACGCTGCACACATCAGACAAACGTGAATCAACGCTATCTAGTATCCTCCAACAAAGTCTAGATGAAGTGTCAGATTGGTGTACGCAAAATCGCATGCTAATCAGTACTTCTAAAACCAAAAGCATGTTGATAACAACCCGCCAAAAGCATCAGCTAAATCCTGTCCCTCTGAAACTGTCACTTGGCAATAAACCTTTCCAACAAGTATCCAAGCACCGCCTACTGGGAGTTGTAATTGACGACCAGCTCAACTGGTCGCCGCATATTGAGAGTTTGTGCAAAACCTTATCCAGGAAGATACGTATTTATGATCTCTAAGCGTAGACATATTCTTAGTACAAAAAAGTGCTGTAAATTGTTCTTTGAAGCACACATTACAAAAATCCACTGTGACTATGCGTCCTCTTTGTGGGACGAATGCAGTGAACTTCATATTAGAAAAAATCAACTCACTGTATCGTCGTTCAGTCAAAATAATTATTCCAAACCCTACTTCCACAGACGAAAAAATAAAATCGCTTGGCCTGCTTCCACTAACAGAACAACTCAAATTTAACAAATGCGTCCTCATGCATAAAAAATTTCATTATCAAGCCCTCCGAATATCTGTGTATGCTATTTAACTTCAGCCCTAGGCATCAGCTACATATGAGGAATCGCTTGCTTCATTTACCCCGCCCCAGGATAGATATCTACAAGTCAAGCCTTCTATTTTCAGGTAGTTCTGTCTGGAACTCAGTGCCTTTAAACATTAAATCATTTTCGGATAAAACCCACGTTAAGCGTGATTTGCACACTCACTTCCAATCAGCATGACTTCACAGTTCGCCATATAAATATAATACTGCTGATAACACGTAAACGTCAAGCATTTTTTTTCTTTTTCTATACATTTGCTAACTGAACATCCATTGTCTTGTCGGTGTCGCTATTGATGCTGTTGATTCTATGACACTGTCTTAGATATTAATGCTAGGCACTCATTTATTTCCCTTGCTTTTTGCATCGGTGGCAGTTACAAATTCTCCATTGCAATCTTTTATTTTTTCTCTCCTTTTAATAATTCACCTATTGTGTTTTTATTCGTAATTTTTCTTTTTATTCTTATTATTATTTGCATGCTGTGTTTCTTTTCCTGTTATGTTCTCTCTCTCTCTCTCTCTCTCTCTCTCTCTCTCTCTCTCTCTCTCTCTCTCTCTCTCTCTCTCTCTCTCTCTCCAACCTATGTATTCAAAATAATATTTTTTCCGGCGGCTTTCAAATAATTTTCGGCCCATATCCATATTATCTATTCTGTCAAAGCCTATTGAGAAGCATGTACACAAGCATCTTCTCGAATTCCTGGAAGAAAAGTCTCTCCTGAATAAATATCAGTCTGGTTTTCGCCCTAAACATTCGTGTCACACTGCCTTGGTTCATATGATTGACATTTGGCTGCTCAACATCAACAGAAACAAAATGTCTGGTGCTGTCTTTCTAGACCTGAAAAAAAGTGTTCGACCTTATAAACCACGAAAGTTTATTAGAGAAACTGGACTGCTACTTTAACAATAACAGCTCAGGGGCACTCTCATTCTTTCGTTCATATATCATAGGGAGAATTCAAACTGTGTACATCAATGCTACCTTCTCTTCTGAAAAGCGTGTTGAGTATGGCGTGCCCCAGGGATCCATACTAGGACCGTTACTCTTCTGTTTGTTTATAAATGATATTGACACTGACCCATACAAAGAGTATTGTGACGCTTTGCTGGAAGACATGGCCTGTGTGTCACGTGCGGTACGATATTTCATGGGCTAACATGCGGGTTGTTAGACTGTCATATGTGTAGCCCAAAATCACGGAGTTTTGACAGTGTATGTGTGTGACTATGAGCCAAACTGAACATTTCCTCAAACATATGTATAAGTGTCATGTTTTCCATGTCACGATCACATTGTCCATGTTGTTAGACACGGTCCTAATGTGTTTTTTGTAATCCCCTTCCCCCAACTCCCCCTTGTGTATGGGATGAAAGCCTTGAACACAATAAAGAATCTGAATCTCTCTCTCTCTCTCTCTCTCTCTCTCTCTCTCTCTCTCTCTCTCTCTCTCTCTCTCCCCTCTCCTCTCTCTCTCCCCCCTGCCCCCCCCCCCTCTCTCTCCTGTTCCTCTGTCGCTTTTGTTTTCTTATTTAAGAGAAGTTCAACTTGAAGCGAGAAGTCAAGCCAGCAATAAATCGGAACCCATCCGACGTTTCATAGTGTTGACAAGAGATTTCTGAACTTTTCTAAAAAATCGCTCAATTGCTATCATCAGACCAGCCACAATATAAGGCTGTCGGCGATTCGTTTGAAAACGGCCCAACCTCGTGTCACTATTTGTCTCCCTCGATTCGTTTTTTTTTTTTCTTTTCCGAAATGCTACCGCTATAAACGCGACGTCACACTGGTTGCCTCTCTCCATTCGCTACCGTTGTTGACGCGAGGTTACACTGATTACCTCTCTAAATTCGCTACCGCTGTTGACGCGAGGTTACACTGATTGCCTCTCTCCATTCGCTACCGCTGTTGACGCGAGGTCACACTGATTGCCTCTTTCCATTCGCTACCGCTGTTGACGCGAGGTTACACTGATTGCCTCTCCGAATTCGCCTGCGCTGTTGACGGTAGGGAATCGAGACAGGCAACCAGTGTGACCTCGCGTCCTGACAATGGGCGCTGTGGAATGCACGCTGAAGCCACTCCAACGCTATTTCATTTTAAGACTAGTCTATATAGATGCATGACATTTTTAAACCCCTTCCCTTGCCACTGTGCGTACATTTTGTTCCTGAAATCTTTGTTCGTTTAGCGACCCAAAGACGCAGCCCTCCAATGAATAGTGATACAAAACTGGTCTTAGGAACAGACATAGATCCTCATGAGCCCCCGCAATTGAGGATTGTGTCCAATTTTTCTCGGCCGTGAAAGGGTTACTATCTGTAGCACTCTGTACATACGTGTTTCCTTTACATACTCTGATATACGAACAAGCCTACTCTAACATTCATTTGCATGAACATGCATGAGGACGGAGGTGCGCAAGAGCACACGTGTGCGTGCGTGTGTGTGTGTGTGTGTGTGTGTGTGTGTGTGTGTGTGTGTGTGTGTGTGTGTGTGTGTGTGTGTGTGTGTGTGTGTGCGCGCGCATGTGAGACGGTCAGCTGTGTAATTTTGTTCTTCCGTCATCACGTTAGTTTTGTAGTTGGTGCAATGACAGGTGCGAAAAATGGCTTATCTTTGGCTATGTTAATACCTTTACCGTTGACACATTAATTTTTATTGATTGACTGATGAATTGATTCCCAGAATTGAACCTCGCGCCTGGAAACTCTCTTGACAGAACGGAAGATTTCTAGAGATCAAACTCACGTCAAAATTGAACGTGTTTCGAAAACAGTGGATTAAAAGCCCAGATAAACGTGCGATATGGCATGTTTGTCCGAGCTTTTTAGTCCATTGTTTGCAGTTTTCAGTTTTAGCCTACTCCTGATTTCCTAACGGAGTCTACTGACACGATAATACCGCCGTGATCGGAAACCCATCTTGTAAAGTTTCAGCTCTGGTTGGTAGGTTGGTTGGTAGGTTGGTTGGTTCGGGGTCTATAACCCCTTCCCTGCCAATGGGCGTACGTTTTGCTTCTTCTGAAATCTGGGTTCATTGAACGACCGCAAGCCACAACTGTTTAAAGTACATGGATAACAAAGTGGTCTCAGCAAGAGGAATAGATTCTCATGAGCCCCCGCAGTCGCGTGGGCTCATGGGATCTTTGTCTCTTGCAGTTAGATCGCGTTAACGTTTTCTCGGTAGTGAAAGGGTTAATAATAAGTGATAATAGACTGCCGTATCGGGCGGGTTATGGGGGACAGGGGCATCTATTACCTATGGAATACGGCATGAACACTGAACAATTCAGCCGCACTGCAACTGTGCCACTTTGGTTTG
The DNA here is from genome assembly GCA_036245525.1 of Semisulcospira habei. Classification (NCBI taxonomy): domain Eukaryota; kingdom Metazoa; phylum Mollusca; class Gastropoda; family Semisulcospiridae; genus Semisulcospira; species Semisulcospira habei. Next base: position 304,639,400 of record BTPG01000002.1, read on the forward strand.
CCAGGACCTTTCAACGGACATTCTCTTGAACAAGCCCGTCTTTCAGTTCGTCTAAGAACAATCATAGCCCATGCCGCGAAACTTTCACCGCATGGGGTACAATTGTTCTTAGACGATCAACCGTCGAGCGCCTGTGCAAAGCCGCAAAGCGTTACAGGGTGTGATTTCGCACGGCCTGACGAGCAAAGCAAAAAAGAAAACGAAAAAGAATGTAGCTCCTCTGGACAATCTGCTCTGTATCTGTTGCTGATATTTCTACGCAAAGAGGATCAGGGAGCGCATTATTACAGCTAACCCCTTCGCTGTCAGCCGGACGCGAAAAATGCGCGTGTAGAATCCAATCGCTGCACATTCACCGACATTTGCGTGAAGAACACAAGCTAACGGTGACCGAAAATAGGCGTAAGAAGACAACAAGAGACATAAATCCTCATGAGCCCCCGCGACTGCGGGGGCTCATGAGGATTTATGTCTCTTGCAGATGAGGGTTTATGTCTAGCAGATCGTTATCCTTCGACTTTCCCGGCTGTTACGTGGCTAATCGAGGGCTTTACAGGAATGATTTGGGGAAACAAATTGGTGTGAAATAGCACTTGATTTTCTTTTGGTAAATGCCTGCAACATCAAAGCCTTTTCAAAGGGTGTCTTGTGTCTAAAGTTGTGGCAACTTTTAGAATGTATGCAAGGAAATCTTCATCTTTTCTTCAACTTTCTGAATAGAAGAAAATCTCTTCGATCCGATTTTCTAATCTGATTTAAATTTTTTTAGAGTGAAAACTGATCTTCTTTGCTAGTGTGAATTGATTTGTGGACGGACCTGACAGTCCCCCACCCCCCCCCCCCCACCCCAAAAAAAAAAAAAAAAAAAAAAAAGAAGGTATAAATAAGACTGATAATGAACAGTTAACACTAACCTCATGTATCTACTTGATCATTAATAAATATACACACTACATTCCCACAATCACTTATGTCCAATCTGACAAGCTGTAAATACTATGCCGTTATTTAGCAAACGACAGTAAAGCTAATTTTGAGAAAAGAGAAATTGTCACTGTTAAATAATGAACATTTCGCTTTTCTAAAAAATATGGACATACTGGCTTTTGCCAAACATCATCATCATCATCATCAGTCCCTTGCCCGAACTGGGCGTTGGGGGGACTGAAAGGCAGCAGCAACAGACAGTGCTCTCCACTGAGTTCTATTTTGGGCGGTGGCAAGCAAGTCTGGCATCTCGAGTTCGGTCCATTCTTTTATGTTTGCGACCCAACTCTTTCTCTGACGACCTCGCCGACGACTTCCTTCGAGAGTGCCTTGGAGGATAGTCTTGGACAAGGTGTTGTGTCGGGTCACATGGCCAAACCAAGCAAGCTTGCGCCGTTTCACGGTTGCCAGAAGGGGTTCATGTGGGCCCACCAGGGAAGTGACGATGCTCCGTACATATTCGTTGGTCTTGTGCTCGCGGTACGAGATGCGGAGCAACTTCCTCAGGCACTTGTTCTCAAAGGCCTGGATTTTCTTTTCTGAGTCTGCAAGCAGTGTCCAAGTCTCACAGCCGTAGAGTAGAATAGACACTACGAGGGACTTGTAAAGCCTGTACTTGATGGTGAAGCTGATGGAGTTACTTCGCCATATCCTGTCCAGCCTGGCCATTGCGGACGTTGCTGTACCTACCCTGATACGGATCTCTGCTACGCAACTACCGTCTTTGGACAGGGTGGCTCCCAAGTACTTGAAGCTATTGACCTCTTCTAGCTTCTGGCCGTTCATGTGAATGTTGCTGCTGCTGTCGCTTGTGGTGTTGATCATCACTTTGCTTTTATCCGTACTGATCTCCATGCCATAAGACCCTGCGCTACTTGAAAGTTTGTCTGTCAGGTTTTGGAGCTCACTATTGCTGCCTGCCATGAGGTCAATATCGTCTGCGAATCGAAGATTGCACAGGGATCTGCCACCAATAGAGATTGAAGTATGGTGGTCGTGGAGGGTTTCCTGCATGATCTTCTCCAGGAATATGTTGAAAAGGACAGGAGAGAGCAGGCATCCTTGACGGACACCGATCGTCGTCCTGAAGAACTCGCCTGACTGATTGTTAAGTAGAACCGCGCTGCAGGCGTTCTTGTAAAGCGCTTCTATCATTTGGATCAGTCCCTCCTCTATGTTGAACGATCTCATGACTTGCCAGAGTCCGTCAAACAACCGCAGTACTAATTCCTAGTCCCTGCAGACCGAACTCATTACGGAAATTTCAGCACCCCCACCCCCCTTCTCCCCACACGCACCCCTTCCCCGTTCCCTCTCTCCTCATCCCATGACTTGCAAGTATGTTAACCCCGTCACTATCGGAAAAATGCAAAGACCACGCAGCTGCAAGAGGCAAAGAACATCATGAGCCCCAGCAGATGCGGGGGCTGATGAGATTCTTTGCCTCTTGCTGACCCTGTTCACATCCGTGTTCATTGGGCTGATGCGATTATTTGGTGCTGAAGTTGCCCTGCTTTCAAAAATATAACTGCCATTACTAGCAGTGAAGGGCTTAACGCGGAATAGCGAAAGAATCTTCCAGTACAGTGATTTGTCCTCGTCTCTCCTTTGAAAGTTACGTTATGAGTTGGCTGGAAAAATATGGTGCCATGAAAAAGTTTATTTCAATTGCCTGGCAGCCAGCGAAATGGGGTTAGTTCCAAGGAACCCGGCTTGCCCCTTCCGGAACTACATTCATCAGCATAGATCCTCACGAACCCGGGAACGTTTCAGGGGATCCCATAAAGATCTACGTCTTTTGTTGGTCAAGGTTACATCTGAGTTCTTCACCAGGGATTGGTCTTACAAAAATACGTTTTATCTGCAAAGTGGCATAGATCCTCATGGGCTCCCGCAGGCTGCGGCGGATCATGAGGATCTATGTCTCTTGTTGGTCACGCTTGCGCCTGTGTTCTTCACATGGAACATGTTGGTGAGCGTTCACTTTGAAGAGGAGGCGTGATTTTTGCCTGCCATGTCTGTTATTGGCTCTTGCCAGGATTGATGCCTTTTTATCGTCCGTTTTGGCCGCGCTATAGCCAGTCGCAGGCTGTCGCTCCTAAAGCCTTCTATATCCGAGGATCAAGGACTTCGATATGGCTGATCATTGGCAGTGAGCGCACACGATTCCGTCGAGCCCCTAGCAGTGGCCTATGAGGAATGGTTTCATTCCAACAACTTGTAGATGGAAGTTTGAGGTTTGGGACTGGTGCTAATCTTGAAGCTGCTCATCGCTGTTCAAGTGCAAGAGACATAGATCCTCATGAGCCCCCGCTGACGCGGGGGCTCATGAGGATCTATGCCTCTTGCTGGTTTTATACTCGTATCTGATTATCTCAGCTTAGCCAGAAGTGAGCTTTTGATGGTTTCAATGACATCATCTCTCGTCGCTGGCATCGAAGAGGTTAAGGGCTGGACTTGCATGCTCCGTTGTCAGGGCAAAAAGTGTGTCCCAGAAAACGTATGGGCTGAGGGAGGAAAGGTGCCGTCATTCCCTCCAGTTTGATATACGAGTTGGATTTTCTTCAGCTGTTCGTAAACTTTATTGCATATTGCGCATACATACGTATATTATTTCATGTTATTATTCATAATGACAAAAAAGGACGATGTAGTGCGCATTGAATAAACATAACTTTTGGAGGCACTCCTCGACGAACACGCGAAATGCATTTCGCTGAAGGCTAGCAAAACTGTCTTGTCGTGTCTTGATGTCTCATCTTGCCTTGTGTAAGGAGAGAAGAACCCAAATGGAGAAAGGAAGAACAACGCACTGAACTGACAGTTACCACACGATTAAATTGTCTTGAAATTAATTGTGTTTAAATAAATTTCGTTGTAATTGTCAATTCCGAGCGCGTTTCTTTCTCCGTTGGGTTCTTCTCTGGACTTTACACGCTTGGTCTTTTGGGTCTGGATTTTACCTGCTTTGGTCTGCCCTGATCTGGTTCTATCTGACTTGTCCGATCTTGTCTGGACTTGTCCTGTAGTGTCATATCTGTTTTTCTTCTTGTCTGGTCTCGTCTCGTGCGAGTCAGTAGAGAACGTTCTATTTTCACGTATGCCGAAAGCCGTAAGGTCCAAAATCACAGTCCAGCAAAACGACGTCACCATTTTATTCGTAATCCAGACAAAAAAGGTGACTACCAAGCGCGTAAAATGCTTCTTTTCTAACAAGACAAGAAGCGACTGGATTATGTGTTTGTTTCTTTGTCTATTTAAAAAAAGGATTTATACCCGAAATGTTAATAAACTGTGTTGTAATATCTTTCCTAAACGTGTTTCTTTCTCCGTTTGCTTCTTCCCTACATCTTATTCGCACCTCGCGGGTATAGGACATTCACCGGGCGATGCGTACAGTTCAGTGTCAATTTAAATTGGAAAACAAGAAAGAAAAATTTGTCTGCCGGGTGACAGCCATGCTGATCTCATGCCGGGGGCCTTCAGTGAGGCAGGAGATTAATAGATCGAAGGCCTAAGAACCAAATTAACCCCTTTCATTGACGAGAAAAATTGAATACTATCCAAATGCAAGAGGCATAGATTTACACGAGCCCCTGCAAATGTGGGTGCTCATAAGGATCTATGCCTCTTGCTGCAGCCACTCTGTATCCATGTTTTTTTTTTACTGCTGGGGATCTGTGACGTCGAATAGACAAAAATAAATAATCTTAACAATAAATGGTGATCTATAAATAAACAATAATAAGATATATAGAGAGTTGTATACTTGTCTGTTTGTCTATTTTGAAAAGGTGTTTGGCCCAAAATATTAATAAATTGTGTTGTAACTGTCTTTTTTAAGCGTGTTTCCTTTTTCGTTGGTTTATTCTCTGAATTTACAATGACTTCAAAAGAACAGTGTGCATCAACCGGCAGTGAAGCAGCTGTAATACAATGCAAACCAGTTGCGGGTAATAGACCGACCTTCTTTCAAGGGTAGTACCAGATTAGCTTAGCGCCTGGAGGGCGCCAAGCTAACCTGGCACTACCCTTGATTAGCCATGACCGAAACGCCAACTAATCTGGCACTACCCTTGAACAATGGTCAATCGATTACAGCCATGGTCGATCCCTTATCCATTGTAGATCAGTCAAGTGCGAATGCGTTCCGACACCAGCAAAAACAATTTTATGACGGTAGCTGTCATCCAGTCTGCATGGTATCGCACCGCGGACATGTAGGGTTGGCAGACGCATTTATTCACGTACCATTAGACCACTTCACCAATCACAGGGACCCTCCCTGGATTTCATGAATTATTCATTTAGCACTATTTTTTTTATGTCTGTCGACATGGATAGCCATTTACACCCGGGCCAAATTGAATACAAACAGATAACTGAATAAAATGGTTATGCCGTAAACCTAACTTTTAACCAACCCCTTTACGATGTATACAGACGACCAGAAGAAATGCGATATTTTCGGAATCATCGGAAACACTTCAGTGTTTCCGATGGTTCCGGAAATGTCGCATTTCATTTGCTCGTCAGTATACGTATGCGTCGTCGGGGCGACCGAAATTTGAAAATTTGACAAACTAGATAAACAAAATAGCACCAATAATCAGTTTCGTGGAAACCAGTAAACTAATAAATAATAAAAAATAAAAAAAACCAGCTAGTAACTTCAAACCTTAATTAAAATATCCGTACCTCATGTGTATAACTCACAAACCAGATAGGTAAGGCTAGCGCTGGTAAAATAGTACACATACCAAGGGGAATTACTCAGCGCTTGACATACCAACGGTTAGATCCCCAGCCTTGCATGTATAAGACATCGCATTGCATTGTGCTTTAAAGACAGAAGAATCCAACGGAGAAACCCCCACACACACAAACACGCTGAGGAATACAGTTACAACACAGTTTGTTAATATTTTGCTTTAAAATCCTATTTCAGAATAGACATACAAACAAGTACACAATTTGCAACGTATCTTTTAGTGGGCCAGGGAAGAATCAATTGTAAACATTCATCATACTGTTGTTTACGGTATGCAAAAGCCGTAACACATATTTCATCTAATGATGTCACCAATCATGATCCATCTGTTCAGCTACAAGCTCAACCTCCCACAGCTTCCTCCAAACTAACATGCACAGATGTCAGTAATGAACATATTGAACTCTAGGGTAGCAACTATTCCCAAAATTGAAATAAGAAAGCCACATTACAGTTAAGGAGACAGTTTGGCCCTGATAGTTCAATGGTGGTGCCAGAATAGCTTGGCGCCAGAGGCGCCAAACTATTCTGGCACCACCCTTGAACTATCAGGGTCGATCTATATTTTCTTGTAGTGTTTCGAGGCTGAATGGGTTACGTGCGCAAAAGGCAGATATTCTCATCGGCCCCAAATGCTTCCTGCATAATTATACGGAAGGGAGCGGTTAAGGGACTATACTGTTAAGATAAATAATATTACCAATAATGAACAGAGATTAATTTCACGGGCAAGTGGCGTGGGCTTATTATATTCTTACGAATCCCTGCAGACGTAACGGCGCATGAGAATCTACGCCTCCTTCGTCAACGGCCATGGACAATGCTTGGGACGCGAGATTTCGGCGGTGAAAACACGAAAAGCGTTTTTTGTCTGTTTGAGATGCGGTGATGTAACGAAATATAAAAAGTCAGTGGCCGCGTGTTGGAGCCAGCCAAGAGGCATATATTCTCATGAGCCCTTGCGGTCGCAAGGGCTCATGAGAGTCTATGCCTCTTGCAGACGGGCTTGTTTTGACGAGATTTCGATGAAGATGAAGAGCTAGCTGACAACGGATAGCCACCGCAGGCAGAAATATGGGGCAAAAATGTGGCGGCCATGTGCAACCCGTCCAAGCGGGAAATTGTAAACTAGAGGGACATGATTACACACAAACCATGCGGAGATAGCGGACAGAGAGGTTATGCTGGACATTTTGTTTTTGTTTGTGCCGCTAGAAAGCCATTAGCTAGTTGTTTTTTTACGCGATGAGCATAAAAGACGCTCGACTCCTCCCGCGCTTCGGTCCGAGGACCTTTTGCTTACTGAGTAGCAGCATCGGAGTTTGAAATATCTTCGCATCTTCGTCGTATGAGAAACAAACACACATATGAAAATATAACAACCATAACAAGAATCCCCAACAGGTGTGTGTGTAGTGGTCTGTTCAAAAGACCATGATCAGACAACAATCTCAGCCGATGGCTAATTCTTGTCATATCTAAAGCTGTGCTTTTCATACGAAGCCGCCGACCATTGTAGACAGACATTCGGCAATGGTGTTTGATAGAAAGTCTACCAGATAATAATCTCCAATGGCTTTTTGCCAAACTCCACGCCTGAATTTTCTCCCACGAAGAGGCGAAATTTGCCACAGAGAAACATGTTGCCCTCAAACCCGGCGATAAAATTCCAGAGAATCCTCACTGGTCTCTTGAGAACGGTTGACCTTCACCCCTTTACTGCCGAGAAAAAGATCGAAGCGTAAGAGACGTAGATCCTCATGAACCCCCGCAGCTGCGGGGGCTCATGGGGATCTGTGTCTCTTACTGACACCACTTTGAATCTACGTTACTTGGACGGGTGCGGTCTTTGGCGTACAATTAACTCATTCAGCCCGACGGCCGTATTTCCCAAATTTTGGAAGTGTCATCTAATGGCTATGCAGCAGTTGCAGGAGATGGATCGACCATGATAATTCAAGGGCAGTGCCACATTAGCTTGGCGCCGACAGGCGCCAAGCTAATCTGGCACTACCCTTGAATCATCATGGTCGACCCATCTCCTGCTGTAGTGCGTCAGGGCTGAATGTGTTAACAAAGATTGTAGAGCACTATCTGCACCTAGTCAGTGGCAGGGAAAAGGTTGACTGCGTGAATGATCTTCATAGTGGCCAACACTGGTCTGTGCGAGTATCTGAATGAAACAGATTCTGATGGTCATTACAGATTCAGATGCCAATAATCATTCTTGATACATAGGCGTGGGATGATTGTTACGTAATCGGTCGCCTCAACAACACAGGTAGTAGAAAGCAGCAGAATGTGTCCATGTTCACTGGACGCTCCTTGGCGTTTCAGTAGTTTACACAGATTTAAGAAAGAAAAAAAAAAAACGACGTCCACTGGCAGTGAAAGGGATAACAGGCAGTAGCTCGACTTGGTCGTTTGATTATCCTCCCTGCCCCCTACCCCCCCCCCCCCACTCCAAAAAAAGAAAAAAAGAAAAAAAAAAGAAAAACAAAAGTGAGGTTTCATTTGCTATGAACGATCCCAACAACGAACGACAGCGAAGTCATGGTGGAGAACCACCTTCTACCAAAAGCATAGACAACACTCCAAACATCTCCAAGAGGTACAGATCCTCATGCGCTCGGAGGGCTTATCAGAATCTATGCCTCTTTGATAAGTTTGTAGTGCTGTTATGCTTAATATAGTGCAAGCTGGTCATCGTGATTTCGCTGTCGTTCGTAGTTGGAAGTCGTTCAGCGTAAACGTAATACCTCTCTAATGTTACTAATAGTGTTTGTGCCTCAGAAATACAGCTTTACGGAGCAACTGGGAGTGGTATCATGACCCGCATATTCTTGTCTATAGTAGGGGATCAAGAGATGGTAGGGCCCAAGAACAAAAAGGGAGGTATGACCAAACGATGCTCTGGCCTTACCGTGCGCAGAACAGGTATGGCCAAAGGGAGCCAGTGTGTCATTATGTCACTTACGTGCAGTGGCGGAACAATCGGGGGGTAATTATTGTGTCCCTTGCATGCAGTGGCGTAGGAACACTCCTCCCCCCCTCTCTACGCCCCTGCATACAAGTGACAAATTGGCTTCTACTGAAACCACTTCCAAATGCAAATTGAAACGATGCATATTGTTTGTAAAAGAAAAATAAGAGAAATAAAGTTATAAGAGAAAGGAAGTTTCATCGACTTTCGGATGACTACGTGATAAGTGAACGAAATACGGGCTTTGCATATTTTGTCATGGGAAATATATTTGTGCGCGCAAAACACGAATTGTGTTAATTAGTTTGAAACATTGTTTTTGCTTTGATATTTCGTTGATTTTAATTTACATTTTGAAAGTTTTTTTTCCCCCCGATGTCTTTACATTTGTTGCCCTCCAGTGTGCGAGTGCCAGCCGCTTTTTAAAATTTAGTGTAAATAACTATGTTCCGGAATAACAATCCTTCTTTAACTCATTATACCCCAGACACACTACAGCAAGACAAGGATCGACCATGACAGTTCAAGGGTGATGCCAGAATAGCTTGGCCCCTATGGGCGCCAAGCTATTCTGGCATCACCCTTGAACTATCATGGTCGATCTGTGTCCTGCACTGCAATGCCTAGTCTTCAGAGAACAACGGCATCATTTGCGGATTTTGGTGTTGGGGTAGAATGAGTTAAAGAATGCAAATTAGTTTCATTGAGCCGTCCTGAAAACATTCAATGCACAGTTTCATGCAAGGGGAAAATAAAGGTGCAGGATTGGAAAAGCGCATGTATGCACCACACACTCACACACCCACACGCACGCGCGCGCACTCTCTCACACACACACGCGCACACGCACACACACATACGCACACGCACGCACGCACGCAAACACGCACATATAGGGTCCCTTAACCCATTGCGCCCCGAGGTAAAAATCCCCACATCTTGGAGTTGTCCTCTGAAGACTGTATGGCACTTTATGAGACAGAATCGAAAACAAACGTTCAAGGGTGGTGCCAGAATAGCTTGGCGCCTATGGGCGCCAAGCTATTCTGGCACCACTCTTGAACTATCAAGGTCGATCCATATCTTGATTTGGTGCGTCGGGGCTGAACGAGCTCACTTACAGTGGGCATGCTACATCTCTGGGACGATCGAAGACTGACCAGACGGTAAACTCCCTTTCGTAAAAAACCCACTGATGAACAATAGAGTCAGCAAGACTCCACTAGGCTTAGATTCTCATGAGTCCCCGCATCTGCAGGGACTCATGGGAATCTATGCCTCTTGCAGCTGTGTGTCGTTTGTTGTGTACGACCATCGAAAGGGTTGAACAGGATCAGATCGCAGCTGAAAAAGTTCAATCTTTTGCCAGGACAGGGTGTGCATGTCGATACTTTACTACAGGGACCGAGCTGAGTGGCCGACATATGCATGACAACAGCACTGCACACAAAGGATTGGCAATCAAAAGGAGACAGTGTGTGTGTGTGTGTGTGTGTGTGTGTGTGTGTGTGTGTGTGTGTGTGTGTGTGTGTGTGTGTGTGTGTGTGCGCGTGTGTGTGTGTGTGTGCGCGTGTGTGTGTGTGTGTGTGTGTGTGTGTGTGTGTGTGTGTGTGTGAGTGAGAGGAGTGAGAGAGAGTGAGAGAGAGAGAGAGAGAGAGAGAGAGAGAGAGAGAGAGAGAGAGAGAGAGAGAGAGAGAGAGAGAGAGAGAGAGAGAGAGAGAGAGAGATCGCTGCATTGCAAGACACACACGCGTGAACAAGTGAGTGGTATTTTGCCTTCCCCGCCCAAGTAAGCAAAGGTCCTCCGGCCCGAAGACGTCTTGCTACTGGGCCATACGAATGATCGTAAAATCGCGGTGACTAAATGAAGCATTAGCATTATTCAGATGAGATAACTCATTTAGTCATTAAGCCGTTTTCCCCCAATCTGGAGAAAGGTGTCTCTTAACTCCTTACAGCCTTGCCTCATTTGGATGCGCGGCTTAAATGCCGCGTGTCGGGATGCGGCGCGTCTTGAATGAATTAACTTTTTGGCTGTCGGTTGTGCTTTTTGTCGCGATGATTTCTACAGGAATCATTGCGACAAAAAACACAACCGACAGCCAAAGAGTTAACCAATGCGCACCAGTTGGAGGAGATGGATATGGAAGATAGTGGTTCAACGCAAGTGTCTGATCTGCCGGGAAAGGTGCCAAAATAATCAGGCGCTACCCTAAAAGGATCAACTGGCCAACCATTTCTTGCAGGAGTATCTTAGGGTGAGTTAGAGCTGAAGGAAGAGTTGATTAACGGCACTTGAAAACGAGAGAGAAAAAGAAAAAAAAAAAAAAAAAAAAAAAAGAAAGGAAAAAAAAAAAAAAAAAAAAAGAAGAAAGAAAATAGGCAAAGATGGAATCCAGCCTAACCAAAATAAGTTAAGTCCTCTCCGACCTCAAGGTTAATCAGCTACTGTTCTTGAGCTATAATTTAATACAGTTATAATTTAACCCTCCCGCAGTTTGTGCTTAAAGGCCCACTACTGCCGTAATTGTTCAAAGATACACTTCTATAACGGATGGTTATGAAACGCTGCATACAGGTGTAGCTATGGTTCATTTAGACACAGGACAATCCAGTTCAGCACACGTCGTCTTTATATCAAATAACCTGAAAATGACTCCACTCCTTTCTAGAAATACAATGTTATCAGTACGAGAAACAGCTAAAAATAGACTGGCACGCTAACGGCTGCCCAGAATAAATAAGTGCAATTATGCGTGTGCTTTTGCTGTGTGTCCCAACTGTTGTTAAAGCTTATTAAGTGTGTCGACAAAACACAACAGGCACAAATGGTGCTGAAGTGTGTCTTCAAATTTACGCGTAATGGAACTTTAAAGTGACACCGTTTTTAAATTATCCCTTTGCGTGTCGGTAGCGGTTTTAGTCGTGATGATTCCTACAGGAATCATAGCGACTAAAACCGCTACCGACATGCGAAGTGTTAATAGAAACTGATGAAACAGACGTTGCTCGAAAACCATAAGTAGGTAAAAATTGGACGTTTTTCGACAAAAACAATGGATTCAAAGCCCGGACAAACATGCGATATCGTATGTTTGTACGGGGCTTTTAATCCTGTTTTCGTCGAACCACGGGCAAATTTGACATACTTTTGACTTCTGAAATGCAGAGCAGAAAGATGACTGCCAAGCGTGTAAAATGTAGAGAAGAACACAAAGAAGAAAGAAACACGCTTAGAAAGCGACATTTTTGGAACCGAGTGTTTAAAAAAAAATGTCGCATTTCGTTTGCCAGTCAGTTTATTAAGCGTTAAAACCCTCTTTTTTTTTTTCAAAATAGAAGAGATAAGCAGCAAATTGTATACTTGTTTGTATACATGTCTATTTTGAAAATATTAACAAATTGTAACTGTCTTTTCTAAGCGTTTCTTTATTTGTCGGTTTTTTTTTTTTTGTTTTTTTTTTAAATTCAGAAATCGGTCGTTGAACTTACGTCTTTGCCGGCGCACATTGTATAGTTGGTGTACGGCTTGCCGCTCTCAGCGAGAAGCCGCCATGTTCCGTTCTCCTCACATTCTTTAATTGCTGAGGCTGAAACATGCATAGCACAGATTCATTATATTCTTTTATGCAACGAGAAGCAACTACCATCACCATCAACACCATCACAACCACCACCACCACTAACAACACGTTTGTTCTTAACTCATTCTAGACGTGCCGCCTCCGGATACGCAGTGTATGCTGCGTATCCGGAGGCGACACGTCTCGAATGAGTTAATAGACGTTGATCAGATATCCAAGTAGGTAAAATTTGCACGAGTTTCGACGAAAACAATAGATTAAAAGCCAGGACAAACATGCGTCACCGCATGTTTGTCCTGGCTTTTAATCTACCGTTTTCGACGAAACTCGCCCAATTTGACCTACTTCTCATTTCCAGAAATCGTCTATTGTAATAGCGAAGTTCTCTGTGTGACAATAGTAAAAATCGGGATCTAGACTAGAACTTTGGAAACAAGCTGTCATATTTGATCGTGTATTCGCCTATTAGCATACGGGGAAACCCGTGCAACTCACGCGGCAGAGCCAACAAAATCTCGATCATGAAGTCATGAAGTCACGCGCTCGAGCCTGGATGTCGTCAAGATTTCTTCAGACACTTTTTAAAGCAGCTGGCAAAGAGGCTCAATTTGCTAAATAATCAAGGAATCGTATGACGTCATATTTTGGGGGAGTGACAGTATGCAATGATGATGCTATTATTATTTTTATTATTATTATTATTATTATTATTATTATATTATACCCATCATCATCATCATGACGATGATGTTGATAATCATAATCATCATCATCATCATGAACGATTTCCAGAAATCAGAAGTAGGTCATAAAGGCCCGGACAAACATGCAAGATCGCATGTTTGTCCAGACTTTTAATCCACTGCTTTCGTCGAAACACGTGCAATTTTTGATCTAGTAGTCCGACTTTCGACCAAAGTCAGTCTATTACAGTTGAGTGGTTTCTTGATAATGTAATACGGATTACTAACAAGGAACATGATCGGCCAACAACGATATTTTGAGCTGTGATAGTTTTCAATCGTCCCAGACAGCAAAGCGGTGTTCTCAGACTGTGTATCCCTGTGATTATCTGTTACTCTGTTACGTGGTGAATGTCACAAATTAAGTCAGTACACACCTCCACGCTCAGCCCCGTTTTCACCTCCTGCTGAGAAGGTAGCATGGGTACGCATGTCAGTGTGCGCGGCCTGCCCCCTTCTCACTGGGAATAAGTGTATGGATCTGTCAATAGGTTCCTTAACTCATTCTACCCCAGACACACCACAGCAAGATAAGGATCGACCATGATAGTTCAAGGGTGATGCCAGAATAGCTTGGCGCCTATGGGCGCCAAGCTATTCTGGCATCACCCTTGAACTATCATGGTCGATATGTGTCCCGCACTGCAATGCAGTCTCATCAGAGAACAACGGCAAAATTTGGGGATTTTGGTGTTGGGGTAGAATGAGTTCACCCGTTCTTTGCCACTCTACGTGCACTGTACGTGCATCTTTGTTCTGAAATCTTGCTTCATTCAACCGGGCGAAAAGCCAACATCGCCCAAGAAACATGGACACAACATTGGTCTCAGCAAGAGGCATCGATCCTCATGAGCCCCCGCATTCGCGAGGGCTCATGCGGACCTATGTCTCTTGCAGTTGGGTCGAGTTCACTTTTGGTCTGCAGTGAAGGGATTAAGTGCTACACTGCCGAGAACTGAACACCACCCAACTTCAAGAGGCATGAGTCCCCAAGGACCCCCGTAGTTTTGCAGGGCGCATAAGAGTCTGTGCCTCTTGCTGAGGACAATTTGTATGGGTGTTCCTTTGGCGGCAGGGGATCTTTGATTTTCTTCGATTCGTCGGTTTTCAATGATTGCAAACCATCGACAGTGAAAGGGTTAAACTGCAGGGGGCTCCTGAGGATATATGCCTCTTGCTGAGACCAACTTGCATCCATAGACAGTTGTGACTTTTGGTGGTTAAATGAAAAAAGATTTTAGGAACATAGTACACGTCCAGTGGCAGGGAAGGGTAAACTAAATAAATAAATAAAATTTTAAACCACAAACCCTGCTCACCCGAATTTTCCAACAGTCTTGCTAGCACTAGGTACCATTCAAGTCTGCGTCGGAAATTGTTCGATTTTGCTAGCACTAGGTACCGTTCAAGTCTGCGTCAGAGATTGGTTCTGCCATTACCCAATGCGCAAAATGTTATCGGGCCGACATCGGCCGCCGTTGCGCGCACAGCCTTGCGCGGGCCAATGGCTACCGACGTCGGCCCGATGGCCTTTGGGCACTGGGTATTTTCAACAGCCAGTAAGTCCATATTTCAGAAAGGCGAGATTTTTACACGAAAACCAGGTTAGTTATTGGGGGTTAACGCCAAGCTAGCGACAAAGGCCATATCACGGCAGGAGACAAAACCGAGACTATCAGTGTTACAGTGAAAATCTCGCTTTTGTCAAAAATGGACGTGCTGGCTTTTGCCAAATAACGGCAGATTTATCGAATCGTAGAGTACCTTAGTTTATCATGTTGGACCCAGCGCCTGCATCTGGCTCTTGAAGAAAATGATTTCACACACGGGAAGAACCGACCAAACTTGATAAAAGACAATACGTCATTTTTTTATTTATTTATTTTTTGTTGGAAAAAGTGAGACTTTCTCTGTATTACAATGACTGAAAATCTCCCTTTTAAAAAAACACGAACTTGCTCTCTCAAATTAGGGACAGAAAAAGACACAGAATGATTGAAATGAAGAATAAGAATAATAAGAATAAGAATAAGCGTACTTTATTATCTCGAAAAGAGAAATTCGCTTGTGGTACATTTATAACAAATAGTACAAACAAGACATAAAAACAAGTGGCTTCTGTTTTTATTTTTCGAGCTGCTGTTGTTCTTCCCGGGTTAAGAAAATCTCTATTTCTCTACTTCTAATTTAGCTTTGATTCTCCTTCCATTGCAACTGCTTCCACTGAAAATATGCCAGATAATCTCCATTGGAAACCCGAGGGATCTGCCCAAAGCAGAACCACGTGACCAAGTTGTATCATACTTTTCACTCTACTATTCAAAATGTTAGACGGTTTCCCCGCACTGTGATCTATCTATCTATCTATCTATCTATCTATCTATCTATCTATCTATCTATCTATCTATCTATCTATCTATCTATCTATCTATCTATCTATCTATCTATCTATCTATCTATCTATCTATCTATCTATCTATCTATCTATCTATCTATCTATCTATCTATCTATCTATCTATCTATCTATCTATCTATCTATCTATCTATCTGTATCTCTCTCTCTCTCTCTCTCTCTCTCTCTCTCTCTCTCTCTCTCTCTCTCTCTCTCTCTCTCTCTCTCTCTCTCTCTCTCTCTCTCTCTCTATCTATCTATCTATCTATCTATCTATCTATCTATCTATCTATCTATCTATCTATCTATCTATCTATCTGTATCTGTCTGTATCTCTCTCTCTCTTTCTCTCTCTCTCTCTCTCTCTCTCTCTCTCTCTCTCTCTCTCTCTCTCTCTCTCTCTCTCTATCTATCTATCTATCTATCTATCTATCTATCTATCTATCTATCTATCTATCTATCTATCTATCTATCTATCTATCTATCTATCTATCCCGTAGTCCTGCCGACCGTTGAGGCACCACTGATGACTTGGCAACTAGCTCCCTCCATTCCTCTCTGTTCTCTGCCATTCTTAGCGTATCGCCCAGCCTCGGTCCTGTCCACTCTGAGATATTGTCATCCCATCTTTTCCTCTGTCTTCCTCTCCTTCATCCTCCTTGCACAGTGCCTTGCAGGATTGTTTTATCAAGCCCTGCTGAACGCGTGACATGCCCATACAACTTCAGTTTGTGTTTTTTCATAATGGCTAATAGGTCTTCATAGGGTCCGATGGCTTGCCTGATTCTGCTTTCCACTTCCTCGTTCGTGATGTGATCTCTGTATGAAATGCCAAGCATCCTTCGAAAACATCTTATTTCAGTGGCTTGTATCCTCCTTTCAAGGTCTGCTGTGAGGGTCCATGACGTAGATATAGGGAAGAACAATTTGGAACTTATCTTTTCGTGACAAGTTCCAAATTGTGTATTGTGCACAATGAAACCCAAATATTAATAAGTTTGTGTTGCAACTGTCTTTTCTAAGCGTTCCTTTCTTCGTCGGGTTATTCTCTGCATTTTAAACGCTTGGCAGTCACCTTTTTGCTCTGGATTCAGTACATATGGGATGTTCACGCAGTTATGAGCTATAGCCTATATACATGCAAAATGATCCCTACCCCAGATAAAACCCATGGCCACTTTGACACCTTATCGACCCGAGGGATATATGGCGTGGACATTTGCGTATGTGGCCTAACATGCCGTATGTCCATATTTGAGAAAAGCGAGATTTTCACTGTAAGACAATAACAAAATCTCGCTATTCTCAAAATGGGACTTTTGACTTTTGACAAATCACGGCGGAACACTAAAATATGACTCTCACCGCAAAGTCAAAGTGACCCCCGTTAGATCATCCTTGAGAGTCACAGGAACGCACAGTAACCATTTCACTGTCGAGGACATTAGATCACGATCCAACTGCAAGAGACATAGATCCTCATGAGCCCCCGCAGTTGCGGGGGCTCATGAGGATCTATGCCTTTTGCTTTAAAAAAAAAACCAATAACAATATTCCTTTGGCGGCTGGGGATCTCAGAATTTAAATTGGGAATGATTTCCAACATGCAATGTGCGTCCACTGGCAATGAAGGGTTAAGAGAAAGACATAATTATATCCCGATGAGTCAATCACTCCACCCTTCGTGTTATGATGGTCTGCGCTTCTATGATTAGTTAGTGATTAGGGTTTTACACCGCGCAAGGCGGATAAGGCCGTCTCTCGGCGAAACCCAGACCAAGAAGGTGACTGCCAAGCGTGTAAGATGCAGAGAAAAACCCAACGGAGAAAGACACACGACCAGACATGACAATTACAATACAGTTTATCAATATTTCGGTTTTGTTTTCACAATAGACAAACAAACAAGTGTACAGTTAAGTCGCTACTTATATTTTAAGTATGAAGAAGCAAAGTGATGCAAAAATCCATCGGGTCGATAATTTCAATAAGACCTCTTCATACTCACAAGAACAATATAGCGATTGAATTGTATACTTGATAGTTTGTCTATTTTGGAAAAAAAAAAACCACGAAGTATTAATAAATTGCGTTGTAACTGTCATTTCTAAGCGTGTTTCTTTCTCACGGCTGCTGTGCTCCAAAGAAATAGATGACATTTGCCGAAGGCGTCTAACTTCCTTTTTGTTCTCGTCCGTTTTGTCTCTCATTTTTCTTGTCTGTCTTGAGGAGGGCGACAGGCTAATCACTGTCTGCGCTGGCTAGCGTTCCTCTGTTTTTATGACCGGTCTTAAACCATTAATTACGACTGGTCTTAAACCACGGTAAACGTGGGCAAACTGAGAAATTAGGGCTGGTGTCGGCAAGGGATACGGTTGCGGGTTTAAAGTGATCCTGCCTTAATGAAATAAAGGCTGATCATGTAAATGGGTAGAAACAGATTTACTACCTGCGAGTTGGGTGTAAGTACTCAAGAGGCAACATCATCCATCTTCAAGACGCACAGATCTTCATGAGCCACCGCATTCGCGGGGGCTCATGAGGATTTATACTTCTTGCTGACATTTATGTCATCGTTCCTCCAGCAGAGAAGTGCGCCACGCGTTCGATGCACATTGGTCAACCGAGTATCACGTGCTCTGGACTTGAGTCTTAGACATGAACTTCCAAAAATGTGTGTCGTTGTGCAAATAATCGCTCGTTCTTGAAGAAAGAAACGCGTTCTTGGTTCAACATTTGGAGTAACAAAGTTGACCTTTTCTCCAGGAGTAATTCTCCTGAAGTCTGCAAACAGCTAATCTACCGAGACAAAATTCATGAACTGGCTTTCGCGCAAATCTCTGTGACACGTATTTCCTGAAGAGCGGCGTGAGATGAAATATAATTTGTGCTAAAGCGAAAACGTTACAATTGTTATTGTGAAATGTAAAAATATTAACTAGTCAAGATTATATCTGAATTAAATACAGCATTCGAACAATTAATGTTTATGTAAGGGACACCTTTATAAGCCTCTGAAAGTTGAAGTGTAACACGTGGAACCTGTTCTAAACAACCAGATTTGTTTTGATAAACTACTTCTCTATTTATGTAAGCACTTTCATTGTGGCTTGGGATCTCACAGTATTTGTCAACATGCTCGTAGGCAGTAGTTTAAAGTATCAAAACGCATAAATCTGAAGACATTTATCAGCGCCAGTTGTGTTTGTTGTGCCTTGTCGACACACCTAATGAACTTTAACAGAAGTTTGAATATGCAGCAACAGCACACGCGTGATTATTCTGCGTTGTCGTTAGGGTGTCAGTCTACTTTTAGCTGTTTCTCGCACTGATAGCGTTGTATTTCTAGAACGGAGTGGAGTCATTGTCAGCTTACTTGATATAAAGACGACGTGTGCTGATTTTCCTGTCTCTAACCACCTGTTACAGAAGTGTATCTTTGAACAGTTACGGCGGTAGTGGGCCTTTAGGGATCAGTCATCTAAGTCTTTTACACAGCTGGGGTCAGTTTCGTGAGCTTAGTCCTGCGCCAGCCACTAAACAAGATGCTCGCGCTATAACGGAACACCTCGCTTAGTGGCTGGCGCACGACTAACCTCAATCACGCAACTGGCCCCTAAGGGGTTATGTTTGTCTGAAGTCTTGTAGGAAATAGTTGAGGACACGCGTAGGATCCCCATATTTCTGTGATTATGCAGATGTTCTCCATCTTTCTTCTCCTTCCTCATCAATATTTCGAGATGCAGATGAGAGGACCGAGGCAGGATGCTGGAGGCAAGGGGAGGACAATCAAGATGCCATCCACCTGATGACGTCCCCTTTCAAAATGCTGCATACTCCTCGTGTATCTGATGAAATAGGCGTCTGAGCCGAAAAGCGGGTAGACAGTCGGAGAATTAACCCATTCAGTGCCAAGAAAACTTGAACACCACCTAACTGCAAGAGGTATAGATCCTCATGAGCCCCCGCAGTTGCGGGGGCTCATGAGGATCTATACCTCTTGCTGACACCACGTTGAATCCCTGTTCCTCGGACATTCTAGGATTTTTTGGTGTTGAATGAAGGAAGATTGCAGAAACACAGTTTGCGTCAGCTGGCACTGAAGGGTTAGCCAAAAAGGTTTTCCTCAATTTGCAAAAACAAACGACGCCAATCTCTGCAAACAAGATGGCGTTATATGTCCATTCTTCTCCTTTTCCTGAGTCTGCCGACCAACTTCAACATTTAAAAGAATTTTGTCAGGACACAATATGCATGGTGTCTGTCTGTTTTCTACCCTACCGGCACTAATGAACCTTCTCTTTTCGAACAGCGGAGGTGAGATTTTTTACGTGTGCACTTAATGATTAGATGCGTGCTGTGCACACGCAAGAGCACAGGCATCGTAATCCGAGTCTGCATGAGATTTTGAATCGATGAGACGAGAGAACTGAAACCCCAACCAATCCCGCCCTCCAGGAGATTGAACCCAGGACATTCGCGATGCTAGCAGGCAGTGCTACCGCCGAGCTAAGTCCTTATGTCCAATCCGAGGATAAAAACAAGATGAGGATTTCATCACAAAGTCTACCGTATTGTTTTGAGCTCACATGCGTTTTTTTTCCCCTAGTGTTGTTCCTGTTTTTAAGTTTTATCCTGATTCATTTTTCTCCAACTTAACTCCCCCCCCCCCTCCGCCCCCACCCTCGTCCCCCCCCCCACACACACAAACACACACACAAACACCCGATCCGCACGGCAATGACACACACAAACACTGACAGACGCACGGCGCGTCGTACCAGTTATACGTTCTGTGGCCCGCTGGCGTAACCACAACCGTTCTCAAGAAGAACAAGATGGGATGACGCATGCCAGAAACGGCCTCTTCAATGTCAGCTTGCATACATATTCCACCTTTTCCACAATACGTTCGCAGACATCATAACAAAAATAGAGAGACTGTCTTCCTAAATCAAATCAGAGAGGGAGACAATTGCGTCAGCTCATACACATGTAAAACACTGACGTGCGGTTGCTTTGCGTCAATTAAGAACATTGTATAATACTGTGACGCATTCGGTGCTTTTACGTCGCCGTCACTGTCTGATTCTTCTCCTGAAATCGAGGATTCTTACTTTGTCATTTTCTCTGACATGAATTTTTATTTTGAAAAAGTTGAAGAGGTACAAAGCTGGCAAACCAACTCATCCAATATCTTTCCAAAATTTCAAGTGCATATAGCCAAAATTATGGACTGTAATGTGGGTCAACAGATTTTCTATAAACGGGCATTAGCTCTTCAATGAGAGATCCAATTTCAATATACTCGGAAGCTCTCCTGGACATCCCCATAATGAAGCATTTCCTTTATTTTCAAGTTTGTACGTACGCAAACTTTCGGAGATTTTCGTGTTTACATACATACGCAAACACGAACATACACACACACGCACGTACGGCGCTTACGCGCCAAAAGTATGTTCAACAGCGAGTTCGCGTAACTAGACATGACGTCAATTTTAACTTGTTACTTCCCTGTCAGAGTCTGAGGTCCGCCCGACCTAAAAGGCATTTGCATGCTACTGAACGGGCTCCGACCAGTCCCGTCTCAAAGTCTACCGTATTTTCAATACGGTAGACAATGAAGTCCACTTTTACAAACGAGGGACACAGATTCGCATGAGCTCTTGCAGAGGTTCATGAGACTCTTTGCCTCTTGTAGACAAAATAGCGGGCTGGATTAACAATGTACATTTAACCTGTTGGTTGTTTTACAGCTGCGATTCCCAACCATTTACAATTACTGTAATTATTACCGTTTGAATACTGTCATTGGTGTGTTTGACTCATGAAAGAGTTTCCATTGCAATGTAATCCCCTCTTCACTGTCGTAACACACTGAACAGCACGCGTGTGCAAGAGGCATAGGCATATATCCTCATGAGCCCCCCCCCCCCCCCCCCCCGCGGTTGCGGGGGCTCATGAGGATCGATGCCTCTTTGCTAGGCCCCATTCATTTCTGAGACTCAAGTAGCAGGCTGCAGAAGTCATTTCTAGACGCCAGTTAAGTTACGGGGATAATCCCTTCACTGCCGAGAAAAAGTGAACACGATCCATCATCAAGAGACATAGATCCTCATGAGCCCCCGCATAATGCAGGTAGATCTAGGGGGGGGGGGTCATTAGGGGTTCTGGAACCTCCCCCCCCCCCCCGACCCGAAATTCCTTAAAATGCAATAACAAAGACCCTTTTTGAAGGTGTTTGGACCTTGGCGAACGGTGCAGCCCCCCGCCCCCTGTCGTTTGATATTCTGGCGAACCGTTAAGACGTACGAGCCCCCCCCCCCTCCCCCCATTGTTTGATTTTGTGGCCACTGGAAGCAAGGTCCAGCGTCTACCCCCCCCCCCCCCCCGCCCTCTTCCCCCACCCCCACCCGCTGTTCGATTTTTCGGCCCCCTCAGGCCTTTTGTATGAGGTTGAAGGTCCCAAACACAAAGTTGCCCCCCCCCCTCCACCCCCCACCCCCTCGGATCTGTGATCCGGCCCTGGTATTTGCGGGGGCTCATGAGGATCTATGTCTCCTGCTGACACCACTTTGTATCCGTGCTCATTCCAGTTGGGCGGCTTGGGTTCTTTGTGCTGAATTGACAAAGGTTTCAGAAACACAGTGTGCGTCCACCGCCAGTGATGGGGTAATTACAGTGTGCCTCGTTGTTGGTTCCATTGTTAGCTGACGGGCTGATGCTTTGTGCGATGTCAGTATTCTCACTAAGGAGTCTCGATCTAGGGGCTTACGTCAAAGCTGGAAACAGTTTGAAAACTTTGGCACAACTCTGCTTTTCAAGGACGGTTGTCTGTTTAGTTCGGCGTCTGGAATTAATGGGTGCATATCGCTAGCACTACGAATCACGAGAACTAAGCGTCTATAGCACTGCTATCGTTAGAATAACTTATCGATGGCACTACGATCGCTAGCATTACGTTTAAAAAGCACTGCGATCCTAGCATTATGATTCGCTAGCACCACGTGTCGTTAGCAATACGTAACCATTATATGGCTGCGTAGTTCAAGCGCCCGTAGGTATAACCACAGGGGCAGAAAACCGAAATTATGGCAGTCATGTGAAGAGCTGTGCCCCTGACTCGGAGCGTCAGGGCACATTCATCAAATGACTGCCCGCATACCTTCGGTTTTCTCCTCCTGTGGTATAATGGTCATAGTGCTATCGAGCATAGTGCTAAGGACACGTAGTGCCACTGAAACTGAGTTTTAAAGGCCTTAGTTCTATCGACACGAAGTGTTCGTGATCTAACGGTGCCATCAAGATTCAGCCGGAAGTAAAGGCGTCATATTAATCATAGTCGATAAATGTCCGCGTGTACTAATGCGCACGGGCTGAAATCGTTAATTGCGATCAGCGCCACAGTCACAGACGAATATGACATATCGACATGATTAAATAACGGGATTTTAAAACAACAATATTTATTGCACGCAGGCTGTCCGGATTTTTCTAGTCGACAAACTTCTTGCAGTTAGTCCGGTAATACAGACATCGGAAATAGGTCACCGATTGACTTAAAACACTCCGTGGATTCACCTAGCTCGCTTTATCTGCAAGAGGCGTGCATCTCATGAAACCCTGCAGTTGCAGGACAGGTTCGTGAGTATAATATAAACCTCCTGCTCGCAAGGACTGTCATCATTTTCATCATTCACAGTTTCAGGTATATCATTTATTCAGTATTAACCCCTCCAATACCGCGGAAAAGTGAACACGATCCAGCGGCAAGAGGCAACAATCGTCCAAGGAACATGGATACAAATTGGTCTCAGCAAAAGGCATAGATCTTCATGAACCCCCGCGACTCGCGGGGGTTCATGAAGATCCATGCCTCTTGCTGAGACCAATTTGTATCCATGTTCCCTAGACGGTTGCGGCTTCAGTTCTGGTCGTTGAGTGAACACAGGTTTCGGAAACAAAATATGCGTCAAGTCTAAGAACCGGTTATAACAGTACGTCTGCTCTAGGAAGTACTCACAAACCAGACAGGTGAGGCTAGCGCTGGCAGAATTGTACACAAACCAAGAGGAATCACAGAGCTCTAGGAAGGCGCATGCCGCAGTGATCGTGGCAATTCAAAGAAAACTTCCTTTATAGTAGTGCGCGGACGTACTTACTATAAACGGGTGCAACCTACAGTCTGTCCTTACTATAAAGAGGATCAGCCTACTGTCCTTGACGTGATTACTGATTCAGACATAACTCCCAGACCATAAAGGTCATCGGGCCCAGGTCGGCCGCAGTGGACCCGCGCACGAGCCTTTTCATCCTGATACACTACTGCTTCAAATTAGTGTGTCTATGATAGTTCAAGGGTGGTGCCAGGATAGCTTGGCGCCTCAGGCGCCAAGCTATCCTGGCACCACCCTTGAACAAAAATGAATGGTTAATCTATCTCCTAATCTGTAATGTAGCCTTCATAGGATAATAATCAAATTTTAAAAAATCAGCCTCAGGATGTAATGGGTTAAACAGTGTTATCTTCGTTAGACTGTTCCACCCCCCCCCCCCTCTTCTCTGTGTTAGTTATATCCTTTTATCCTTTCATTTTACACGCGTTGGTACCCACTTGTTTAATCCGAATATCGTATTTGACTTACCATGTTCGTTATGGAAGAACGGTGGGCATGGAATGGTGGCCACTGTCCCTGCCAGAGTATAGTTCCAGCACCCCCACCCATCAAATGTCGCATTGCAGTACAGCTGGCCTGAAAACAGACAAAACATTGTTAAAACTATTTTCTGTTATATTTCAGGCACATTTTGGTTTAGATCGCCATAATCGGAAACACACAAAGTAAACTAACATACCGAGTCTCATATTTCACCCATAACTGCATGTGGAGAAACAAAACCTAAAAGCGTGACTGAGAAAACTCATGAGTTATGAAAGCTTCAAGATTTAAGATCCAACGAATTCATTAATTCCATTATATGGGAAATTGCACCGTCCTGGCTCAGTAGGAAAGTAATAAAACAAATAAACATATAAATAGCATATATCTTCACATAAAAAGCAATGCATCACACATATTATCACAGACTGTACATATCACATTTTATTATCACTCCCTGTAGATACATATCACAAACATATTTTCACTGCCTACTATGAAAGAACTAGCAAAAGATATTATCACTCGTTCACTCATATTAAAACATTTAAAGCACACAAATATCACGCGCGCGCGCGCACGCACGCACGCACGCACGCACGCACGCACGCACGCACACACACACACACACACACACACACACACACACACACACACACACACACACACACACACACACACACACACACACACACACGCAGCATTGATTAGAATTTGAGGTACTCTCTCCTGTGTCCCCTAGTGTGAGTCTCATTGGCAGCTGTGATTGCACGGGGTAACAAAGAATTTTTGTACCTCTGCGTGTGTATATATGTAAAACTGACAAGTAAAGAGGTAAACCCCAGTAGCAAAACGTCGTGGGCCGTTGTGGGCCCGAAGACCTTTGTTTACTGGGCACGCACTGTCAGAGGCAATAACTGTGCATTTTATCGAATAACGATCATAGATTTAGTTGATGAAAACACAAATAGATAGGAAAGAAAACAAGGAAAAAACAAACAGACCGGAAAAGATAGCAAAGATAACCAGCGAGCCATCTCGGCCGAGCATTGGCTCGTGTCTGCTGGCACTGAAGGCAAAGAGTCTAGTGATGCAGTCCAGACCAGACAGGTGACTGCAATAGCGCGTAAAATATGCAAAGAAATTCATAACCATGAAAGAAACACGCTTAGAAAAGACAGTTACAACACAACGGTATTGTAGTTGTCCCTTCTACACGCTTTTACTTCTTCGTTAGGATTTTCTTTAAAGATTTATTTATCTTTCGTCGAACACTAATTACACATAGCAATTACGTACGCTGCATTATTAACCCCCTTCACTGCCCAGAAAAAGTGAACACGATCCATGTGCAAAAAGTATAGATCCTCATGAGCCCCCGCGACTGCAGGGGCTCATGAGGATCTATGCCACTTGCTGAGATCAATTTGCGTCTATGTTCCTCTGACGGTTTTGTGGCTTTTGGTCAAATATTTCAGACACAAGTATGCGTCCAGTGGCAAATAAGGGTTTAAAAACTCGGTCATAACGAAAGACCCTGAAATAAGGATATTAGCAAAGTTATTTACACAAATTTTCAATCTCCGTCGATCGTTAAAGCGTGGCTCTTGCCAAATTCTGGGTTATATAGTACATGTATAATCAACTACATGAGCCTCTTCTAGGCTGCCATTGTTGCGTTACGAATAAAGGAAGTCATCTACGGGGGCACGTTTGTAAATAAGAACAAAGTCAACTGCGTAAGGCATAGATCTTCATGAAGCTCCGCAGGAAGAAAAGCCACCTGCAAGAGGCGTAGATCCTCATGTTTCCCCGCATGTGCGGGGGCCCATGGGGATATGTGCCTTTTGCTGAGCCTGTATGTGCATCCAAAACTTATTGAGGCTATTGTTGCGTTATGAACAAAGCGCGGCATTTCAGTTGCCGTTCTGAGAGAAAGAAATCATCTGCAACATACACAGATCGCCATGAGTCCCCTGCAACTGCAGGGACACATGAGTGAGGACCTATGCCTCTTGCTGACTCCCTTTCATCCATGTGCCAACCCTGGAGAAAATAGCAGCCTAGCCGCGTCCAATATGACGCACGAACGAAAGTGTCATTTACATCTTAATGACCGGGATCATGAACATTATTCTAGCCATTCGGCTGTGAGCGGTCTCCACGTTGAAGACTACCATTCTCATACAGTCGAGAGCTGCGTTCTTGTTTGAGTAGTATGAGGTCCAGTGGCTGAGGAGTTAGAACGTAATTACACTGAGATCCAGATTTGTCCCTCATGTTTCCCGTAGTAATTACTACACTCCGCATGCCGACGAGAATTACTGAGTCCACCAGTAACTGTGCACGGAACACCCAGCTGAGACTTAAGAAAGTGATCACGACTAACGAGTTATTTAAGCCCCAGACAACCTCTGTCTGAAGCACGATGATGTCACGAGGGTGTGGGTCACACCTGCAAGAGGGGGTTCATGAAAATCGATGCCTCTTACAGATGTCAGGTATTTGGATTATAAAAAGGAATGCCACCATTGATGACTAAAAGAAAGAAAAAAAAAAACACCCCGAAGACCACACCACCTCCCCCTTGGGCACAATGATGTAGATTAAGTTCAGCAAGACGTTATAGATACACCCTCAAGGGGCATAGATTTTCATGAGCCCCCCTCTGCCGCGGGGGCTCATGAAGACCTATGCCTCTTGTGACTGGTAGATATCCGCAGAAAAAAGTGACTATACAAATCGGTGGCGTGACGTTTTTGGTATAGTAGACCGAGATCTGCAGCTAATCCGGGTTACAAAAACAGACTGGCATCTTTGTGGCATTGTGCCCGAGGTACGAAATACCCCCATTTTGGCGTTATCCTCTGAGGACTGCATTACAGTTCAGGAGACAGATCGACCAGGACAATTCAAGGGCGGTGGCAGAATAGCTTGGCGCCTATAGGCGCCAAGCTATTCTGCCACCACCCTTGAACTATCATGGTCGAGCCATATCTTGCTGTGGTGTGTCGCGGGCAGAATGAGTTAACAAAGTTAAATATACAGTTATATATAAGTATATATAGTGTCATCTCCTCGGTGTTCTTATGACATGGTGATTGCGCGGACTGGAATTCTATTTTGAAACGCACGGCATACAGTATAGCCTGTTTTGGAACAACCACATTTCTTCTTTTTTTTTTTTTTTTTGGTTGTTGTTGCAAGAGTCAAGTCGACTTGAAAGACTGGCATGTAGGCTCAAGAAGGACAGAGCCTCATGAGAATATTAATCTATACCAAGTTTCTTGTTGACCCAGTTTATATCTTTTATTTCTAGCAGAGAAGTTGAGCCTGCGATGTCTTAAGCATTTGTCTGTCAGTACCTCTTTTTTGTCGTGAATATTCCTATAGGAACACATCACGACAAAGGCCGCTACGGACAGCCAAAGGGTTAATATATGGCATAATGGGACCGCTTATAGAAAACAGCTCTGTGAAGGAAAAAGACAATAAATCCTATTTTGTGAAAAGTCAAGATTTGCATTGTAACACAAAGAAAATCTCGCTCTTCACAAAAATGGACTTATTGTTTTTTTGCCTTCCCAGGGCAGGGTACTATAAATCTTGGCTGCAGGCTAAATTGCCTGCGCTGCAATTGCACCGCCTGAGGAAAATAAGGTTGCAGCAGTGCAAGTTGTAAATTACACCGAATGACCGATGGGGCAAACACATACACCATTCGGGGCTGGGAGGATGGAGGAGAAGGGAGAGAAGGAGGGGTTGGTGGGGAGTGGGGGGGGGGGGGAGGGGAAATTTGAAACAACGGACAAGAAACTCTAAAGCAGAACATGGCTGAGGGACCAAGACAACGAACTTGTGAAAGCACAAAACAACAACTGAAAGGTGACATCCATCGCATTTTTATCAACTGGAATCCCGTCCCACTTTGCTTCTCTCCCCTCTACCACCCCCCCCCCCTCCCTGCCGCCTCACCCGAGACCAGGAAAAAGAGGGGCAAATTGTATGAGTGAGCTTAGTCCTGCCCCAACCACTAGGCAAGGTGCTTAGTGGCTGACGCAGGACTACGCTTCACTT
The DNA here is from genome assembly GCA_036245525.1 of Semisulcospira habei. NCBI lineage: Eukaryota > Metazoa > Mollusca > Gastropoda > Semisulcospiridae > Semisulcospira > Semisulcospira habei. The sequence continues at coordinate 304,667,601 of BTPG01000002.1, forward strand.
ATGCAGCTGACCCCAGTTGCTCTGGAAGCTCCATTCGAAAGAAACAAAATTCAGACTGAGTTAATCTGCGCATCTCCGGATATGACGTAATCTCCGGAAGTTCTAACCCACAGATGGACAAAGAAAATAATTGATAACAAGGTGGAAAGTACAGACTCCACAGCAGAGTGAAGGCCAACTCATCTGTTTGAGAAAGACAGATATATATGAGGTCAGCAAAAGGCGCATATCATCATGAGCTCTCGCCTCATGCGAGGGGTGTTCATGATCTATGCCTCTTACAGACTCAGTACGTTTTCAGATTAAATGGTATAGACAGTTTCACGTCTTCGTGAAATGACACTAGCAAGAGTCGAAATGCTGAAAAAATAAGAAACAAAAGGCATAGAAACTCAGATGCTCCAAAGCTCATGAGGATCTAGTCTGAAGAAAAAGAATGGTTTTGCTTTTCCTTTTTCTTGGAATGATAGATACACAACCGGCAGGATGGCACTGGGGAGACAGGAAGAAAAAAGCTTTAATGAAAAAGACAGCTTTACACTGGACTCCCCCCCCCCCCCCACCCTCCCCGCACACGCTTGCAGGAAACTTCAAACTTTTCAAGACACTCCTACTTCCAACAGTCAACGACAACCTCAGTTATTACTGACAGCACTTTGATCCCTTCCTTGCCAGTGGACGCAAACTGTGTTTCTAAAATCGCTGTAAATTCAACGTTAAACATCCCTAGCCGTCAAAGGAACTTCGACACAACGTAGTGTCAACAAGAAGCACAGATCCGCATAAGCCCCCGCATCTATGCCTCTTGCAGTTAGATGGTTAACGACAGGCTCAGTTAACTCTTTCTACCCCAACACCGAACCCCCCCACATTTTGCCGTTGTCCTCTGAAGACTGCTTTGCAGTGCAGGACACAGATCGACCATGATAGTTCAAGGGTGATGCCAGAATAGCTTGGCGCCCATAGGCGCCAAGCTATTCTGGCATCACCCTTGAACTATCATGGTCGATCCTTATCTTGCTGTGGTGTGTCTGGGGTAGATGGAGTTCATGCTGGGCACAATTTCACCCCTTGGCTGCCAGTGGAGGCAGATTGTGTTTTTGAAATCGTTGTCAATTCAGTGTCAACGAGCCCCGACCGTCCAAGGAACATGGACACGAAGTGGTTTCAGCAAGAGGTATTGATCCTCATGAGCCTCCGCGTTTCCTTAGTTTTTCTGCTCGTGTCTATTTTTGTTACGTTTTGTCTGTAAGCGTGGCACCAGGCTGATCTGACACTACCTTTGATCAGTCATGGCGGATGAATCTTGCGCGATTTGTTTATAGTGTTCAGTACAAGATCCGAAAGTCTAGTTTTTCCTGTGTGCATGTTAACCTCGACGGCCATCCAGGGGCGGATATGTGGAGGGGGTGGGGGGTGGGCGGAGTGTTTCCAGACGTTCGCCTCCCCCTCCCGCCCCCGCTGGCATTTTTGGAGTTTGGAAATGTTTTGGCGATTGGTAAGAAGGTGAAAGTGGTCCTTACGCCCCTCCTCCGCCCCCACCCCCCTCCCTCCTCCCCCCTCCCCGCCCCTTGCTTTTTGATTTTTCCGCCACTGGGAAGGAAGGTCTGGTGTCGGGAGACCTTTCTTTTATCAGGGTCACCCAAAAGTTGGACCCCGTGCCCCCCCCCCCCCCCCCCCCTTTGTCTTGGAGGTAGCTGCTATTTCATCATTTGGCCACAGCAAAGTAAATGTAACTAGGAAATTGTTTTGCTTTGTTGTTTACCACAGTCCTTTTTGTAGGTCAAGGGTGTCTAAATGTCATTTTCATCTCCCAAAGCGCATTTGAGTGAGATAAAATGGACACTGAGAAACAACACATGGGACCTTCAAGGGTTGTAGTAAACAATAAAAGAACAAAGCAATATAGCGAATTTGTTTTTATTTGTTTTTGAAAGTTTTGTTTGTGAACAGAAGTAAACGCCGACTAAAGGGAAGAAAAATACGAGGCAGCACTATGATTGATTGTCTCTCTTGAGCAACAGAAGTGGCCCAGGAACCTGTATTAATAGGGATAAAGGGAATGATTGGCTATTGAAGTTTTCGAAAGTTTCTGATTGGCAGCCGGTAGTTACCGAAGCAGCAATTTATTTCACCGCATCCAAAGTGGAGCAGACGACGCGACTTTACAGCGCTGTTGACGCATGCGGCGGGTGCACAATCTTTTTTGTCCACCTCCTGTTGTCAAGACTGAGGCTAGACGAAGTTGATTCGTCGTGTGACCGACGTAAGAATGAAACCGAAAAAAGTTGTATGTTCACTTTACAGAGAATAACAGAAAAAGTGTTTGAAATTAGCTTTGCCCCTAACAGTAAAAGTACTATATGAAGCAAGTATACTTACGACCAAAAGAAATGCGACATTTTTGGAATCGTCGGAAACACTGATTCCAAAAATGTCACTTTCGGGATCGTAGGAAACACTTTCCGACGATCCCTAAAATGGCGCATTTCTTTTGCTCGTCAGTGGTTCCGACAATTCCAAAAATGTCACATTTCTTTTGCTGATCAGTATACATTTCAAATTATTCTCTGGCGTCACTCTTTGCGTGTGTGCCGTTGAGTCTGACAGTGTGTCTGCGTGGATGATTCCAAGTGAATTCACGCGAAAAAGAGCAAGAAATCAACCAAAAATTCACCCGCCGATTTTGGGCGCAGTGCACAGTGTGAAACCAAGGAATGCTTCGTTAATGCATCTCTAGCTCGCACGCGGCTCGGCGCATCGGGACACGCCGCATAAAGCCACGTATCCGGGCGCGGCTCGCTGCGAAGAAAAAACAATTGCAGGCGTTGGATAAAACCAATATTGCTGTACTCTCACGCATCCAATAAAAAACGCAATTTCTGTACATCCATCGCATCCTGCAGAAAATGGATCTACCGTGATTGTTCAAGGATAGTGCCTGTCCGATTAACAAAAAGGCCCTGGGCTAACGTCACCAGTAGCTGGCCCAAGGCTGACAACGGCCTACTGCAGGTGGTGCTTTTTCAGATACTTACCAGTCCCAGCTAATCAGACGCTGTCTTTGAATTAACTGTCTTGGTTGAAAAAACACGGTCCGACTGCAAGAGACGTAGATTCTCGCCAGCCCCCGCGACTGCTGAGACCAATTTGTATCGTAATATGTACGTAGTGCTCAGTGGACGGATTTCAAAATGTTCGCCGATCGAAAAATCGGATGAATTACCGTCACAGCAAAATATACTTGGATTCCATATCATAAACCACCGTTGATTTGTGTGGCTGAATTTTCATCTTACTTTGCAGGTTTGGTTAACCCTTACCATTCAGAATACACCAGTGTGTGAAATAAGTTGGACTAAAACAGTTCAAGGGTAGTGCCAGAATAGCTTGGCGCCTTTAGGCGCCAAACTATTCTAGCACCACCCTTGAACTAAAGCCACTGGTCTATATCCTTATCTGTAAGTACTATAATGTAGCTTGCATAATATGGCAGTGTACAAATGTGAAGCTTTTAGCCTCAGTTGAATATGGATTAATGCACTACGGAGAAATTATCCACCTTTGTTCAGAATGCATGGCCCAATAATTCACTCTGCTTCGATCATAACAGCACTAAGTAATCATTTTTATTTTTAGTGTTGTTCTATGAAAATCTCCGTCCAATCAAAATCACATAATCAAATAATCTTGGGAACAATTGTTCACAAATCATCCTTGGGACAACACAGACTGATTTCATTTATTTTATTGTATTTCATCTGTACAAATGTAGCCTGAACAATATATTATTCAATGCGATTTTTTTTTTCCAGTCGTTTAATCGAAAAGCATGACGCTTGTTTCTAACGCCATATGGCCTGTAGAGACTTGTCTGCAGGACACAATCTTGAAGAACGTGGACGGGAGACGCTGCTGAACTGGAATAGACGTTAACCCTTACTCTGCCAAGAAAATGTGAACATGATCCAGCTGCAAGAGACATAGATCCTCACGAGCCCCCGCGACAGCGGGGGCTCGTGAGGATCTATGTCTCTTGCAACCTGGATCATGTTGACATTTTCTTGGCAGTGAGAGTCTCTTGCAACGACCAATCTGTATCCATGTTACTTCTAAAGACGTTTGTGGCTTTTGGTCGTTACAATGAAAAACGATTTCAGACACAAAATACGCAGGAATACGCAATGGCAGGAAGGGGTTTAATGTGTACTGATCTGTGATTGCGGACCTAACGGCTTAGAGCCTTAAGGTACAAACTTGCAAACCAGTACACATGTAGACTGATGCGTACCGATCCGCTGCGCCGCCGTGAGGTTCAAGGCCACAGGCCCACACGCATATAATATTGCACGTAACATTAGCAATTGGGTCGCTGATCAGAAGTGACCCACATTTCATACTTTCAGTCCTTGATCGAAACACCTTCCGTCTGTAACATGCACAGAGCATCATGACTATTGTCCCGCTTGCTTGCCTCATTTTGCTACGTGTTCTCTAGTACGAAAAAAAAAAAATGGGGAGAAAAGTATTAACAATATACAACCCTGAAAATGTTAACTGATCTCCTGGACTCCAATGTATCTTCGCTGATCGCTTGGCAATGATTTCCATGAGCCCCTGCAGTCGCTGCGGATGATGAAGATCTGTGCCTCTTGCTAATTTTCCTATATGTTACTCCTTACACACATCTGTCAAAACGTTCCCTGATCTTTCGGTGTGCGACGGCTGCTGCAGGGCACGTGATGGGTGATTGTCTCTCTAATTCAATCACTGCACCCCTGTCAGACCAATCTTCTGGGTAATCGCCCACTTTGGGGGCAGGGGGTACATGTGTATGAGAGAGAGAGAGAGAGAGAGAGAGAGAGAGAGAGAGAGAGAGAGAGAGAGAGAGAGAGACAGGCAGACAGACAGACAGACAGACACAGACACAGACACAGACACAGAGACAGAGACAGACACAGACACACACTCACACAAATACATACACACACACACACACACACACACACACACACACACACACACACACACACACACACACACACACATGCGCGCGCGCACACACACACTCAGCTATGATGACATTGTCGACGCCATTTCGAGCACCAAATCTAATTTTGGCAGCAAATTGATTGAACAAGCTCTGACGTTTATTTTTTAATTGTATTCTGTCAACATTCTCTAGGGGCATACACTTTCATGAGCCCCATCAAGATGCGGGGTATCGTGACCATATATATCATTTTGACATAACTGTCTCCAGAGTTTACTCTGCATCGTCAGTTCCCAAGCAGCCTTGTCGTCGTTGCAGAGTGTAAACGCACAAGTTGACAAAGATGAGACGCAGAGCAATTTGTTAACTCTTTTGCGTGTCGGTAGCGGTTTTTGTCGCGATGATTTCGACAGGAATCATCGCGACAAAAACCGCTACCGACACGCAAAGGGTTACAAAGAAGAAAGAAAATTCACAACATCGGAAGATAAAATAACGGAGAGAATGCCCACTTTCTGAAAAGTGCCCATTTTCTGATACAACAACAGCAACATCAACGACAACAAAACACGTGCTATACACAGGTTTCTACCCGGATTCACTCCCCCTTCCCCTCGCGAAATCTTGGAGAACGTGAAATTAGAGTTCCGGATCACATGATTAGGGAAAGTAGAGTGCAGGGCGTTCCTGAGGCGGAAAAACAAAAAAAGGCATGTCTTTCGATCCTGTAATGGCAATATTGTTCTAGGCTGTATTTCAAGAACGTAGTCATGCGCGTCTAACTTCCAGGCGCCCTTCGTTCAAATAAAACTAAAGAAAAGACCGACGTAATCAACTCAAAGGACATTTATCTAGACACTCATGAGCCTGCACAACCGTGCGGGGGATCATGAGGATGTATGCCTCTTGTTGGCTGCCATTTACATATACTGTACGTTTCCGGAGCAGAAAAGGACAACGTTGTTTTCAAAGCACAAGCCATACACACTTCCATAAGAGGCATAAATCCTCATGAGCCCCTCGACTGCGAAGGCTCAAGAGGATCCATGCCTCTTACTGGCACATTTACATCATTGTTTTCGAGCAGAGGTCATTTTGCTTTCATTCTACGTCTTCACTCTAAGACGGAGCTTGTTGATCGTCGGCAGCAAAACGTTTGAGGACTCATCCTGTGGGAAATCACGTGACGATTCAGGTCTGGACAAAGAGCAGAGATAGTGTCACCCGCCCGACACTTATTATTCGCACTGATAACGTCTAAGACAAAGTGAGATTCAGACCAAAATGGTGGCTGCCGAGCGCGTAAAATGCAGAGAATAACCCAACGAAGGAAGAGACACGCTTTACAGTTACAACACAATTTAGTGATATTTCTAGACAATTGTCCATAAATATCAATAAATTGTGTTGCCTCCGTTTTTTCTAACCTTTACAACACAATATATCGATTTTTTTTTTTTACAATCGTCTATTCTGACACTAAGAGGTTTTACCCAAAACATCAATAAATTGTTTGTAACTGTCCTTTCTAAGCGAATTTCTTTCTTCGTTGAAAAGGAAGGTCATTCTCTAAGGATCAAACATGTCAAACAAATGATGTTGTAACTGGAAGGTTACAAAGTAAAGTAGGTTATAGCACTGTCAGGGGAGAGAAATGTGCATGATCGACCAGTGATCATAGATCTACTGTGGCCAAAGCACACACACACAAAAAAAAAAGAGATAGGAAAGAGAGGGGGGGGGGGCGCTAAGAGAGTGACTGAAAGCAATGCATATGGAAGCCCCCCCCCGAAAGGGGCGTATCACATATCCACTGTTCCAGCCACTCAGTGCATGGAAATTTAAATCTAGGTCCCCCAAGGGGGGGGGGGGGGGGTCCAGATATTTAGCCGGTGTGGACAGCTGTTTCGATCTTGGCGACCTCTTCAGCACACCATCGGGAATACTAGAGGAGGCAGGAAATTCTGCCTACCTGCAATGACAACCACATTTTACTGTGGTGTCTGCAGGGGCATACATTTCATGCCACCACCTAGAGTTAAATTTCCATGCACCCTAAAAGAGAACCTATCAAAAGGGGGGAAGGGATTGCAGTCGATATTGTAGTAATAAATGAAAAGAAAAGGGGAGACTGCCAGTGCTAATATTTTAGGAAGGTTACAAAGTAAAGTAGGTTATAGCACTGTCAGGGGAGAGAAATGTGCATGATCGACCAGTGATCATAGATCTACTGTGGCCAAAGCACAAAAAAAAAAAAAAGAGATAGGCTAAGAGAGTGACTGAAAGCAATGCATATGGAAGCCCCCCCGAAGGGGGGCGTATCACATATCCACTGTTCCAGCCAAGCGTTACAACATAATTTATTAATTTTATTTTACAGTTGTCTATTCTTAAACAGGAGTTTTACTCGAAATCTCAGTAAATTGTGTTGTAGCGGTCTTTTCTAAGCGTGTTTCTTTCTTCGTTGCGTTATTCTCTAAGACGATATGAGATCCAGACCAAGAACGTTGCTGCCGAGCGTGTAAAATGCGCAGAAATTCTCAGCAGACAAAAAATGTTACGCTTCTCATCTGCAATAGAAGTAGGACGTTGTATTGATGTCTGAATGTCCATATTGAAAAGACTCGGACCAAAAAGGTGACCGCCGAGCGCTTAAAATGCAAAGAAAATCCCAACAAAGATAGAAAAAGGCTTTAAAATAAATTGTGTTGTAATTGTCTTTTCCAAGTGTGTTCCTTTCTTTGTTGGGATTTTCTTTGCATTTTAACACATTCTGCTGCAGGACCGAAATCTGCAAATTTTGAAGTTGCCCCCTTGAAGACTGTATTACACTTGTGGAAACAGATCGAGCGTGATAGTTCAAGGGTTGTGCCAGAACAACTTGGCGTCTATGATATCAAGCTATTCTGGCACAACCCTTGAACTATCACGCTCGATCCATGTCTTGCCGTGGCGTGTCGGAGTTGAGTGAGTTAAAAAGGATTTTTAACCTGAACATTTAATAAGCTGTGTTGTACTTGCCCTTTCTACACGCGTTTCTTTTTTTCTGTTGGAATTTTTAAATCCCATTTAGCCCCGACGTCCTACAGCAGGAGATGGATCAACCATGGTAATTCAAGGTTAGTGCCAGATTAGCTTGGCGCCTGATGACGTCCTACAGCAGATGATGGATCGACCATGGTAATTCAAGGTTAGTGCCAGATTAGCTTGGCGCCTGATGACGTCCTACAGCAGATGATGGATCAACCATGGTAATTCAAGGTTAGTGCCAGATTAGCTTGGCGCCTGATGTCGCCAAGCTAATCTGGTACTACCCTTGAATTGTCATGGTCGGTCCATCACCTACCTCTTGCTGAAACCTCTCTGTATCCATTTTCCTTTGACGGCCGATGATCTTTGCCGTTGAATTTACAACTTATGATTTCAAAAACACAATCCACGCCCACAAGCAGTGAAGGGTTCATTACAGACTTAACAGGGGCGAATCAGTTACCTCGGGGGGGGGGGGGGGGGGTGCGTCTTAAGACTTACCATTCGCCAAAATATCAAACAAGGGGGGGGGGGGGTCCAAACACCATAAAAAGGGACTTTGTTATAGCATTTTAACGAATTTTCTGTCAAGGGGAAGGTGGGGCGGGGGGTCGGGGGGTCCAGAACCCCTGGAACACCCCCCTCCCCCGAATCCGCCCCTGCTTAACTTGTTTTGCTGCCGCGAGATGGCCTCAGTCGCTTGCTCGGCGTTAAACCCTAACTAACTAACAATAACTTGTTTTGCCAAAAATAAAACCGCCGGACACTTGCAATAATTATGAGGTCAAACAGCAACACTGCACCCAGCCAAACGTAATTAGCTTGAGAACACGCGTTTTGCTTGATTAAGCCAGACGGCTCTGTGTCAGTCGTGATTCGTTTAGGCCCGGAACCCGGGCAATAATTCCTTGTCCAAAGTTGATATTTGTCACACTGAGCTGCCGGGATGGTGTGACCGGAGATGGGTTTAATTACAGAAACTCGCTTCTGAGACTGCTCTTGATCTTCTACCTCTAACGAACACAGGGCTAACGTGGGTACCAGTATAGCAACAACCATTGTTAAATTAATTTCAGGCTCCTATAGGTAGACTTTCGTTAAGGATGTATAGTTTAGATTATTAAGTTTCAAGTTTGAAGAGTTTTTATTTGTGGTCTAAAATCACCAAGATGTCAAGAGACATTCATTCATTCATTCATCTAAAGTAGGCGATTCTGGTTGCTAACCCACTGAACCCCGCGGCCGCATTTCCCAAATTTTGGGGCTGGCTTTCACCTAGCGACCTGATGGCGCCAAGCTAATCTGGCACTACCCTTGCATTATCAAGGTCGATCCATCTCTTGTTGTGGTGCGTCGGGGCTGAATGGGTTACGAGAATGCACAATAACTTGAATCACACTGAATTTTGCTTCAGTAGAGCCAAGAAGAGGCAAGGAACTGGTCACTGTGCGCACTCCAACTGCAAGGGCTAATGAGAATCTGTCTCGTGCAGATGACATAGTGATTCTTGTTTGAAAGCAAATACCAAACGCTCTTGAAATCAAGCTGCTTGTTACAAACAAGCATTAGGCAGTGATCGTCATGATCCTTACAGCTGCAGGGCTCATGAGGATCTTTGGGCACCTCTTGTACAAGGAAGTAGTTGTTGGACGCCTGAGGGTCATAGATTGACAATAAGTGAGGTTTTGTTTGCAACGAACGACTCCCAACAACGAACGAGAGCGAATCTACGGCGGTAACCAACTTCTGTTATAAGCATAGACAACACTCCAAACATCTCCAAGAGGCATAGATCCTCATGAGCCCTGAGGGCTCATGAGGATCTATGCCTCTTGGAGATATTGGGAGTGTTGTCTATGCTTCTGGTACACACTGGTTGCCGCCGTGACTTTGTTGTTGGGAGTCATTCGGTGAAAAACCTCCTCTCACTAATTTCAATTTTGCGACGGTAGACAGCTGTCAGACAAAAACACGAGTACCTACCAGTGAACTAATCATCCGGGGGTGTCATCTGAAAATGAAAGCTACACTCACATCACCAGATAGGTCGCTCAAACCCACAGGGACGCCGACGATTGCGAATTAGGTGCTACCCAAGGAGTACTAAAGACAGCCTGTCTTTAGTACTCCTTGGTGCTACCCAAAATCAAATTAACGGCGAAAGAAGCACAAAAAGCACTGAAAAGTACCGTCCTAGTCTTAGACCCCACCACGTTGCCTCGTACCGGTCAGCCTCACTTTATCGCTTATTCGGACATAACGCGGAAATGTGTCTGGCTCCGAGCCCAATGAGCAAGAGGTGCTTTGGACGACAGCTGCGCACGTGCCAAATATAAGGCTGGCGTCAGCCAAAGGACCTGATGATTATACTAGGCGTTTTTTTTTTTATTTATTTTTAATTAGTAAAAAAAAAAAATTTCATGCAGGAATCATCGCGACTAAAAGCACTACTGACAACCAAAGGGATAAAACGTCAAATAAAGCGAATAACTCGTTTTGGTTGCTTGGTGCGTCGTATTTCTTCAATATATACGGAGGCTGACCTGTATGATTACGCAGGTGTTTTAAATGTTCCTAATGTTAATTTGGCACTCTGCCCGTGTTATAAATGGTCCTACTGTTAATTTGGTATTTAGCCGGTGTTTTAAATGCTTTTACTGTTAATTTTGGTATTTAAGCCGGTGTTCTAACTGTTAATTTGGTATTCTTTTAGAAAGAATTAAAAAATCCTGCACCACGTTGTTTAACCCACTTAACGCCAAGGCAGCATTTCCCAAATTTGGGAGGCGTCACCTAACGACTATGTACCAGCAACAGGAGATGGATCGACCATGATAATTCAAGGGTAGTGCCGGATTAGCTTAGCGCCATCAGGCGCCAAGCTAATCTGGCACTACCCTTGAATAATCATGGTCGATCTATCGCCTGCAATAGTGCGTCGATGCAGGATGGTTTAACACAGTTACGGTGTGTTAAATAAATTGCAAACAGAAACGATTCACTGACAGCAAATCTTGAGGTTTATTTTATTTCAGCGAGCTAGTTTACCGTTAATCCTCATTTAGTCGGTACCAGGAGTGACTTTAATACATATTCTTGTATAGCGCCGTTCTCCAGGAAAACACTGGACTCACTGCGCATGCACAACAGCACACCCTTTCTCTCTCAGACACACACGCACAATTATACACTACTTTAAACCACCCCATCCCTTCCCCACACCTTACATTCACTTCCTCTGGGATCAAAATAGGTGGCAGTCAGTCAACAGTTAGCTAAATATGAGCTAAGTGTTAAATGCCCGACAGAAAAGAAAAGTCTTTAAGTGAGCCTTGAACTGTGACAATGTGGGCAGATTCCGCATTTCCGTTGGTAGCGTGTTCCACACACTTGGGGCGAAAAAGGTGAAAGAACGCTCCCCGACAGTTTTCATGTTGAGCTTCGGGATTTTTAACAGCGTTTGACTGGAGGAACGGAGGGTGCGTGATGGCTGATAGGCAGACAGCTCACTTTAGCGCAGGCAAGCTCAGATTCATCTTCATTCGTTCAGCTTAATTTATCGTTCTACCCAGCTGAATTCAGTTTTAAATGTGATTCGTTTTAACTAGCTGTGATTGCGGTTGTGGCTTGCAGTAACGCCGTTGTTTTCTACAGCTGAGCTTTTAATTATTTTTGCGGGCTGTTATTTTTAGAACTAGCGTTTTCTTTTCTCTTGTTTTATTTCATGTTTATTTTGCACAATAAAATTTTTTTTAAAATGTTAAGCAGTTTCATGTAGGCAGACACGGCCATTTCACATATTCAGCTCCGACACACTAAAACGTTTGGATAGACATTAACAGTTCAAGAGTGGTGCTTGAATAGCTTGGCGCCTGTAGGCGCCAATCTGTCCCAACACCGTCCTTGAACTATCACTCATGGTCGATCTATCTCCAGAACTGATGACTTTCCAATTGGAAATTTTCGACTGTACGGCTCTGTGTATGTATGAATAAATAAATAAATACATAAAATAAATAAATAAATAAATAGATAAATAAATAACAAGGTGGGATATAACAACAACATTCGGATAAAGCAACGCTTTCTCAAAGGTCCCGACTAAACGCAGGCCGAATAAATAAATAAATAAATAATAAATAAATAAATAAATAAATAAATAAATAAATAATAAATAAATAAATAAATAAATAAATAAATAAATAAATAAATAAATATGGCTTATAACAAGGTCGGATGTATCAGCATTCGGATACAGCAACGTTTTATCAAAGGTCCCAACTATACTCTTTCTATGTAAATTACGTCGCTTATATCACATACTTCGGATATAATAAAAGACAAATTTGGCCGTTGTGTTATAACCGGATGTTGCTGTACATAATAATGCAAAAGATGTAATAAAAAATGTATTTAAAAAAACCCACCTAAATTTCAATTTCTATAAATACAAGAAAAGAAAGACACAAAACAATGTCTTTCTAACTCAATCTGGAGGTGTCTGTCTAACCAGAAAGCAAAAGACCCTCGGGCCACCGTCGGCCGCAGTGGGCCCGTGCACTGTCGTGCACGGGCCCTCTGCGGCTGACGGTGGCCTGAGGGTCTTTTGCTTACTGGATAGTGGGGGGAAGAGGTTGTTTGGGGACGTCGTGCGGCATCGTGACACATGACCTTTGCGCACGAGACGAACTTTTACTGATTGGATTACTACTTTTTACTTTTTTGCAACTTTTTTTTTTTCACAATCGCTGCAAACAAGAACTCTATCAGAAACCAATATTGCCTGATTAGCTAGGCGCCTGACATCAGGCCGAATCGGCCGTAAGAAATGAAGTTATTGCCTGAATAGTTTGCGCCTGTTTCTATGTCTTGTTGGTTGCAAGAAATCAAATTAGTGCACGATTAGCTTGGCGTCTGTTCCTATGCCATATCGGTTTTCATAGCTCAAATTAATGCCTGAATAGTTTGGCGTCTGTGCTTATGCTGTATCGGTTGTAATAGCTCAGATTAGTGCCTGAATAGCTGGCGCCTCTTAATACGCCGTATCACATGTAATAGCGCAAGTTAGTGCCTGATTCGCTTGGGGACTGTTGCTATGACGTATCGGTTGTGAGAGCTCAAATTAGTGCCTGAGTTGCTTGACGTATGTTCCAACGCCTTATCGGTTGTAATAGCTCAAGGGTAGTGCCTGAATAGCTTGGCGCCTTTTTCAGGCGCCAAGCTAATCTGGCATTGCCCTTGAGCTGCCCGGCTGTCGCAGATGGCATTTATTTGCAGAATTTAAACAAGATGTTTGAGTCGATCCGTTTGACTCTACAAGTGATCTTGTACATCTCTAGTTCAGCGTGAATATCAGCATACAAAATTAATCTGCCTTGCGGTGTGTCTTGTTTTGCAATAGTGCACGCCTGTTGTGATGCAGGGATCTGAAAAGGACACGGACTTCACCATTCTATCGCCAGAGGACGCAAATTGTGTTTTGGAAATCGTTGAAAATTCAACGTCAGAGATCACGTACCGTCAAAGGAACGTGAATACAAAGTAGTGTCAGTTAGGGACGTAGATCCTCATGTGGCCCCTTGTTACGTGGTAGTCGTAGTATGATACAATCACACCAGACGCACGCAGGTAGGGTTCTTGTAATGAAACTTTCTCAGCTGCAACTCGTCACACGTGGCACAAGGTTGTAGACCACACTTCAGTAACAGTTCCAACAATATTTTATTGCAGCGATACGATCTCCGTATACGGCCCATCCACCTGGAACACTCTCCCACTCTCTCTCCGTCAGAAACACTCTCTCTCCTCCTTCCAGTCCGCCCTCAAAACTAACCTCTTTCAACAGTTCTAGCACTATAACATCACCATACTCCCCACCCCAAGCTGACTGTCGTAATGTATTTGTGGTACGTGAGTCATTGTCAAAAGCGTGCGCATGTGCGCGAGTTGTGAGTGCGCGCTTAGAGTTATAATTATCATAAGATAAGCGCATTATAAATACGTAATTATTTATTATTATTATTACAAATGCACCAACACTGATACACTGTCTCCTCTACAAAGCATCAACACTTTTGACACACTGCGTCTCTCATACAATGTACACACATATTTATTTGTTAACACGCTCTTTTATACTATTACAGATTTCCAGAATAATCCAGCAAATTCGCAAAACACAACCAATCAGAAAAGAAAACGTATCCAAAACTCATTAATATTCATTAGAAAGAACACTGTAGATCACTCCAGAAGTTTCTACTAACGTCAAGGCGAATTTCATAAAACGTTGCAAAATGTAGCCGACACTTTGACGTCATATCTGATGTCACTAGAAAGATCGCGACCCTGCTCGAACCTTCCAGTCTAATGTAGGTCAAACTTTACAACATTGTAGTGGAACTACGCGTCACAACAAATATCGATCGCAATTCTCCGTGCAGAAGAAAGTGAATCTTACTAAAAAGGTACGTAATTGATATCCAAAATAACTCAAATGAATATCGGATCTTTCCTATGATTAACATACACATGCTCTCAAAGAATAACACAACCACAAACGTAACACCCCGCTATTAAGAGGATTTATACCTCGTGCTGTTGTATCCTCTTCAGTTTTTCTCGGCAGTGAAGGGGTTAAAAGTACGCTTTACGTGTGTGGAAATAGTCTTCATGTTCTGGAGTGCTTTTCTCCCAAAGTGATGTGGAGTAAGATTACGTGCGATCCGTACTAAACTAAACCGTTGTTGGTATAATCTCGAAGGAAATCCGAAGAAACCTCTGATGCATTTGGTGGAGCGCGGAATAACCCTCTCACTGCCGAGAAACAGTGAACACGACCCAATAGCAAGAGACATAGTTCCTCATGAGCCCCCGCAGTTGCGGGGACTCATGAGGATCTATGCCTCCTGCTCTGTACCCATGTTCCTTTCCCAAAATGGCTGGGGATCTTTGACGTCAGAATTGACGGTGCTTTCAAAAACACAATCTGTGCCCACTGGCAAGTGAAGGGGTTAACAGAATGTTTGAAGTCCGTGCAATGTTTGACCTGTTTCTGATTAAGAGGTCAGTGTACAGTTAAGTATATACCGATTTAGAACGTTCTTTTTTCAACCAAAACTTCAGTCAAGATGCATGCACTCAGACGCCAAGGGACTCTTCCTGGTCTGTCTACAAACTGCACTCTTATGGCACCAGCTGTAGATGAGCGTTGGAGACTGATAGACTTGGTCGATCTACCCGCCCTTCATTTCACGCCGAGGAGATGTTCAGGCTAATTTTGGCTTCCTCCACAGCCAAGTGTTTCGTCCTTCAGCGACATGCGTCATCCCGATGAACCAAACGTCCTCGGCATTTGGCTCGCGGACGGTTGGCCCAACGTCGGTGTTTTGTTTTGCTTATAAGAGTCAAGACAACTGTGCAGTCTGTTGTGCGCGTGAAACAAAACTAGGATTGTTTAACCCTTTTCGTCCCGATACACTTTTGCTTTAAATAACCTTGACTATGATAGTTCAAGGGTGGTGCCACATTAGCTTGGACCCTGTGGCGCCAAGCTATTCTGGCACCACCCTTGAACTAAAGTGGTTGATCTATCTTCTAATCAGTAATATAGCCATCATAGGACAATAAAGAAAGTTTAAAAATTGAACCTCAGGATGTTATGGGTTAAAAGTGACTGCCGTACCCCCATGTGCATCTATGCCCTCTGGTTGCCAAGGTCAGCCTTCCCTATACCACATCTGCATCTTTGTTCATCAGACTGAGGCTGATTTGGGACTCCTTCGCCAGACTGACATGCAGCAGTCTATTTCAACGCACAAGTTTCCGAGGCCAACGTTATGGCATACGATCCCGAAAACTGCTCTTTTGAAACACCGCAGACTTAAAAGTGTCAGAGCTCTGCCAGGACGAATCAAAGATCCTCATGGGCACCTGCGGTCTGAGGAGAAGCATGAGCTGTGTCCCTTGGGAAAGCATGTCGTTGTGGGTATGAGGCTTCTTTGCGTTCGTCATAGTGCGCTGAGGAATCGCTTCAGCTTGGAGTAATTGTGCAAGATATCGGAGGAAACCCTTCACTCTACCCACCCTGCCCAGGCCCAGCAAGACTCATAATTTTTGTAAACCCGAGCATCTGTGGGTTGCCCTTGAGGATCTATGCCTTTTGCATTGGATGCCGTGTGTTGCCGGCAGTGAACGGATTTTAAACCTCGATTCATTATTTCGCATGTTAATAAAACTCGGTCCAAGTCAGCAAGAGACGTACATGCAGTCGCAGGGGTTCATGAGAATCTATGCTTTTTGCAGATGGATGCAACTGTCGGAAGAAAGCGTGTGAATCAGTTTAATGACATCACCACTGATCACGCATACCCCCGAGATCCCGAGGTATTGTGAAGCTGTCTAGTGCATTATGAAGACATTACCCCCAGCGAAAGACGTGCTTAGAACTCTTTCTATCTCGTGCGAACTGCAGGATAACAATTTAGAACTAGCTCACGGGTAGTAACGGAATAGCTTGTCCGTGAATGCCCTTGATCTGTCAAGGAAACCGCCTGAACAAAGCGGCTACCTTTCTAAACAATTCAAAAATGTTTTCTAGTCTCAACGCCTTCTCTTTGTAACTTAGATGTCCCTGTGCCGGTGAGTGGACCACTTGCCTACAGCGGTAGCTTCTTAAAATGTCTCCTGGGTCCCCTACGCAGGTTTGGCTGTACCAGCTGGCTAATCCTTTAAGCATATATCAGGGGCTTCCAATCTACCAGTGAAAACAAAAATAACAACAACAAAACAACAATCGCTCTAAAACTTGTGCGAAATTCTTAGCTCATCTTATAAAAATGGCAGTCATTTGTGGCTTAAACGCACAGCTCACGAATCCTACAAAAATTAAGTCCCCTGACGGCGGCTCTTTTGTGGGAAAGGATTATTAGCCATTTTCCAAAGACGAGTCGCTTGTCCG
Source organism: Semisulcospira habei (assembly GCA_036245525.1). Lineage (NCBI taxonomy): Eukaryota > Metazoa > Mollusca > Gastropoda > Semisulcospiridae > Semisulcospira > Semisulcospira habei. The sequence continues at coordinate 304,684,583 of BTPG01000002.1, forward strand.
GGGACTTTAACCCCTTCGCTGCCGGTGATCACAAAATTGTGTCAGAAAAAAAAAAGACTGCACACTGAACGACATTCTCGTGGCGAACACAGCTGTAAATGAGACAAGATTAGGCATAAGAATATAGTTCTAACAAGAGACATAAATCCTCATGAGTCCCCGCGACAGCGGGGGCTCATGAGGATTTATGTCTCTTGCAGATGAGTAGCGTTGGTCTTGCCTCGGCAGTTAAGTTGTTAACGTTTGTAGGATTCCTGGACTGTGGGTTGCATATGCTTGCTTAGCGCGCAAATTTCTTGCTTAGCGCTAAGTTCACAAGCTTAGCTGAAAATGTGCGTTGCATGAGCGTGCTTATCTGCTGGAGCGAGCTTAGTGGCGTGCTTAATTCTAAGGACGGTCCCCCCCGTGCGTAGCGGCGTGCTTAGCTGAGGAAGAGTTCTTAGCTGCCGTGTTAACGCGAGAACGGAAATGTGAATTCACTCTCTGAAACCTTGTGGCAGAAACAGCCTTCCATCTAGGATAGAGAAGGAAGAACACGATAAGTACGTCGGAACGCACGGACCCCCACCCAGCCTCGTCTCACGGACATCTGGGAATTATCGGTGAGGAGTCTGCATAACTGATTTCAACTGACCCTGCACACCGATGGGTATAACCCAACACCAGCCGTTGTCAGAGAAACATAGGTCCTCATACTATGGGAGCCTACTACACGGTACTCCTTAACTAATGCACATCTACATTAGACTTGAGACATAGATCCTCATACCATGGGAGCCTACACGGTACTCCTTAACTAATGTACGTCTACATTAGACTGACAAGCAGGGTTGCCTGCACGAAAAATTTGCTATTCTTTCTCTCTTGACTTCTTGTTTTCCATCGCCGCCATTTCACCGGCGTTTTGTCTACTTCGTTTCCGTTAGGTCAGAAGAAGCGAAAACCGTGCGTTTTTATTGGCCGATTTCTACAATCTATGATGACGTAGGGGAGAACCCCACCATAAGCTATAAATAACCTATCCCCGCTCGCTAAGAACTCGTTCGGAGCTACGCACATCGCTAAGTCGCTCCATGCAACAGAAAACACTCGCGCACTAAGCAAGAGCTTTACTAAGCAAGAAAGACCTTAAGTCAGCGAGCTTAACACACTATATTTAAGCACGCTACATGCAACCCACTAGTGGTGGAGGTCAGAGGATATGAGACGCGACATGAGTGTGTGGCGATCTACAAGTAGGAGGCCGCATCGACACAAGATAGCGCTCTGGGATGTTCAAGTGTGGAAAAGAGGAAATAGACACATGCGCCCGTCAGGGGAATAATCTAAGTTCGAGACTTGTAAAGCAATGTACAACCAATGCAAAAGGCACACTTGTTCTATCATAAAACCGTTTTAAATTTGGAAATAGTATATTCAGTACTTCAGACATCCGTGTCACACAACTCAAAATGGAACTCTCGACTTCGTAAGTCGAATGAACCATAAACTGCGCAACAGCAACTTTGCGTAACGCAATGATCATCTTGTTCGAATTCGGAATATTTTAACTATAAAAAAAACCACTCAGGAATTATTTTGGGAAACGATACGCCATTTGAGAACATCCATTGGCATTCGTCTGTCATTTGAAGAGTGTCACTGTCTCACTGAGTGTGTCTTCCTGTAAAATTAAGCTATATCTTTGTGTGTGGGCGAATTTAAGATTGAGAGGGCAGTTCGTTAAACTTGTTCTGGCTTTTTATTTTGCTAAGCTTTCGTAGTTATTGCTTGAGCAACCTTGAAATAACTCAAGTCAATGGCGCTGCTTCGAAAAATAGCTTTATTTCATATAAATTTAAACCCTCGACTTAATGAACGACAGAACGCACCATAAGCGGAAGTGTATTAGTGATAATAAGCCCTACGATTTCAACGTATTGCTTGTCTGGAAACTCACGTTGAAGACCAAAAGCCGATAGCAGATTTTGCTAGTAGAAAAAAAAAACAACCTAGGCAGGCAAGAGGCATAGCAGGCAAAAACCTAGGCAGGCAAGAGGCATAGATCCTCATGAGCCCCGCATTCGCGGGGGCTCATGAGGATCTATGCCTCTTGCAGATGGAAGGTGAATGAGTAATCTTGACAGTTCACTGAAACTGAACATTCAAATTACTTGTCCTTCGGGACAAAAGTTATGGTCGACAAGCCTACGAAATCCATCACCAACTGCTGCATGCCCGTGAACTGAAAGCGATCAATCAGTCCTGCCACTAATCTTCAACGGACGAGGTGTGCTAAATAAGCCTGGGACTGCGGCTGCCATGGACAATAGCCGCGTTTGGAGCAGGGGAATACATGTGATTCACGTGAGCGTGCTTGTTGGCTTCAGTTCGCGGCTACATTCTGCGCATTGAGTTGTATTATAAGTATGAGAAATGCGCCATATAAATGCTATGTATTAATATTAGAAGTTAAACCATACACGCTCCGTAAATGTCCCTCTGGGACTATCCTTAGTAGGGTTTCGAAGAACGGTTGCATGATGGTTGGGGACTGTTATTTTCAATGATTTCGCAGCAAAATCTAAAATGCCTTACAGATCCTATTTTGGTTTCTTTCACTGGTTTGCATTGCAAGTCGTCATTTCTTTCAGGAGAAGGGGGGTGGGGGTAGGAGTGGGTGCTGGGGGGAGGGGGGGGGGGCTAATTTTACAGTGTTCTTGAAATCGTTTCAGACCAAGAAGTACTTTTTACTCTATTTGAAAGACTTTGCTTACTCCTATAACAAAATTTCAAAGAGTGAGTGCACGTGCTGAAAAAATAATAAGAGATGAATTCTAAAATGTAATCTATTTGTAAATTGGTCATTTATTACATCAGCTTCTCGAAAACGCCAAATTGGTTTAGATATTACATTTTATAATTCCATATTTCATATGCAATTCTAATATGACATTTTCAGGAAACTGAGTTAATAAATGACTAAGTTTCCGATCATGTCCGACTTGGTGAGATCATTCAAAATCCACCAAAAAAGAGTCCTCGATGTCTTCTTACTGATGGGACACATTCCATTAAAAAAAAAAAAAAACTCGGGAGGAATCATACAACTCAAAAAAAGAAAAGAAAAGAAGAATCAACAGAAAATCAAACACACCAGTGTTTGAAAATAGATATCTACCCGTACCCTTGGCGTGCAACCCTTATGTGACCTGATGCGGCAGACATCCCATGATTTCTACTTGCTGTATGAATTAGCTGTATGTGGCGTGTGGGAATGCGGGTAGCGGACAGTACTTGATGAAGGACGTGAACTGTGTCCGTCCCCAGCTCCTCAGAGATTTGCTTGTGCGCTGCACGTTAGTGTAGGTGCTTGGCGACTTTCGCTTGACTATGATCTTTCCTTGTAAAGGTCTGCCACAGTATTACACGCTCCTGTATATATCGCGGCATTTGATATGACGCGCATGCACTGCTAGGCCTCTGGCTCCCATGGGAGATGCCTGGTGAGCAAATGATCCCCGGACCGACGTCAGTCTTAGCTGGCCCGCGCACGGCCGTGCGCGGGCCAGCTAAGACTGACGTCGGCCCGAGGATCTTTTACTGGCCAAGTCTAAGTCTATGTAATTCTTCACTACAATAACGCGATCGCGAATAGCGCGGTCTGACTTTATGGCGCCACGGTGCAGCGATAACTGAGGCTGACCTGTACTTACAATACTAGGACCGCATTTACCAAAGGTTGCACGCGTCCGCTAACGACTGTAATGTGTACCAGGGGCCAATTCAGTGCCTGAGTGAGCTTAATTTTGCGCCAGCCACTAAGCAATGTGCACTGCTATAGCGGATCACCTTGCTTAGTGGTTTCGATAGGACTAAGAATTGCGGGGCACCGTGCTTAGTGGCTGGCGCAGGTATAAGTTCACGCATGCAGCCAATGGTGGACATAACCATGATAGCTGAACGAGTGACAAACATGTTTCCAAAGGACTAAATCTTGTTATGTCGATGTTTGTTTGGGATTTGTAAGTGGGATTTCATCGTGTGTATAAAGAAATGTACAGTCTGGGCCATTGTTTTACACCAATAGGCGTCTTTTTTTGTATGGATATGTCTACGCTGAAAAAGACAAATGAACCAGTTGCTGAGAAAAATTAATAAACTGCGTTGTAGTGTCCTTTCTAAGTGTGTTTTATCCTTTGCTGAGAGTTTCTTTATTGTTGAACAGCCAGAAGACGGCGGCCAACAGTCAAAAGATTTAGACGGCAGGGTCGTCCCCTTTGGCATATCACTAACATTGCACGCTGAGATGGACACTCATACAATAGAGTTTGCAGTGCTTTTGACAACCCTGTCAAACACCACGCGAACATGCTGTCAATGGTTCAATCAGGGCCGTTACAGGGCCGTTGACAATCGTGTTGAAACTAACTCCACAGGAGGGAGGGGGAGGGGGGAAAGGTGGGGGGGGAGGTAATCGAAGCTCTGGCAAGACTATTGCTTCGCTGTCCCACTCCGAGCGTCGACACTCGGAGCGAAACAGGGCTGCAAAGCTCATGCTAGAACTCTCGATTCCCTCGCCCTGCGACTAAATCCAGACCAATCAAATGGCGACTGTCAAGCGTATAACATGCAAAGAATATCCAAAACAAAGAAATAAATTACGCATAGAAAGGACACATACAACATAAAGTATTACATTTTTGGATGGACACTTCTCGCATAAAAAAGAGAAATAGTGCATTGTATTCTTGTAAGTATGTCAATTAAAAAAGAAAAGCAAAGGATTTTACCAAAAAAAAAAAAAAAAAAAAAAAATCACCAACAGTGTGTAAGCGTATTTTATTTATCGGGGTTTCTCTCTTCAAACTAAAACCGACAACGCTGAACACGAATGTGAATCGTTGTTGGCCAGCGAGAGGCAAAGATTCTGATCACTGGAACTACAGCCGCTGTGGAAGATCCATTTTGTGCGAGAGTGATGAGTGCTGTCCACGTAAATTTACGTTTAACTAATTCAGCCCGGCGCACGTATTTCCCAACTTTTGGATGCGTCATCTAAACTATGCACCTGTTGCAGGAGATGGATCGACCATGATAATTTAAGGTCCAATAATGGTCCAATATGGCGACTGAGTAGACCTCGCTATCTCAGTGCTCTCAAGTTTTCGAAGGGTTTTGGCAGCATAAAAGCGAGTATGACCATATAATGCCAGGGGGAAAGCTACACAGAAGATATATGCAGTGACGGTTGGAAGAAAGATCGGAATCTACCTGAATAAAAGCGAGCATGACGATATAATGCCAGGGAAAAAGCTACACAGAAGATATATGCAGTGACGGTTGGAAGAAAGATCGAAATCTACCTGAATAAAAGCGAGTATGACCATATAATGCCAGGGGAAAAGCTACACAGAAGATATATGCAGTGACGGTTGAAAGAAAGATCGGAATCTACCTGAATAAAAGCGAGCATGACGATATAATGCCAGGGAAAAAGCTACAAAGAAGATATATGCAGTGACGGTTGGAAGAAAGATCGGAATCTACCTGAATAAAAGCGAGCATGACCATATAATGCCAGGGAAAAAGCTACACAGAAGATATATGCAGTGACGGTTGGAAGAAAGATCGAAATCTACCTGAATAAAAGCGAGTATGACCATATAATGCCAGGGAAAAAGCTACACAGAAGATATATGCAGTGACGGTTGGAAGAAAGATCGGAATCTACCTGAATAAAAGCGAGCATGACGATATAATGACAGGGAAAAAGCTACAAAGAAGATATATGCAGTGACGGTTGGAAGAAAGATCGGAATCTACCTGAATAAAAGCGAGCACGACCATATAATGCCAGGGAAAAAGCTACACAGAAGATATATGCAGTGACGGTTGGAAGAAAGATCGGAATCTACCTGAATAAAAGCGAGCATGACCATATAATGCCAGGGAAAAAGCTACACAGAAGATATATGCAGTGACGGTTGGAAGAAAGATCGGAATCTACCTGAATAAAAGCGAGCATGACCATATAATGCCAGGGAAAAAGCTACACAGAAGATATATGCAGTGACGGTTGGAAGAAAGATCGGAATCTACCTGAATAAAAGCGAGTATGACCATATATAATGCCAGGGAAAAAGCTACAAAGAAGATATTGCAGTGACGGTTGGAAGAAAGATCGGAATCCACCTGAATAAAAGCGAGTATGACCATATAATGCCAGGGAAAAAGCTACACAGAAGATATATGCAGTGACGGTTGGAAGAAAGATCGGAATCTACCTGAATTGGTCGCACGCCTCCCAATCAGTCAACGGGTATCGTGGAGCGAGCTTCAAGGGCTTTTCAACAATGGCGGAGGCCCATGCGGAATGCGACAAGGTGGCTACCCGGCCGCTCCAATCTACGGCGAAGACGGAACAAGATGCCGAGACACAGAAAAAAAGGAGGAAGACGCTGCTCCACTACCAACATCACTGGTAACACCATCATCGCCGGACCATCGAAATTCTACGACCACCACAGCCAGCAGCACCACCGCACAGCCTGATGCTCCACCATGTTTCTGCGGCAACAACACAGAAGAACGTGCACTTACCTGCGTAGATTGCAAGAGAAAGGTACACCTTACATGTACAAAGCTTCCCATGTACCAGCTGTGTACCTTCCTGAAATCCTCACGAAGATTTACATGCGAGCAATGTGCGAAAGTCTTCATGGACGACCGCACACAAGAAGAGGTCGAGGCGGCCATTTTGATAGCCACCCCGGGCGCACACAGCCAACAACCCCCTGCCACGCAGCACACGGCCGAGATGTCAGCCCTGACTGCCAACACAAAGACTACGTGCGACCTGCTGCGTAACTTGGAAGGGGCGCTCGGCAACCTCGCAACACAGGTGGCCACCTTACAAACCTCACATGAGGAGAGTAAGGCTACCATCTCTTTCCTAGAGGCGAGGTTAGCCAGCCGTGACATCAGCCACAAACCTTACGCCCCTTCGCTCATGCTGTCCGACCAAAATGAGCCCTCGCAACTTAACCTCCCCCGCACCCCCGTGACCCACAACAACAACCAGCCCCCAGCGGAGCGCACACGCCACGACAGCGTCGGCAGCGGTAACACCACCAGCAGCGAGAGCAGCGAAGACAGCCTTGGGTCTAAAGGGAAGACAGCGAAGTGGATCGACAACAACCCCGCGCCGATCGTCTGGATTCTGCACGACTCTGTGCTGAACAGGATCGACTCTGACCGCCTTGGCCGCTCTTACGGCCTGAAGGTCATTGAAGAGAGGGTCTACACCGCCGAACAGCTCCAGAACTTCGCCGTCAACAGTGCCAGCCAGTGTGAACCGGAGGCGGTTCTGCTCCACACTGGCATCAACAACCTTAATACGGAGAGTGCGGAGGATGCCAGCTCCAAACTCGTAGCGGCCACTCTCGACCTCATGGACCGGCACCCCCGCAGCGCTATCATCTCAAGGGTAGTGCCGACCAACCGCTCTGACCTGCAAGCCAAGAGGGAGCTATTCAACGCCTTGGTATTTGCAGGGCTTCACGGCAACGACAGGGTCTCCTTCCTCAGCCACGAGAACTTGGCGGGAAGGAGGAACCTGTATGACGGCCCCATCCACCTGTCAGAAAGTGGGGCCAGTCTGCTAGCGGCCAACATCGGCCGCCACCTCAAGTCCCGGCTGTGGCACACCCCGAAAGAGAAGCGACGCCGAAGCAGGAACCACCAGCCAGCCAGCCAGCAGCAGCAGCAGGAGGAGAAGCAGCATAACCAGCAAAACCAGCACGAAGAGCGACACCAGCCCAACAACGACCGACGACACTACGCAAAGCCACGACACTGGGGACCACGACAGTACAGGCCCCTTCCACGCCACCGCCGCTACGACAGCCACTACAAACAGGAGGGGGAGCGCTACAACCAAAGAGATCTCAACTACGACCACCGTTGGGCCGAGACCACCTACCGGGAACGACCGCGACAGCACTACGCTGACGACCGGCAGAACTCCAGGTACCAGGAGCCTCCAGGACGCAACGGCTACAGAGGCCGGCGGGACGATCGAGAGAGTTTCTACAGGCGATAGACAACCTACCTGTCAGGTCTGTATAGATACATACTCCATCTCACGTTGTTTACCGCTACCATTTCATTTTGATATACTAACTTACTAATGCTTACTAACCTACTGAGAAGTATGATCATTATATAAAGGTAAGCAACTACAGCGAATATCTTTGTTTACCTTGCATATTACCAATGTTTACACTTACTCACTCATCGTAACCCACATCTATTACTTAATTTCATACCATATTCTACGGATGTCTCTGTGACTCGTTTTGTAAGCTACTACGATAATTTTATGCTTTGTAACCCTTCGATTACTTGTAGATGCACTGTATGCTGCATAGGATATATGACAATAAAGTACCTTCAGATTCTGTCATGGAACATTAAGGAGCTAAAGGAGACAATAGACGGACTAAGAATAAACAAACTCGTAGAACCAGAAGTAACCAGAAGACTTGAAAGATATGACATAATATTCCTACAAGAAACCCACCAAGACGATAGTTGTGAAACGTCCGTTCCGGGATTCTCGAGCGCTATATCATTCCACATATAAAAAAGGGGAAGATCACACAAAGCCTCGGGCGGCATACTAGTACTGATCAAAGAAAGCCTTCGAGAGAGCGTCAAATGCCTGCCCTGTAGCAACAGCGACATTGTTTGGCTCCAAATTAAAACGGACGAAACACGCGAGACACTATACATCGGCAGTGTATACATCTCCCCCCCCCCCCCCCCCCCCCCCGAAAACTCCACATACGGCAGAGACCATACCGCGGCTATCTGGGATAAACTACAGCAGGATATTGATTACTTCTCGTCATCCGGCAACATTATAATCTGCGGAGATTTTAACGCCAGGACAGGTTCGCATGCCGACTTCATCCACCTAGACAGCGTAGGAAACCAAAACCATCTGCCGGAACACTACCAGTTCGATAACATACATGCCAGAACATCCATGGACGCCACGGTCCACAAGTACGGCAGACGGCTAACGAATATATATGTCTGGATAGCAACCTCTTCATCCTAAACGGCCGGACCCTTGGCGACTTGACAGGTCACACATGTCACACGCCACAGGGGAGCAGCGTTGTTGACTATTTTGTCTGCAGCCAGCAGCTCTCGGTGGACGTAGTGAAGCTTACTGTTGAAGACCTAACACCGTACTCCGACCACTGCCCGGTAGAACTCGGGATATACGCGACGTTGAAGAACAAAAACAAGCGCGATAGCAACATAGCACAAGCCCCCAGCACCTACACGGCACAAACAGACACGGCTAAACAATACATATGGGATAAAGACTCAGCGGATAACTATGCGCGCGCGTTCCTGTCAGCCGAGGTACAAGCACTACTAGACGACGTCACAAACAATACAGACCATTCTAACCATAACGCAGATAAAATAGAGGATATGGTAAAATGTCTCTCAAGGGCGCTAATCGGGGCCGCGGAGCTGTCACTGAGACAGAAACCGCGGCCCGGTTCTCTCCGTAAACACAGGACGCCCAAAAGACAACAAAGAAATGGTTCAGTCATGGCTGCATAGGAATGAGAAAAGACCTGAAATCTCTGCTCAACGCAATAAATAGAAATCCAGGCAATTCCGAACTAAAATCCAAATATTTCAGTAAGAGGAAAACCTATAACAATTTCATCAAGAAGACAAAAGCCGAGTACAAAAGAAAACTATTGGATACCCTTAACGAAGCAATAAAAAAAAGACCCAAATGCAATCTGGGCAGCAGTAAGAGAACTAAAAAACGTAGAGACCCCAGTAGGCGCAGGAAAAACGATAGTTAGCGCTGCAAAATGGCTAAGCCACCTAGAGAACATAGTAGCTAGAGAGGTTGACGTTAAAGAGGAGAGAAAACGAGAGGTAGAAGCTAAACTGGAGCTCAAAGAGAAAGAACCATGTTTCAATAGCTTAGATTTCCTAATCACCAACATAGAAATAGAAACAGCTGTCAAACATCTAAAAATAAAAAAAGGCAGGAGGCAAGGACGGCATCTCCAACGAAATGATAAAGACCAGCCTGTCCTACACTATCAACAGCTTGAGAGCTTGCTTCAACGCCATCCTAACCTCAGGGCACTACCCGTCCTCGTGGAAAACAGGTGTCAGTATCCCACTATATAATAATAATAATAATAATAATAATAATAAGGAAGATTTATAAGGCGCCAATACATGGTAAGATGCTCTAGGCGCCGTACATATGAACAAAACATACAAATATTACACAAAAAGTGACAAAGCCACATGTACAATTACACAAAAGAACAGAATTATGACTAAATACATGAACACTGATAATCAAAGTGGGAAAAGATGGGTTTTAAGACTGTGTTTAAAACTGGCACTAGACTCACTGTATCTCAATGATTTAGGAAGATCATTCCAGGCTGATGGACCCTGGTAAGAAAAAGATCTCTGTCCAAATCCTTTAGTCCTTACTGTAGGAATACGAAGCATTTTATTGTCAGACGAACTGCGCAATTGCCTCCAAGGGATATAACAGTGAAGGAGCTCTGAGAGATAAGTGGGTCCAGTGCCAGAAAGAGAAACATGACAAATGGACAAGACTTTGTGCTTGACTCTCTCCTTCACTGGCAACCAGTGGAGAGCGTGCAGGATGGGGGACACATGGTTTGACCTTTTCGCTTTCATGACCAGACGTGCGGCTGAATTTTGGACTCTCTGGAGCCGATCAAATAGATACTGCGGGCATCCAGATACGAGTGAGTTGGCATAGTCAATGCGAGACAGAACAAATGAACAAACCAGAGTTTTTGTAGCCTCTGAGGTAAGGAACTGTCTAATAGAGCTAATACGACGCATCTCCAAATAGGCTGCCCTGCAAATGTTTATCACCTGTTTATCCATGGACAAGTCCTGCTCAATTGCAACACCCAGGTTCTTCACTGACTGAGAGAAGCTGACGGTCGTGTTCTCAATCATGATATGCTGAGGCAAAGCGGTAGAAGAAGACATTCTGGGTGATATAAAGGCGGAGACGCGACTGACCCAAATAACTACCGAGGCATAACTCTCACAATCGCACTTAGTAACCTGTTTTGCCAGGTCATCAACGAGAGAATAGTCAACTACATAGAACAAAACAAATTTTACGCCCCAGAACAGGCAGGATTCAGAAAAACGCAAAGGACCACAGACCAAATATTCGTGCTCAAACACATAGTCGATAAATACCTAAAGTCCCCAAACGGCAGACTATACTGCTGCTTTGTGGATATGCAAAAAGCTTTTGACAGCGTGTGGCATGACGCTATGTTATTAAAACTCCTAGACCTAGGCATTGGCGGGCTCTGCTACAACGTAATCAGAAACATGTATAGTCAGTCAACTGTGTGCACGAAAGTACTCGGCGGGTACACAGAAGACATACCTTTAAAAAAGAGGGTGCAACAAGGAAATAATCTAAGCCCTACTCTGTTCAATATTTTCATCAACGACCTCCCAAATTGCTTAAAGGATGAAGACTCCCCAACCGTTAACAATACGACAGGTACGGAATTACCGTGCTTACTGTACGCAGACGATCTAGCGGTTCTGTCCACTACAAAAGCTGGCCTGCAGAACAAATTAAATAAACTACATAAATACTGTGAAGAGTGGGACCTGACGGTCAATAAAAATAAAACAAAGATAATTGTGTTCGCACGAGCAGCACAAAAAGTACCGACCGTATTTAGGTATGGAAACGATTTAATAGAAACAGTGGATACATACAAGTACCTAGGGGTAATGTTCAATAACACAGGTAGCTTTACATCAGCACAAGACCACCTTGGTAGACAAGCCAGCAAAGCCGCTCATACCCTTAAACGCTCATTATACAAACACAACCTATATACTAAAACGATAATGCAACTGTTTGACTCTCTAGTGGTCCCTGTCGCAACATATGCATCAGAAGTATGGTTCCCTTTCACACTAAAAGCAAATAATATGGACAGCGACCTGAGTGACCTCTTCGATTACTGCATGAAGGGACAAATGCCTCACGAGTGCATCCAACTGAAATTTGCTAAGTCCATCTTAGGCATCCACAAAAAAGCTATGAATATTCCGGCCCTAGCTGAGATCGGACAGTTCCCTGTGAACATCAGAGTATCGGTCCAAGTGATAGGTTTTTGGCTTCACATGCTAAACTCTGACAGCACCTCCTACCTCAAACAGGCGTATCACGAACAGCTCGAGACCACCGCCCCGTGGGTCGCTTTCACAAGACAAATTCTTTGCTCACTGGGCTTTCGCCACGTGTGGGATAACCAGTGTACATTCAGGGGAACTTCACTTAAAACAGCCCTCCATAGAAAACTAGAAGAGCAGTACATTAAATACTGGAACAAAATTAAGCGGAACAACACATCTAGACTGACATTCTATCACAAAGCAACTGATAAATACGGAATACAAAGCTATCTTATTTAACAAAAATACAAGAACACAAACAAGCCCTAACGAAGTTGCGAGTAAGTGCCCACATATTAGAAGTAGAAAGAGGCAGGTATACAAACACACCCCGGGAACATAGACTGTCGCGCGTGTGGAGTAGTAGAGGACGAAATTCACATGCTAGACGATTGTAGTTTATATAATCAGCTCAGAACCCAGCTAGTTACAAGTACAGACTGCCATAAGCCAAGCCAACTTCTAGTAAGAAAGGATGCACAATGCACTCTAGCAAAGTTTTATTTGATTGCTTCTCCTTAAGGGAGAGAAACGTAACGACCAAACAGCATTGATACTGCGTATTCCTCTCTCTTCTTTTTTCACGCCCCGGACCGTCGGAGACTACAAGACCGGACGGAGCCACGGACCACACGAAATTCACCGGCGCTCACAGGAGTAATACGGACGGGACTGCACGAACACAGACGCCGCGCGATGAACGATGAACTGACTTACTGCCGACAGAAAAGTGCAAAATTCCGTGTGGACTGAACGAGCTTAAAGAATGATAAAAAGTAATGTACATGATAGTTAAGTCCGATCCCTATGTGTCCTTTGGCCCCAATGGGCCCCTCGACAATAAATGTTGTTCTTGTTCTTGTTCTTCTGCCAAAACTCGCAGATTGAGGCATAGACCCTCATAGGCCCCCGCAACTGCGGGGGCCCATGAGGATCTATGTTTCTTGTGTTTGGATCTTCTCGACACTGAACGAGGTTAAAATGCAATCATGCAGTAAAGCCATCCAGAGACACAGGCCTTAATTCGAAAGCTATTGTATCCGGGTCATTCCCGGGTTACTGTTTTGTTTGTTTATTTGTTTTGTCTTTTTTTTTGTTCATATTTTTATTTTGTTACTTTGGTGACTCTCTGCGTGTACTTACTTTTTTTTCTATCCCCCCCCCCCCCTCGCCTAGTCTGCACACTTGTGCTCTGTTCATTCTCTTCTCTGTCGCCCCCACCGGGTCTGCCCTAGGGGACCTTGGTGGGGTTGTCTACTTTTTAGTTCCTAGGGTCACCTTGTCTAACCCCTGCAAGGTGGGTTCTACTCTTTTGGGGGTTTGTATTTCTGTCTTTCTGGCCCATTCATCTGTTTTTTTCTTTTGAAATTCTCCCTCCTGTCTGCGCTTCTTGCAGTTCTTTTCTTCATTTAGCGCAGGCACGTCCTGAGAAGGCCTTTGTCGCTTGCGGGACGTAAAGCAATCTATACTCACTCACTCACTCTTCTCTGTCACCCTTCCCTCTATTGTTCACCAGTCATCACTTAGTAGCCTGGGGGCAGTGTAGGTAACTTTTACGCCGGCCCTGATTGTCGCCCTTGTTTCTATTTTTACGACCAAGGGCCATTTGATCACTTTAGTATGACCAATCACTGATCAGTTCTTTAACTAACTGCCAATCATTTTTAACCTTGGCCTCTTTGTCAATTTTGTGGTCAGTAGTAGTTTACACTGTGGCTTCATTCACCGCTGAGCCGGTCTACTGATCACTTGGGCGTTTTACACTGTGGCTTCATTCACCGCTGAGCCGGTCTACTGATCACTTGGGCCATGTGAACCTTCATTTTTTCTGAGCAAACTTTGAACTGCATCTTTGTAAGACTGAACATGTGAGGGACTCCAGTGCTGAATTTTGCCTCTGCACTGCTTAGTACTTGGTACAATAAACAAAGGTCATAGCGACCTCCTTGTTGACTCCTCTGTCACATGCCTCTGTGGCCTGGCTATCTACCCGGTTACAAGTGGCGCTGCGAGCAGGATCACAGAGGTGGAGGAGTCGCTAGTACCAACGGAAAGCTGTGTAGAGGGCGTGCTGTCATCTCGGCTCGACCGCGACCAACATGGGGAGGAAGCGCAAGTGCCCGATGAGGAAAATCCTTGTTGAACTGGAGGACCTCGACGGCAACACCATGCTGGATGAGCAGGGCGAGCGGCGTCTGCTGGCTCCACTCCCGATCTACAAGGGTCGTGGCTACAGGGTCCATCTTTCGCATCGTTCAAGCGGCGTGCTGAGCAGGTCGTGGCTGACCTCGGTGAGGACCTTGTCCACCAGATCCGCCCAGTTGTGTTTGTGAGATGGATCACATATGCGTTGGATTGTGAGGCGGACACGTACTACACGTACAACGCGACAAGGGAAGACACGTCTTCTGCGGCTAAACTCCTCGCCTGCATACAACGCAAGTTCGGTGACGACGGAGCACCACAGCCTCAGTCTCTGGGTACTGCGCCTGAAACACTTCCAGTGCAGCCGGACTTCAGTGACACTTCGACGGCCCCAGTTACGACACCCGCAAAGGTTGCCCGGGTCCTGGGGCCACCCTCCCCATCGTCTTCTAAACCGCCATGCGTGGAAGCCCAGGTGTCACAGTTGTCAGTGGAGGTAACACCTGTCGATGCTCACCATGAGCCATCAACTGTCCCCAAGTCACCGCATCCGTGCACTTCTACAGAAGAGGCGCTATTCAGCGAGCTACCTGCCATGCCCCAACATCACAAGGTACACCCCTTGAAGCGGCGGTTGAACCTGCTGAGAGGCCATCTTCACCGTCTTTCGCGCACTCCTGGAAGTCTTGTGGCCCACAACAGTCAGCTGGGCAGTCACGACCCCCTCTTGTCTGTTGGGGATGTAATGTGCCAGGACACCGCCGCGTTGATTGTCCCAATGACCGACAACGACAAACATTCCAGCAGCACAGAGAGTTCTAAATGCTCTCTGCACGTGTAGGACTGCCACTGTTGGTGCCACTGCCTATTGTGATGTTCTGCCAGATGGCACCGTTTCAAGCGATTTGCCAAGCCGTGTATTTTTATCGCCATGAACATTATGATGGCTATGGGTACTAGTCTCATGCCTTCATTCCGCATATAAACCAGTTTGTGACTGTGTTTTAGTTTAATTTGCATATCCGGTGTGAGTTTGCATAATTTGCTCGCTATCATAACGGAGTTAAACGAGTATCACTCTGATGAGCATGTGAACACTATGATGGCGTATGCAGGAGTGAAGCACTGGCATTTTGTTTCTTTTTGTGCACCTTAATGCATCTGCATGTTGTTTTTATGCACAGTATGTGAACAGTGTAGGTTTGTTCACGCGTGTATGCTTCTGACTTGCATAGGTGTTTTGGAGTTCACGTAACTAATTATGTGTGCTGACATATCGCATGTTCAATGTTTTGCTTTCAGCTTTCTGAGTTGCAGTGATAATTTAAATCCTGATTGAGAAGCTTGTTGTTTTGTTTGTCTTTACTGTTATCACTGTTGGAGGGCTGACAGGCTGACGTGCTGGTTGTACCGGCTAGCTGGTGTTTCTTTTTTATTTTGTATTATATGATGAAGCGTCCTGGACTGAGTCTGGAATTCATGCGTGGATGGAGCAGTTCCTTAATTCAGAGACTGCATATTGAAGCGCAAATTTTAATAAGCTATATGACCTTTCTATGGGGTGGATTTGAACTGGCTACCCGTTTCGGTTGTGAATCTTGTCAGCTACTGAGAGTCGACGATGGGCAATGTAACGCTCTATGATTTTGTGCTAAGGGTTCTGGATAGACCAGCAGACTTGCTAGTGCATGTGAGTTTTTCTTTTCAGGTTGTGAGTCATTGCGGTCACTTTGAGTTCTGGGCACATTAATAAATCCAGTTTGTCTGTGCAGCTTTGACTACCTAGGTATAACCATGTTTGATCTGTTCCTCTCTGACACTTCAGCTAGACTTAGGGTTGGATCATAGTTTGGGATGGTGCCTTTCCAGCCTTCCTCGAGTGCACAGTTTGTACTGTGCGTTTTGGTGTTTGAGCAATTCATGTACAAGTTTTGTGTGGATTTCTGTTGCTTTTGCGTTTTGGAAGGTTTTGTTGGATTTACTGTGTGTGCCTAGGCATGTGTGTACTGTACCATTTATTGTGGCATGTATGTTACATGTCCGATTACCCCCCCCCCCATGCCCCCCCCCCATGCCCCCCCCCCCCAAATCAGTTGCTCTGAGTAATCGATCCATCCATCCATCCATCCATCCATCGATCCATTCATAATCCAGGTGATTAAAAGGACAACTATATCAAACGAAAAGAATAATTAAAATACTTCACAAGAGGCCATGCTTGCACTAGTGTAGAAGACTTTTTCCCGCTTATAACGGTCGGGTGCTGGTACAACATTGAAAGTAACTATAAAATCCAGACGAAAAAGTTTGAAAGCGTATAAAGTGCAGAGAAGAACAAGGAAATGACAATTACTACACAATGTATTATTTGTTTTCAAAATAGACAAACAAAAAGGTATACAGTTCAATCTCTACTTACCTTATCTGTGTGAAGAAACAAAGATAACATTAATAAATTGTGTTGTAACTGTTATTTCTAAGCGTGTTTCTTTCTCCTAAAATTAACAATGGCAAGACCTCTAAAAAATGACCGGTGTGGATTGCGCACAGGGCTTCCTGTGCTAAGGGTTATTATCTGTTAATGTACTGAACTGCCGTTTGCAGGCCATTAAATCCAGTCAGTCAGCTAGCCTGTCCCTCAACGAATTTACCAACAAACCCTCATTGTGATCTAGCCACTCGTAGAGACAGCCATTGTCCTCTCCAGCCAGCAATCACCAGGACAGTGACTGCGTCTCAACTACAAATGACTTTACTCGATCCATTTCCGGAGCGAGCGTCGCCCATCTGCGAGACGCACAGATCTTCACGAGTCACCGCAGACTGCGGGGAGTCGTGAAAAACTGTGACGCTTGCTAACCATGTGGCTGTCGGCCGCGCTTTTGGTCGAAGTGATTCCTTCAGGAATCACCTCGACCAAACGCACCGCCGACAGCCGAAGGGTTCTTCACTATTTTGCACTACCAAGTATCTCCTATTACTGTCGCTGAAGAAGTCGATCGGGGGACGTTCAGCCTTCGAAGTAATTACAGAAACAGTAGAGTCTATTACGTGTGCTGCTTTGTGAGTTTGGACCTTATGGCTTCAGGACGTCAGGTCCAAGATCGGAAAACAGCGCACACATTTAGCTGCAGCCCAAGTATAACGCCTTCCTGTTCCGTCGGAGGTCAGTGGCTTTACAGTCGAATCGAATCGTTGGAACGGAATAGTATACAGTTGTCATTCATTGAGAAGAACGCCCGCAGTTATTCTCCAACACAAAGCAAACTCTAAGAATAAAAAGTTTAGGAAATGGAACAGAGATGGGCACACAACACCCGTACAGCGGTCTGAGTTTCTGGGCAGAGTCGGTAGTGCGTTGCTAGAAGCATAGATTCTCATGAGTCCCTGCTGTCGCAGGGACTCATGGGAATCTGTGCTTTTTGTAGGAAGGGAGCTGGCTAAGGGGGCTCGAAAATGTTGTTGGGATGTGACCAATTGCTTTGCCAACATAACCCATGCACTTGCTTGTCAAAGCTAGAGATGGCTAATTGATGTTTATCAAACTAGCCAGCGTAGCTCTCTTTCACCTGTCCTTAGTTTTGCATCGGGGATCGGTGATACAGATCAGCTGCATTGTTTTCCACAAGACATTACAGATTGTTTTAAACATTGGACACATTGAACTGTTAACTCGAATGCATTAACACGGAAATGAAGGCAAATACAAGTAATTCAATTTCTGTGAGGAGCAACATTTGCATTGTATTACAATGAAAGTCTCGCTTTTCCAAACAATGGAATTACTGGGACGCCACGGGACAACCATTCTGTGTGAGGAACGCATTTATATGGCTGGAGGCATAGAACATCATGCGCCATAGCGACTCCGAACACCCAATGGATTTGTGTGTCTCTTGTAGATTGGTTTTATGTTGCAGGTACGATAAACTCTTAATGACAACGTCCTCTGTGACAGTTATGTCCTGACAGCGATGGGGTTAGCGTTATGTGCTTCCACAATCCAGTCGGTTTTGAGCTGAAAATACATTTCGTAATGTCATGCAGTTGCTTTTCTTTATTTTTGCAAAGGACCAGAAACGATGATGCTAACCTTGACCGAACGTTTCAATTGTTTTTCTGTTAGGCTGTTGCCACGAGAAACCCATTTTAATCCCACGGCCACATTTTTTTTTCAGATTTTAAAGGCGTCATCTAACGACTATGTACCAGTTGCAGGAGATGGATCGACCATGATAATTCAAGGATAGTGTCAGATTACCTTAGTAGTGCCTTTAGGCGCCAAACTAATCTGACACTACCCTTGAATTATCATGGTCGATCCATCTCCTGCTGTAGGGCGTTGGGGGTGAATGGGTTAACCCTTTCTACCCCAACACCGAATTCTTTAGACCTTGCCGTTGTCCTCTGAAGACTGCAGTGCAGTGCAGGACACAGATCGACCATGATAGTTCAAGGGTGATGCCAGAATAGCTTGGCGCCCATAGGCGCCAAGCTATTCTGGCATCACCCTTGAACTATCATGGTCGATCCTTATCTTGCTGTGGTGTGTCTGGGGTAGAATGAGTTAAACTACCAGATAGGCCTACGCCTATTCTATTTTCAAGTTAACTCATTTGACCCGTGCGGCCTACGGATACGCGGCGGTTCGCGGCGCATCAGAAGGCGGTACGTCTCGAAGGAGTTAAACGCACACAAACACTAGCTTTCTTTCATGCAAGTATCTTTGACGATAAACGTTCTTCTTGTTCCTGTCATTTTCCGTATACCATACCAGAACAGCCCATGTAAGATAACACCACTGTCTGGTACGAGTAACCTGATAGGCCTGTTCTGAGCAGTGTCGGACCAATAGTAAGTCATGTTACAAACTTGTCCCACCAGGAAACAGCGACTGTACAAGACAGCAGCGCTAATGATGTTCTTTACAAAAGACCAGTCTCACAGCAGGCAGCATTGTCCTGCGTTAAGTGTCTTATTCATCCGGCCAGCAACTTGAGTCAGCGAGAGGCACAGATTCTCGTGAGCTCATGTCATAGCAAGGGCTCATTAGAATCTATGCCTCGTGCGAGTCCAGATTTGCCGCATGTTTCGCTCGCTGGTAGAGGCCATCCAATTGACCTACATGTCTGCATCGTCGAGAAAGGGACCCAACAGCGTCTTGCGATCCTGTTTGCTAGAAGCATACATTCACAGTCGGAGTTTCCAGGCTGGTCAAGAAAATAACCAACACGTTAACCCTTTGCGTGTCGGCAGCGGACCTTGTCTCGATGATTCCTGCAGGAATCATCGCGACAAGATCCGCTACCGATATGCAAAGGGTTAAGGATAAAGAGTCAAAGCAATTTACTATACTTTAAAAGTGACGAACAACAAAACGGGCAGTCGGCTGCTATGTTTTCTGGTGATAACATGATTCACTCGTCATGTCGGTCGTATGGCAAAAGCCAGTAAGTCCAGTTTTGTAAAACAGCCAGATTTTCACTGTAACACAATGAAAATCTCGCTTATCACAAAAAATGACTTATTGTCTTTTGCCTTCACACGGCAGTCTTGCTGGCAGGCCCATTTCTTCTTCTTCTTTTCGTTCGCAGTGGGCTATACGGTCAGTCCAGCACCGGCGATGAATGACGTCGTTTTCTCCAGGTCTTCTCGACTGCCGTAGAGTTTGGTCTGCAGTGGAGTTGGCGACGGCCACACTTCTTTTCTTTCATCATCCAGTAGGGGGCATCTCTGGAGAATATGTTCCGCTGTTTGGTCTTCCTGACCACAGGCGCAGGTTGGTGATGGCGCCAGCTTGAGCTTTCTGTTCATGTGAGCGTTCAGTCTGTTGTGGCCGGTACGCAGTCTGATCAGGACGACTTGCTGCTCTCTGGTCATTGTGTGGTAGTCGTCTCTGTTTGACCTCGGCCTCATCAATGCTTTGATGATTGTCTTTTGCTCACTATAGCTGACGCTGTTTTCTTGTTGATCTTTTGTGGCTCCTTCTTTCGCCAGCTCGTCTGCCCTTTCATTTCCTGGTACCCCACAGTGGGCTGGTATCCACTGGAGAACAACTCTTCTGGTTTGTCTGACCTTCTGCAAAGCTCTGGTCAGCTGGGGGAGTTTGTCGTTCTCGAGGGCCTGGAGGACTGAAAGGGCATCGGAGAAGAAGACAACTTGATAGCATGGGTCTGTAGAATTCTGAACCATGGAGGCGGCCTGCATAAGTGCTTTGCTGGCAGGCCCATGAAGTTATACATCTATGGTCCTCAGGCGCAGGTGGGCAAGAAACTATCAGCTGGAGAGTGAACTGGTCATCTGGACAGGACGCAAGGAACGTGAGAGAAGGGACAGTGTTCTAGTCACGTCGATAGTCATTGTGGGGCAACAATGTAATCCCTCTGTCGCCGTGCAGGACTCGTCTGGACCACATGCAGCTCGACTACAATGGTAGGACATCCGTCTGCCTGAGAACCACACATCAAAATGGTCCAAGCAAGCCTTATAAGACTCTATGTAGATAAGTATAGTTGTTTTACGGAAATAAAAGCCTCAGTAACAACCCGCACGCCTGTTGAAAACACGAAAATGGCAGAAAAGAACAAAAAATCTATCAGAGCTTTGGTTTTCAGATTAAAAAAAAAAATTAAATAGTTATACGCAGCCAAAAACAAAAACAAACACACACAAAATCTGCAACATAGTGACTCATATTCCGTCTTGATAGTTTATATAATATAGGCACCATCTGAGTTAAATTACTTTTGTAAAGCATGTATAGTATCGTTTGTTTTAGTATAGTATAGTTTTATTAAATTTCAAGTGTAAAGAAGTGTGTTTGTTTTCGTCTAAAATCACCAAGATGTGAAGAGACATTCATTCATTCATTCATTCATTCATTCATTCATTTGTGTTTGGTCGGAGGAAATGTTGTCTTAATAATTTTTTTTTTTTTTTTTTTTTTTTTTTTTTGGGGGGGGGGGGGGGGGTTGGGGGTAATTTCGTTGTTTAAAACATTCGAGACGTGCCGCATTCGAATCCGAATGCGGAACGTGTCGAATGATTTAATCCACGTCCTACCCCCCCCCCCCCCCTCTCCCTTTTCGGGCGAGCTCACCTCCTTAAAGACTGAACCCACAATCACTCGTACAGTACGCTGTCTGTGCAATCAACATTTTCAGGCTTCACCTACTCTACCGTTTTTTTTTTCCGACTCCCAGACCGACCTAATACTTCACCTCGGTCTGAGGATGTACGTGTAGGAACGTGGGCGGGACCATCACAATCTGAATGACTCAAAGGTAGTGCTTGGTTAGCTTGGCGCCTGGAGGCGCCAAGCTAATCAAGCATTACCTTTGAGCTTTTAAAGGTCAGACCTAGTTTCGGCGCAGCTGGCGCGGCCGGAAAGCGAAAGTGTCTGAAGCCATATTCCGACAAATCGAGAGGCACTCACGAGTCTAGTCTTTACGCAACGCTAGACAGATGACTCTTTCCACTGATCGCCAGACCTGACGACTATAGAACTCCTGCCCTGTGATTGGAAAAGACAGTGAATACAGTTTGGAGAAAAGCGAATTTTTTTTATATTAACCCTTTCACTGCCGAGAAAAAATGAACATCACCTAGCTGCAAGAGGCATAGATCTTCCTCCCGCAGTTGCAAGGGGCTCATGAGGCGCTATGCCTCTTGCTGAAACCATGTTCCATTGACGGGATGTTCGATAAATGTTAAACGTTAAACGTTTAGGGCTTAACGCCCTTTGTCCACCACGAAGGTGATTTCATAGACGGGGCTCCGAAATAGGGTCTGAACAAATTTTCACCCCAGCTTTATTCGAACCCGGGGCCTTCGGACGAGTGTCGAAAGCTCCACCACCGAGTCACCCAGCTCCCATGGGGATGTTTGGAGTTGAATTCACGATCATTTCAAAAACACAATCAGCGTCCACTGGTATTGAAAAAGTTAAAGTCACCTACTGAAAATGGACTGACCAAAAAGGGGTTGTGCCCGATCAGATTGGCGCCAAGCTTATCCAGCACAGCCTTCGAACCATCATGGTTGATCCATCTCCGGCGGTTTACGAGTACGCTGTGCCCGGCAGACGTCTCTGTTGTGTAAACAGTTTAGTTCTAGTACAGAGATAGCGAACAGCTCCAACCCCAACAGCAAACGGTCTTCGGGCTGACGATTGTCACAGTGGGCCCGTGCGCGGGCCCACTGTGACAATCGTCTGCCCGTGGACCTTTGCTTACTGGTGGAAGGTCTGTAAAACATGAATGAAGACTAACCAGAACATACAGGTCGGCCTCATTATTACGCGCTCCAGTATACCGCGGTATCGGGTATCACGTGCACGGGTCTCTGGCTCTGGGCTCATGAAAATTTATGCCTCTTAATGAAGAGCATTTATATCGCGCTGAATCCCCAGGAGCAGTGGGGTCTAAGCGCGTTACAAAAAAATGTATGCAGAATCTCACTAAAATTTAATCTACGCACACACACATACAACTGAAACACATATAACAAAACCATTCACATGTTAAACGTATTTTGATGATGCTGATGCGCCACCATGATGGTGCTACACGACCAACATAGGGAAGACCTAAGATCAAAGCCACCACGATGGTGCTAAACGGTCAGCAAAAGGAGGACCTAAGATCAAAGCCACCATGATGGTGCTACAAAGTCAACAGAAGGAAGACCAAAGGTCAGCACCACCGCGATGGCGCTACATGGTCAAAAAATAGATGACCTGTGATCGTCTACGCCACCAAGATGGTGCTAAATGGTCAATACTCTAAGGATGTAAAGATCAAAGCCACCAAGATGGTGCTACACGGTCAATAAAAGGAAGACCGAGGTAATCAATGCCACCACGATGGTGCTAAGTGAGGCATCATAAAGCCACAGAAATATGTATGCAGATGCAGACCAAACCATTATCTCACACTCACACTCACACTCACACACGCACACACACAATCTGTGGATTATTGGTACGCAAGCTGAAAGAAGTAGGTTTTAAGTTGGGTCTTAAAGACGTCAATGTTTTCAGCATTCCGGAGGCCGTGTTGGGGAAGAGAGTTCCAGACAACAGGGGCTTGATACTGGAATGTCCGGCAGCCAAACCGCTTGGAGGAGAAGCTGGGGACACGGAGACGCTTCTCAGAGCAGGAACGAAGGGAACGGGAGGGCTGATAGATGTTGAATAGGGATGAGAGATATGGCGGTAGGGATCCACCAAAGCAGCGAAAAGCCAGGACAGCAATCTTGTACTCGACTCTAAACTGTCTCTTGGAGATGTTTGGAGTGTTGTCTATGCTTATGTCTACGCTGATTTCGCTCCGCTGTTCGATGGTGGTGGTTTTTCATTGCAAATGAAACCTCGCTAGTGTCTTGTTTTACAATGACTAGAAGAAATCAATCTTGTGCATCATAGGCCTCATATACATAAAAATTAGGCCAATGTGTGCATTGATAAATATAGTGAAAACACATTTGTCTATCACAGCGTGTAAAGTACATCATTGGTACTAAGAAGAAGTATTTAAGACAAAGACCCTACAGTTTAATCGGTGTCTGCATTACTGTTCAGAATGATGATGCTCATAATTTATTTGTTAACCCATTCAGCCCTGACGCACTACAGCAGGAGATGGATCGACCATGATAATTCAAGGGTAATGCCAGATTAGATTGGCGCCTGTCGGTGCCAAGCTAATCTGCCACTGCCCTTGAATTAGCATGGTCGATCCATCTCCTGCACTGAACTCGTGCATAGTCATTAGATGACGCCTCCCAAATTTGGGAAATACGACCGTCAGGCTGAATGAGTTAAGGGTAAAACTTTTGACAGAAAACACTCGTCAATTTGTAAACTTGGCGATTCTACAAACTACATTAATAGACTTAAATGGGGGAAAAAATGCATTGACAGATCGACCATGATAGGTCAAGGATGGCACCATGCTACTCTGGCACCACCCTGGAACTATCACGTTTGATCCTTACCTTGTTGCTGTGAATGAGTCAGGGCTGAATAAGATAACAAATCTCTGTCCTGCGAAGGCAAAAGACAGTAAGTCCATGTTTGTGAAAAGCGAAATTTGCATTGTAATACAATGAAAATCTCGCTTTTCCCACGAATGGAATTACCGTTTTTTGCCTTCACAGAGAAGGGCTTAGCAGTCAGTCACTTCTTTTGGTCTAGACTTTAGAATTGTTGGCGGCGTATCTGGTTTAGGATCCTAGCACGCAGTTGAAGTTGGCGTTTAAGTCGCTATCAGCAGACGGTGTACCACTTTTATGGCAACCTCGCTGCACCTGTGTTATTGCTTTGATGTGAGGACCAATCAGAGGCTTATTTATCCGTCGTTTACTGCAAGCAGTTCGCTCACAATCAGATGCTTGGGAGCCATGTAGTGTATACACGTATTTATAAGCCTATAGACTAGAGGGTTATTATACCTAAAAGCAGCACCGACTCTCTGACTGTATCACAGGGGGAGGGAATCGAAGATTTTTCTGCCAAGAGTTTCGTGCCCCTGACTTGCTTCGAGCTTCGTTCGGAGCCACGAAACTCTTGGCAAAAAAAATCTTCGTTCCCCTCCCTGTGACTATATGACTTTGTGTACTAAAGGCCATCGCCACATGCCGTGCAATAATAATAATAATAATAATAATAATAATAATAATAATAATAATAATAATAATAATAATAATAATAATAATAATAATAATAATAATAATAATAATAATGTGTATTTATATAGCGCTTGTTCCAATTGACTCTAAGATCTTTACAATTTCAACATATACAGTAAACATATATGAGCCTGTGACAAAACGTCGTGCGCCTAACAACCAACATATTTTTAGTAAAAAAAAAAAAAATCCAACAACAGCACACTACAACAGGAAATTTGTGCTTTTTGTGATTCCCCTATAAAGACCTTGTTGTTGGAATGCTTACATTCTATCATAGTTTCTTTTTCACCAAAATGAACTAATCTATAGATGATTTTCGTGTTTATGTCCAATAGTATGGTCAGTGTGACAACAAGCACTTTTTTCTCTAAAAACTGAGTGACAGAAATATATTTGTATTTCTGTTATCTCATCTAAGGATAATTACTGTTTGAAGAATTTGTTGGGGTAAAATGTGGTAATCAAAGAATTTTTTTGTCGTGATTTAAATTGACTATGTCCACGGTAACAAGCAACAGCGATAGTGAAAGAAAACTTAATTTCAACAGGAATAAAATATGTTTTTTACTTATATCTCAGAGAGGAGGTTATAACATTAATTTCTTGTGAAAGAGAATCATCAAAAAGAAAGACTGACTTATTATTATCATATTTATCACCGTATCTCCACCATAACGAACAACATTTTCAGTAAGGTCTAGATTAAAGTATATTTTATTATTGTCTGCTGGAAATAATTATTTCTGCATTCACAAGTCTTTAATTACACATGCCCACATGCCAGATACATCAAAACTAAGAAGTGCCTAACTAAACAAGCCTATTTTTAAGACATCTAAGTTGGTTTTGTTTTGGACATTTCTGTTGGTTGTTAGTTTTGGCACAAACGACCTTTTGTAACAGGCTCATATACATGAAAACAAAGATTACAACTAAATACATTTTTAACAAATGAAGAATTATACCCGCCCCAGTGCCAGCACACACACACACACACACACACATATATATATATATATATATATATATATATATATATATATATATATATATATATATATATATATATATATATATATATATATATATATATATATATATATATATATATATATATATATATAAAGAATTAGCTGTCAATTTTTTTTCTTTGGGGCGGGGGGGAGGGAGGGGGGGGGGGCTGGTTTTGTCAGTCTTTTTTTTTTTTAATAAGGCATTTTCATAATAATAATAATAATACATAGTTTTTATATAGCGCCCTTCCCCACGAACAGCAATCTCGGAGCGCTTTACAGCACATAAAAAAAAAATTAAAAAGGAGAAAAATTAGAACGCACTCACTCTTTAAATAAACATCTGCTCGCACCATGTAGGCGCATTCCTAACACGAAACACACACACACACACACACACACACACACACACACACACACACACACACACACACACACACACACACACACACACACACACACGCACGCACGCACACACACACACACACACACACACACACACACACACACACACACACACACACGCACACACACACACACACACACACACACACTCACACATACACACACATACACACACACACACACACACACACACACACACGCACACACACACACACACACACACACTCACACATACACACACATACATACACACACACACACACACACACACACACACACACACACACACACACACACACATATACGGTGGTCCCTTGGCCTATGTACGTACGCAGTCCCGATGGTCGTGCCCGACGAGGCCGTTGAGTCATTTCAATCCTAGACGTTAGCGCGAAAGCCGCACTTCGCCGCGTGCTCTGCGGCTAAACCGAAGGTGCACCTTTGTTACCCGACCCGATCAAGGCGCAAAGCTGGCTACCCACTACCCTTCGAGCTATCGTTGATTCAGGACTTCATCTGAATTTGTATGGCATTGGAGGGGAGAATTCACGCATTCGAGATGAGCTGCATTCGGATACGCGGCTTTATGCCGCGTATCGGAATGCGGCACGTCTCGAATGAGTTAAAGAGGTTGGTTGGTTAGTTCGGGTTTAACGTCCACAGCACCGAGGTGATCATGGACGGCCCTGACGGGCGGGTTATGGGGGACAGAGAAATCTATTGCCTATGGAGTTCGACCTGAACACTGATCAACTCAGGCGCACTCCAACTGTGCCACTTTGATTTACCAGGACCTTTTAACAGACATGCTAATAAACAAATCCGTTTTTCCCCCTGGATTGTGAGTCCAGCTACCGGGGCCGGGACGGGATTCGAACCCACGACCCGGCGATTCCCTTCGCTCTCCTGCTCCGACGTTTAACCGCCTGAGCTATTTCGGACTCTCAAGAGTTAAAGAGGTAAACGGTTAGCAATATATAGCCTACTCAGTCCTGCGCCAATCTTTACGACCAGTAGCGGGGCTGTAAACGACTACACATTCAGTTAGCGGTATCGGTGGGGTCCCGACTATCACCCTCCCGTCAGTCCAGCTGCTGGCCCCCCCCCCCCCCCCCCCTCAAGGGAAATCAGTGATAAAACGACTTCTAATACCTTCCATCTGCAAGAGGCACAGATTCGGTTACAATTTAAATATTGCCTGAACTGAAAAGCCTCTGTGTTAGAAATACCACCGCCTTAACCCACTGGCTGTCGGTAGCTCGTTTTTGTCGCAATGACTCCTGCAGGAATCATCGCGAAGAAAAACACGCTACCGACAGCCGACGGGCTGGAACAACTATATAGCGCAAAAGTGACCCGATACACTGTATATCATACTGAGGCTAAAAGCTTCAAATGTGTACACTGCCATATATATGCAAGCTACATTATAGTACTCACAATACATTACAATACAATACAATACAATACAATACAATACAATACAATACAATACAATACAATACAATACAATACAACACAATACAATACAATACAACGTTATTGTCTGTTCGAGTCAAAGCACGACAGAAGTTTGCCTTTTGGCTCGTCATAAAACAACAAAACAAGACACAAATAAACACTATAAGAACATTCCATTAAAATTATCATTGCAGCAATCTATCACAGGCAATCTATCACAAGTAATCTGTCACAAGATGGGAGCCGGGTAATGTTAAGTAGATCACACATCATATATCGCGTCGTCATAAACAAGAGTTCAAAATCGAGACAGCAGTTGGAATAAACAAAAACTTCTTAAAAACATTCTTTTTTGGCGAGTGGCATGTTGAAACGTCTGCCTGATGGTAGCATTTGAAACTGATCAAATAGTGGGTGACACGGATCACTGACAATGCTAGCAGTTTTCCTTTGGACAGCCCTATGATACAGATCATCTAATGGGTACTGTCCTAGGCCAATGATCTTCCCAGATGTTTTGACGATACGTGACAGTCTGCCCCTGTTTTTCATACTGAGGTTGCCATACCATGCAGTGATGTTAAAAGTCAGTATGCTTTCAATCAGGTTCTAAAAACGGATTCTAAAACCTTGGAACTGACATCAAAATTTCTCAGTTTCATAAGACGTTGGTTTGCATTTTTCACAATCAGATCTGTGTTTCCAGCAAAAGACATCCTACTATCCACAACTGTGCCAAGGTATTTAAATTCAGTGATCACTTCTACATGTTGATTATTAATTGAGACAGGCACAAAAGTATCATCAACTTTCCTGTCATCAATGACGAGCTCCTTGGTTTTCTGTACATTCATTTCCAGAAAACTGTCTTTGCACCATGACTCTAATGCTGTTATCTGTGCAAAGTACTCAGCCAGACTGTATTCTTTTTGGAGTAGGCGTACAAGAGCCATGTCGTCTGAGAACTTTAAGAGACGAAAAGTAGCAGTATGACAACGCATATGGTCTGTGTATATAGAAACAATGTCGGAGAGAAAACACAACCTTGAGGGCAGCCCGAAATTTAACACCATTTGGTCAGACAGACTGCCATGCACATTAAATTACACGTTGCGGCCTGTCCTTCAAAAAGTCTCGCACCCACAGAATAATGCTTGTGTTCACATTAAAGTCCATTATACCCTGCAAAAGCATCAATGGTTCAACAGTATTTAAAGCATTAGAAAAAACAATAAAAAGAATTCTCACGTGTGTTTTTGAAATTTCAAGATGCTGAAAAACAAGTTTGTACAGAGTAAGGCACTCCAGACCAAAAAGGTGACTGCCAAGCGTGTAAAATGCAAAGAAGTACCCAACGGAGAAAGAAACACGCTTAGAAAAGACGGGTACAACACAATTTATTAATATTTCGGGTAATACCCTGTGTCAAAATAGACCAAAAGAGTTGCCACATTCCTTCTGTGAATGAAGATAAGTAGCGGCTGATCTCTGTTTTTGTTTGTCTAGTTTGACAAAGGGTATTTACCCGAAATATTAATAAATTGTGTTGCACCCGTCTTTTCTAAGCGTGTTTCTTTCTCCGTTGGGTACTTCTTAGAGTAAGGCAAGCATCTTCCACACCCCTATGATTTTTGTAAGCAAATTGGAGTGCATCCAGTAGTTCGGCAACATCATTTAACAGATGCCTCCGCACCACCTTTTCCCTACATTTTGATAGAATAGAAGTCAATGCAACTGGGCGGAAATAGTTGAATTCACGAGCATTGGTTTTTATAGGAATCGGAACAATATTTGATGTTTTCCAAGCAGTAGGGACAGTATGAAGATCAAGCAGGAACTTACAGATAGTAGTGAAGATCTTTCCCAATTGACCTGCACAGGTTTTCAATACTTCTCCATCTAACCCATCTGGTTCAAGTGCTTTGTGTGCATTCAGCTTAGAAAGGATGCTCACTACCTCCTCTTCAGTAACTGACAAAGGTTCAGGCACAATGGACTGGCACAATTCATCACAGTTATCACTAAGGTTCCTGCCATCGAACCGTGAGTAAAACGATTCAGGTCATTCGCCATCTCAACTGGATTCCCAATGCAAAGCCTTGCTTGTTTCTTTTGCTGCCTACCCATCATGCAGTTCAGACCATTCCAGGCCTCTCTAGCGTTGCCAGAAGTAAATTTCGTTTCGATCTTGCTTTATAGTTCAGTCTGGCAGCCCTAGCAGCCCTCTAAAATCCTTTTCCTTGTCCCCGAAATTTATCAGTGTTACCCTGTAAAGTTTCTTCTGGTTCAAATACACCTTAAGCTCCTTGCTGACCCATGGCTTATTATTGGCAAACACTTTCACTGTCTTGGTTTTAATTACAGTGTCCGCACAAAATCTTTCAAAAGATATGACTGTCTCAACACGTTCGTTAGGATGATCACAGTTATGAGTAAACATATCCCAATCTGTTGCCTCAAAGCACCCAGGGATCTCCTCCATGCTGTCTGGTGTCCACAGCTGAGAGGTTTTTGTTACAGGCTTGGACGTCTTTACTTTTTGTCAATACGTTGGCAACAAGTGTATGACGTTGTGGTCCGAGCGCCCTAGTGGGGGCCTACACAGCGGCTTGAACGCATCGTCAATGTTGCCAAAGCAGCGATCGATAGGGCGATTAAGTCTTGTAGGGCATGTAATATACTGTTGTAGAGAGAAGTGTGGATTAATACAGATAAGGATATAGACCAATGGCTTTAGTTCAAGGGTGGTGCCAGAATAGCTTGGCGCCTCTAGGCGCCAAGCTATTCTGGCACTACCCTTGAACTATTTTAGTCAAACTTATTTCACACACTGGTGTATTCCGAATGACAAGGGTTAATCGCTATTTAGGCCTGTCAGTCGCGGGCAATAACGATTTTTCAGTGTTAGGTGCTGAAAGTATGACGGTCGGTACTCTATGATACAAAAATACGCAATGTATATATAATTTCAGTCTCAGTGTTAGTCTGTTTTAGATTGGGTGACGTTTTGTAATTGCAGGGCTATTCTTCTTAGTCGCATAGAAAAAGAAACTTTGGACTGTTAAGTATAGTGCATTTGCAATGCTCGTGAACCACGCTATCCGCAATAATATTTGGGAGAAGCACGTTTTGATTTTACGTATGAGAGCATACGTAAAATTGCAATATTACCATGAAAAACTGTTTTTCCAGATGATTTACACACTTTGAAACTTTTTAGCCCACAATTTCACCAATTCATATCCGAGAGCTGGGAAGAAAAACTTATGTATATACTGTTTATAAAAAAATCAGTCGGGCATAAAGGAAAATCTTACCTTCTCGTGTACAGATTCAAATATTTTCACTGCTTTAAAATAGTCGCAAATAAAGGTGGATCACGAGCATTGCAAACGCACCAAAGGCCAATCGGTCGTGAACTGGAGCCAGTTGCATGAGCGAGTTTAGTCCTGCACCAGCCACTAAGCAAGGTGCGCAGTTATAGCGGCGCACCTTGCTTATTGGCTGGCACAGGACTAAGCTCGCTCATGCAGCTGACCCAAGGTGAATACAATCTGACTTACTGACTTGTCAAATCGGGGCAGATAAGCATTAATAGGCGTTAAAAAAAAAAAAAAAAAAAAAAAAAACACAACATAATAACTACGACAGTGCATCATGGCCAGTGCCAGGCAGGTGCCCGAGTATCCTCCATAGCTATCATACTTGATCCGTCTCCAGCACTTGGCAACAAGTTAATCCAAACATGCCACTGGGCGCACATCGAGCTTCTGAAGCCATATCATACTGAGGCTAAACTGAAGCTTCAACTTTGTACACTGCCATTATGAAAGGTACATTATAGTACTTACAGATAAGGATATAGACCAATGGCTTTAGTTCAACCCATATCATACTGAGGCTAAACTGAAGCTTCAACTTTGTACACTGCCATTATGCAAGGTACATTATAGTACTTACAGATAAGGATATGGACCAATGGCTTTAGTTCAACCCATATCATACTGAGGCTAAACTGAAGCTTCAACTTTGTACACTGCCATTATGAAAGGTACATTATAGTACTTACAGATAAGGATATAGACCAATGGCTTTAGTTCAACCCATATCATACTGAGGCTAAACTGAAGCTTCAACTTTGTACACTGCCATTATGCAAGGTACATTATAGTACTTACAGATAAGGATATGGACCAATGGCTTTAGTTCAACCCATATCATACTGAGGCTAAACTGAAGCTTCAACTTTGTACACTGCCATTATGAAAGGTACATTATAGTACTTACAGATAAGGATATAGACCAATGGCTTTAGTTCAACCCATATCATACTGAGGCTAAACTGAAGCTTCAACTTTGTACACTGCCATTATGAAAGGTACATTATAGTACTTACAGATAAGGATATGGACCAATGGCTTTAGTTCAACCCATATCATACTGAGGCTAAACTGAAGCTTCAACTTTGTACACTGCCATTATGAAAGGTACATTATAGTACTTACAGATAAGGATATGGACCAATGGCTTTAGTTCAACCCATATCATACTGAGGCTAAACTGAAGCTTCAACTTTGTACACTGCCATTATGAAAGGTACATTATAGTACTTACAGATAAGGATATAGACCAATGGCTTTAGTTCAACCCATATCATATTGAGGCTAAACTGAAGCTTCAACTTTGTACACTGCCATTATGAAAGGTACATTATAGTACTTACAGATAAGTATATAGACCAATGGCTTTAGTTCAAGAGTGGTGCCTGAATAGCTTGGCGCCTCTAGGCGCCAAGCTATTCTGGCACTACCTTTGAACTATTTTAGTCAAACTTATTTCACACACTGGTGTATTCCGAATGATGAGGGTTAACTCAACGCCGAAGAACGTTGTACATTCATCCTAGGACCATGGGCACCAATTGGGGTCAGCAAGGGGCATAGATCGTCATGAGCTCCCGCAACTGCGGGGGCTCATGAGGATCTATGCCTCTTGCATCTTGGTTATGCGCGCTGTATTCCGGCAATCAGGGGGTCAAGATAAAATGACTGTACCCCCAGACACTGAGATGAAAGATCAAAGACAGTATCGACAATGCAGAAATATGCTTGCAACAGGTGATTGCCCCCGGTGAGCATTAGGTCCTAAGGCCGACGTCGGTCAGCTAAAGAACGGCGTCGGCCCGAATAACTTCTGCCTTGGCATCCGGGGCCGATACCACCAACTCCACTCCCCGCTGCTGAAGCTTGTCAAAATTTCTCATCGATGGGTTTCAGTTCCAGCCACGGCGCATACTGTAGTTATGAAACACTCAAATCTGGTTAGGAGTCGGGAGTGGAGTGAAGTACTGAAGCGGTTGAATCCCGCTCACTGTTGAGAAAAAAAAAAACGAGCAACACACGACTGCAAGAGGAATAGATCCTCATGAGCCCCGGCAGATGCGGGGGCTCATGAGGATCTAAGCCTCTTGCTGGCAACACGTTGTATTCATGTTACTTTGATGAAAAATCGAAGTGTTTACCAAATGTTCCGCACAAATCCGAAAATCTTCTGACGGTGATATGTTAAAATCCAGTCCCAAAAAAGGTGACTGCCAAGAGTGTAAAATGGAAAGCAATTTCCAAAAAATAAAGAAACACGCTTAGAAAGAACAAGTACAACACAATTTATTAAAAAGTTGTGCTGCACTTTATCCTTTCTAAACGTGTTTTTCCTTTCTTGGGAACTCCTTTTCGAGACATGCCAGCCGAGCAGTGAGCAAAAGATCTTCAGGTCAACATTTAACTCCAAGAAAACCACAGAACTAATTTAACTCATTCAGCCCGAAGGCCGTATTTCCCAAATTTGGGAGGCGTCATCTAATGACTATGCACCATTTGCAGGAGATGGATCGACCATGATAATTCAAGGGTAATGCCAGATTAGCTTGGCGCCGACAGGCGCCAAGCTAATCTGGCACTACCCTTGAATTATCATGGTCGACCCATCTCCTGCTGTAGTGCGTCAGGACTGAATGGGTTAAGACAGCGATTTATGTGACGGCGTTTGGGCTGAGTTAAGTGTTGAGGCCATGTCCCCTGAAACATAAACGGATCACGTGATTAAGATCGAGTCTCAACAGGGCTGGCCTCGGCCACAAAGCGCATCCATCAAAAGGAATGGAAATGGGGGGGGGGGGGGGGGGGACAGAATTCACGTTAATTTACCACAAAGTCAAAGAACTACACAGTTGACCAATTTTTCCTTTCAGAAAATAATTATTAGTGAAGAATGTTAAGAATAAATAAATACATACTAAATAAATCGATAAATAAATAGATACATAATTAAATAAATAAATATTTTTGTATAATAAATAAATGAATAAATAAATAAATAAATAAATAAAATTTTTAATGACTCTCATTTTGCAATATTTTCCAAGCAACACATTCAAGTCCACAAGATGGCTCGAAGAGGAAAGCACAAGTGCAGTGCCTGAATAGCTGATGGCTCATGAGGTTCTTTGCCTCTTGCTTGTGTATATTCATATCCGCGTTCTCGGATTGACGGGATTATTTGGTGTTGAATTTGGGATTTTATCGTCAACTGGCAGTTAAGCGATTAACTGAGTAACTGCAGCATGAATCGAAACAAATCTTGACTACCCTTGAGCCTTCATGGTCGCACCAGCATCCCCTGCATTTGGCAAAGGACTTGAAAGAGTTGTAAGCGGTTTAACTGAAGCATGCATTTTTTTTTTAAAAAGGCATTGACAAGAAAATTGGGCCACTGGTGATAGATGACCGAATTACGGGAGGTGGGGCAAAGGATGCCGGACTATATCCTGGGTGGTGACAGCCACGATTGACATCGTCTCCATGCCTCATCATTAATTTGGCCTTGGTCAGGATCTCAGACGAGGACGAAGAAGGGAAAAAGTCAACAATTCGCTGCCGAAACACAACACGCGTCGCAATACCAAAATGCAATGGAATAGATCCTCATGAGCTTCCGAATTTGCTAAATGTTAATATACCTAATATTATGCAGACTGTAAAACAGATTCTACATTCCTCGAGTAGTAAAAGTTTCACCAGCATCGTCATCAACATAATGGTGATGATGATGATGATCGTGATGGTGATGATTATGATAATGATGAGATTATCATTATCATCATCATCATCATCATCATCATCATCATCATCATTATCTCTCTCTCTCTCTCTCTCTCTCTCTCTCTCTCTCTCTCTCTCTCTCTCTCTCTCTGCCTGGGGAGCTCGGTGGCGTTCGACTTTCGTCCTTAAAGTCGCGGGCTCGAATCCAGCTGGGGTCAAACTGAATTTGTTCAGACCCTATTGGGTGCTCCGTGTTTGAAATCACCTTCGTGGTGGACAAAAGACGTTAAGCCCTGAATGTTTAACATAAGTCCCTCCCCCCCCCCCATCCCCACCCCCAATCTCTCTCTCTCTCTCTCTCTCTCTCTCTCTCTCTCTCTCTCTCTCTCTCTCTCTCTCTCTCTCTCTCTCTCTCTCTCTCTCTCTCTCTCTCTCCTCGCACCCCTTCCCTATCTCCTCCTCTCTGATGGTGTGTGTTGATTACCACTAATCTGTCTGCGGCTCTTTTGGTGATGCATACTCGGCTGACACAAGCTCACTGTGTTGGGCGATCCCCTGATTGAGCGAATACTTGTGATGACTGAGACGCCCTTCTAAGCCATCTTTTGAAGAATAAACACGAGCTTAATGTCAGCGCGCGCCGCTTAATTGAAACTATAATTTCTCTGCGAGCAAAAGATCCTCGGGCTGACGTTGGCCTCAGCGGGCCCGCGCGCGGGCCCGCGGCTGCGGCTGACGCCGACTCGAGGACATTTTGCCAATACCGACACTACCGACGTGCTCATGATAAGCCCACCCAAATCAACTCTGTGTATATCAAATTATAGTTTCGGTAAGGTCTGTGAAGTTTGTTTAAAGCAGAAAATTAAAGACAGGTATTACTTGAGATGTAAGATTGAGATGTACTTAGTTTGAGGCCCCGGAAATACAGACACGGCTTTTATTTTGATGTTACAAAATGAGACAGCATGAAACACTTCTTTGATCCGGCGCAGACAATTGTGTGCGTGTGTGTGTATAGTGCGACTAAGTTTCATTTTACGCGGTTATATTTAGAAACTAACTTACATTTTGTCGTCTTACTTTTCAAAATTAAATTTCCTCAACTGATTACAGCATGCCAGTGATGAGAATCGCAATGTGGCATTTTCAGAACTCTTATAGATATTACATTATAAATGCTTTCCCTGAGACACTCAGATCCGTGCTAAAAATTGCCGTTGGCGTTCTCAAATAAAGATGTGCATGCCGCCTTGGAGGATGTCAGTTTGAGATCGCCTTCAAGAACCGGAAGTGAAGCTTGGCTTTCAAAAACTCTTGAAAAGGACGGAAGAACAGTAAAATGTTTAAGGTCACAAAACGGTGCGATAACTTGACTTCCGGAAGTTGAGGGAGGGTGTGGGGTGGGGGAGGGGGGGGGGGGAGTGTCACAGATGCTTAAATCCTTTACTTCCGGTGTTAGATTTGTCTTTTGGAAATCTTTGGTTGCAGATTGTCAGTCTTTCGGAAATCGTTGTTAATTCAACGCCAGATAACACAAAGAGGACACAAAGAAGGCTCAGCAAGAGGCACAGATCCTCATGTGCCCCTTGCTGTCTCTTGCTGTTTGATCATGCCGTTCACTTCTTTTCGGCGGCTCAGTGAAAGGCTTTAGAAAATGTAGATACATAGCTGCAGGATAACAGCTGAATTTGTCGCCGCTTTTTACTGATTTTTTTCCGGAGAAATCTGAAGACTTCGTATTTCGGCATGCTCAGCAAATGTACCCTGACGTAACGTTACACAATTCCTACAAACCCATGAATACTAATACACAGCCCTGGCGTGTAGATGTGCCTACAGTCTATGAATAATTTCCAGTTACTCCAGCGAAAGATGTAGAAAGCCAGATAACAGACTTGTTGGCGGAATGCCGTTACAT
This sequence comes from Semisulcospira habei, assembly GCA_036245525.1. Lineage (NCBI taxonomy): Eukaryota > Metazoa > Mollusca > Gastropoda > Semisulcospiridae > Semisulcospira > Semisulcospira habei. Next base: position 304,721,617 of record BTPG01000002.1, read on the forward strand.
CTGCAACAAGCCAAGATTTTCATGAATATGCCGGCACTGGAGTGCGATTTTGTGTAGGTTTAGGCATACGGCCTAGAGAATGCTTATCAGTCTATGAGTTTGGGGCCGGCAGATGCATGAGTGAGCCGGCCTAGTCCTGCGCCAGACACTGAGTGAGCTTAGTCCTGCGCCAACCACTAAGCAGGATGCTCCGCTATCGCGAAGCACCCTGCTTATGGCTGGCGCAGGACTAAGCTCACTCATGCAACTGGCACCTGGTCCTCACAGCTCTTGGCCACACAGCCGAGCAGCACACATAATTATGCAGTATAAAGCATCCTTTTTGATTTTACAGCCCATGATGTCTGGAGTTTCGCCATGTTGAACACTGTTTGACATTCAGATTAGTCAACTCCGCGGCCGCAGTGGGGACTGAGGTAAAAGATACTTTTAAAATCAGGAGATACCTAAAACAAAATAATATCGTAGAAACTGAGCAGGTTGAGACCCTTACAGAAAAGAAAGATAGGTTTCGCGCCTTCATAGTATGGACAAAATGGACCATTTCGCTGTATCCACCCCGAGCACTTCGACACTTAGTGACTGATGTGTCCTCATGGCAGTCGTTCTGATACTGACGTTAGGTCCCTCAAACTGTGGATGTCAATGAGGTAACTCCTTGCGAGCAAGAGGCATATATCCTCATGATGGCGCTAACTGTTTTGTGAATCCACAGAATGTTTGAAGTCCGTGCAGGTTTTTATTAACCTACTCAGTCTGAGTTCGGGCCGGACACTTGAGTGAGGCACATAATTATGATGTTTGCATTGACGCATACAGTACTCAACAAAAATATCCCCTTTGGGAAATAAATACGGCCTTGAATCTTGCCATGTCGTGCTTTGTAGCGGTGAAAGAAACTAAACCAATTGAGTACTGACAGTTCAGGCGCCAAGCTTTTCTGACACCACCCTTGAACAAAAATGGTGAACATATACATGGTCTATCTTCACAGTGGCCGTCGCCGGTGTGTCGTTAACGCTGAATGGGTTAAAATAGAAATGAATGCGTCAAAACCTCATACGTGATGTAGCGCATGTACGAAAGCCTAGACTTGCTAATCCGCCCACTGTGGTGTTTATAACCTTCTGACAAGCGGACTTGTCTCTACTTTCCCCCCATCTCCTCTTGAATACACGCCGAAAACGTACACATTAAACTCTCAAAAAGCTACACATAAGCAAGAGGTTTAGATCCTCATGAGCCCCCGCAGATGCGGGGGTTCATGAGGATCTACGCTTCTGGCGGGCCTGACGTTAATGCCCCGTGTTACTTAAGGAAAGAGTGTCGTACGGGACCTGTCTGCGTCGGTCGTTATTTATAACCCAAATTTGAAAGCATGATGTGTGATTGAAGAGTGCATCAGCCAAGAATATGATGAGGGAATTTGGCACACGTGTTACTCCTACATGCATAGAGTCAGAACATTCGGCCGGTGGATGCAACAAGCAGCGACTGGGAGGCGTACATTCTCGGTTGGATGAGCGACCTGCATATCGTATCGTGTCTTTGACCTAATCCAGGCCAAAAAGGTGACTGCCAAGCGTGAAAAATGCAGAGAAGAACCCAACGGAGAAAGAAACACGCTTAGAAAAGTTAGTTACAACACAATTTATTAATATTTCGGGTAAATACACTTCTTTAAAATAAACAAACAAACAAGTATAGAGATCAGTCAATACTTATCGAAGATGGAATGTTGCAACTGAAGGATTCGTTGGGTTTTACTCTGTGTCTTTGACCTGATTTTCATTCAAAAATAACTCTGGGAAGACTTCTGGATGGAGCGCGTATGGGCTTGGCTTTTCTTAGCGCAGAGGTCCCGTATTGAATGAACTGAACCATAAGTCTATGAGGCTAAGTTAAGGTAAGAATACTTTATTTATTCCAAGAGGGGAAACCGTTCAGGTCTGCTCTGATCCAATACAAACCAAATACAATATGGTAACCTTATCACATTCAAGATCACATATGTCTCAAAAGTCTGGCACCATATCATGACTGTGTCTGTGACTGGATTACTATCACAGTAATACTGAGACTTATTACTGAACTTGCAATCACTTGCAATCCGCCTGTGATTACTATAATACAGTAATAGACTTATGACTGAACTGAACGGAACAAAACTGATCTCGGCCGCACGAAAAAGCTCGCACGAGTTTGCCACTCTTAGTTTATTCGCTCCCGTCTGCTGTAAACACGGACCACTACAGAGTTTTGTATGTGCTATGTATGTGCGGTGTATGAGCGCCAGTGTCGGGCCTGCAAGACTTGCTTGTTGGTCGGAGCCTGCGCGCGATTTCCTGCGATTCCAGCTCCTCTCATCACAGAATTGAAATCTTTAGATCGTCCTTCTACCATCTGCAAGTGACATAGGTTCTCATAAGCCCATGCTGTCGCAGGGGCTCATGAGAATCTATGTCACTTGCTATTAGCACTCGGCCCGATTTCGTTCTGTAATTGTTTTCTTCAGACGGGAAACGTCATAAAGATCCAAGCTCACTCAACATCGTTTGGGGGAAGATACCATCTGTATATGTCCCGTCAGGATGATGCTCCATCTTAAAATCTGGGAGAAAATGATGCGAGTTGGAGAAACGCGAATGTCCCTTCTGCTGGTTAACCCTTATCATTCGGAATACACCAGTGTGTGAAATAAGTTTGAATAAAATAGTTCAAGGGTAGTGCCAGAATAGCTTGGTACCTCAAGGCACCAAGCTATTCTGACACCACCCTTGAACTAAAGCCATTGGTCTATATCCTTATCTGTAAGTACTATTATGTAGCTTGCATGGCAGTGTACAAATTTGAAGCTTTTAGCCTCAGTATGATATGGGTTAACACATTTAGCCCGGCGCACGTATTCCCAAATTTTCAAGGCGTCATCTAACGACTATGCAACTGTTGCAGGAGATCGATCGACCATGATAATTCAAGGGCAGTGCCAGATTAGCTTGGCGCTAATCTGGCACTGCCCTTGAATTATCATGGTCGACCCATCCCCTGCTGTAGCGCGTGAGGGCCGAATGGGTTAAACGTATTTCATGCAAACAACTCAACAGACGTTGTTCTGAAATCAGGAGTTAGTAAAAAGAAATGTACCTGTTAAAAGTGGACGAAAACAGTGGATTAAAAGCCCAAACAAATATGCATAGCGTGTTTGTCCGGGCTTTTAATCCACTGTTTGTGTCAAAAGATGCACAGTTTTTGACCTACGATTTACGATTCAAGTACTTATGAGTTAGAGAAATCGTCTATTAGCTAGTCTGTGAGTTATAAGTAATACTGGTAAAAGTGTCATTAATTTTATAAATCACATGGATAGGTACATATGAACACATTTCCTGCAGCTATTCATATGATTTCATATCAGCAGTTATATTAATAATATTTTGATAACTTAAAAATTTTTGAACTCTACCTGTTTCACTGCATGGATAATGTTCACTACACATATAATGAACGTGGCCATGCCACTTTATTTTTAAATTAATTTAAGATTTTGGTGAAAGGAGGGGTAGAAAAGCCTTATTTGAGGCAAGACAACAATGAGAAACCGTTGCATCAGCAAATATAAATGTAGCTATCAAAGCCTGCCCAAATGCAGATGGCCTTAAGTTACGAAGTTTCAAAGTTTATGTACTGCATTACACGCTGAGTTTTCAGTTTGCCCTTTGCGGCAGTCCCACAGACTCCCAAAGGTGTGTACGGCATCATGTGTCCTGCTTACACTGAAATACGCGTCATCCTTTTGAGTCCAGATTAAGAATGATGCTGAGAAACAGGTAGCTCCTTGATTCGCTATCTCCCTTGCATATGTCTCCGTGATTATTTTTGTAATCAAAAGGCGTATTTCCACGTCCTTTATTACGGTCAAATTAAAAGTAAAGAGGGGAACTCTGTGTGTGGCCAAAACGCCGTTTAACGCCAACACTGCCAGGCCACGACAAACGCTGTCACATTGCAAGAGATTCTCATACGCTGCCCCCCTCCCTCTCTCTCTCTCCATCACACACACACACACACACACACACACACACACACACACACACACACACACACACGCGCGCGCGCGCACGCACGCACGCACGCACGCACGCACACACACACACACACACACACACACACACACACACACACACACACACACACACACACACACGCAGTTGTAAAAGAAAAAAGACCCAAACAAACCGTGATTAACTCCAACGCCCTGCAACAGGAGATGGGTCGACCATGATAATTCAAGGGTAGTGCCAGATTAGCTTGGCGCCATCAGGCGCCAAGCTAATCTGGCACTACCCTTGAATTATCATGGTCGACCCATCTCCTGCAACTGGTACATAGTCGTTAGATGGCACTTCCAAAATTTAGGAATTGCGGCCGTGGGGCGAAATGGGTTAACCTCTTTAACTGCTGGACCACGGCCAACTGACGTTGCCCATTTGCAAGAGGCGTAGATCCTCATGAATCCCCCACGGCCGTGGGGGCTTATGAGGATCCACGCCTCTTGAAATTGTGGGGGCTCTTGGGAATCTGTGCTTTGTGGCCGTGGTTGCTCATCTGGCTCTATAATTCATTTATATCAGTGTCTCAAATTTCCTTGCAAGCACATGCTATGTTATCGGGTGAATCAAGACGTGACAACACGTGGCCATTGCCAGTGAAGGGGTTAATGAAAGGTTTAAAAGCAGCTTTGGCTGTATATGTTTTCCCTTTTGCGAGTCCAGCCCAGGTAGCTGGACTCGCAATCCAGGGGGAAAAGATGGGCTTGCTCAATAGCATGTCCGTTGAAAGGTCCTGGTAAACCAAAGTGACACAGTTGGGGTGCGCCTGAGCTGATGAGTGTTCAGGTCGTACTCCATATGCAATAGATTTCCCTGTCCCCCATAACATGACCCGCCCGTCAGGGCCGTCCATTATCACTTCGGTGCTGTAGACGTTAAACCCTGAACTAAGCAAATGTTTTCCCTGTATCAACACCCGCCTGTGCTGTAGCAAACTCTGTTTCCCTCTCAGTTCTGAGCCAAGAATGCAACTATCAGAGTCAGTTGACTAGACCGATTTTCAGTTCTGTATATTTTGTGTGCGTTGCTCTGTGATTCTGGCTCTTTTACCTTCTAGCCGTAAGGTCCAACATCTCGGATCAGCACACCTTTTTAGTTTTCTTTCTTTTTAGTTTTATTTCTGTAAACAGACGCGTGCACGCTATCAGCATGCACGTAGACATTCACAAAAAAAGATGGGCGAGAAAGAATAATAGCCGAGCATTCATGTCTTTTTCAGCAGAGTACTTTTTTATATATTGTTTTTATTTTTGGGTGGTGAGAACGAATCCGGCGACCGAATTAAAAGTGATTTGTTCTCGTTCGATTTATGGTTTAACTCATTCAGCCCCACGCACGTCATTCCCAAATTTTGGGGGCGTCATCTAACGACTATGCACCAGTTGCAGGAGATGGATATACCATGATAATTCAAGGGTAGTGCCAGATTAGCCTGGCGCCTGTCGGCGCCAGGCTAATCTGGCACTACCCTTGAATTATCATGATCGATCCATCTCCTGCTGTAGCGCGTCAGGGCTGAATGGGTTAAATGGGTTTTTAGATGCGCAAATCCCATGAATAACACAAAACATAAGGGATGTAGATGCGCAAATCCCATGAATAACACAAAACATAAGGGATGTAGATGCGCAAATCCCATGAATAACACAAAACATAAGGGATGTAGATGCGCAAATCCCATGAATAACACAAAACATAAGAGATGTAGATGCGCAAATCCCATGAATAACACAAAACATAAGGGATGTAGATGCGCAAATCCCATGAATAACACAAAACATAAGGGATGTAGATGCGCAAATCCCATGAATAACACAAAACATAAGGGATGTAGATGCGCAAATCCCATGAATAACACAAAACATAAGGGATGTAGATGCGCAAATCCCATGAATAACACAAAACATAAGGGATGTAGATGCGCAAATCCCATGAATAACACAAAACACAAGGGATGTAGATGCGCAAATCCCATGAATAACACAAAACACAAGGGATGTAGATGCGCAAATCCCATGAATAACACAAAACACAAGGGATGTAGATGCGCAAATCCCATGAATAACACAAAACACAAGGGATGTAGATGCGCAAATCCCATGAATAACACAAAACACAAGGGATGTAGATGCGCAAATCCCATGAATAACACAAAACACAAGGGATGTAGATGCGCAAATCCCATGAGTAACACAAAACATAAGGGATGTAGATGCGCAAATCCCATGAGTAACACAAAACATAAGGGATGTAGATGCGCAAATCCCATGAATAACACAAAACATAAGGGATGTAGATGATCGTCTGGTTCTATACTTGCGTATTTTTCTGTGGGCTGGCGATTGGGTGCCTGGTAGGCGGGGGCAGGGGATCTAACTGTTTGTCTTGTCCAGCGCTGAGTAATTCCCCTTGGTTTGTGTACAATTCTACCAGTGCTAGCCTCACCTATCTGGTTTGTGATAAGTTTATTCATCAAAGGGTGAAAAGAAAACTTTCGTCGGATGAAAGCTGTGGCGTCACTTAACGCGTACACAGGGCGTCACGCCGTATACGCGCTTCAAGTCGCTTTTTTCTCGTAGGTGGAGTTCGTTACTTTTAACCCCTTTGCTGCCGGGGCAATGCGAACACCACCCAGCTGCAAGAGACATAAATCTTCATGAGCACCCGCTGTCGCGGGAGCTCATGAGGATTTATGTCTCTTGTTAGTCTCATGTTCTTGAAGCCTATTTTTGGTCTCATCTACGTCTCTTTCTTCGCACGAATGTCGGTTAGAGTGTAGTGGTTTTAGACGCGAAATTCGTGAGCAAAGGGATAATTATTTGTCACCTTATTTGTCAAAAATTAACCCGATCAAATCCATAACATCGATAACACCATCTAACTGCAAGAGGACATAGATCATCATGAGACCCGGCTGGGTGGGTGTCTCATGATGATCTGTGCCTCTTACTGGTCCCACTCATATTTTTACTCCTCACGTAGAAGTTTCCGGCCTCTGTAGTTATAGTGGCTTAAAAAAACAACCAAACCTATAAACAATCAAACCTGTTTGTTTTAGCAACCAATAGACGTAGTTTGGAAGAAAAAAAGTGGTCTTAAAAGACAGGTGCACTTTCAAGACAAGACTTGAAGGGCAACAAATGTCACCTGTCATTAAAGATCATCATTTTTACGTTGCTGTATAGCCACCTAAATGCTGGTCTTTAATGACAGGCGCTCTCTCAAGATACGACTTGAAGGGCAATACGTGTCACAAGTCATTAACGACCATCATTTAGGTGGCTATAAATGTGGAAGTGGGTTCTACTGAATTTGCGTCCACTTACTGAAGGGAAGGGGATAATTAATATTATATATTAAGTACTGAGAAATCAGTGGGTTTTCCCCGTGAGGCTTTATTTTATTTTTAACTGGCGGGATTTTTATCCGTCATCAATAAGTGCGTTGACGAGTGCATTAATTTTGTCCGTAGATGCGTGCATGCGCACAGACCTGCGTGCGCTGGCTCACGCGAACGTGCGCGCATTTGTTCCTAACTGGCACGCGAAAACACTCAAAATTCTTGTCAGGGGACAGAACGCTGATCTCAATCGTGTTACGACAGTGATCTGCCCTTCCCAGGCCATCTGCCAATCAGCGAACAGCTTTCAGCAAAATGGAGTTGAGGGCAAACAAGTTCTGACCATTTCAGGCATTGGCTTGCACCTCTGCGGCGCCCTACTGTTGGAGGAGTTAATGAGATAAGCACCGCAGGCAAGAGGCCTTCATTCCCATGAGACCCTGCCTCGCAGGGGCTGATGGGAATCAAGGCCTCTTGCAAAGCGGAAGTGGCTGTCTAACGGACTGATTGGGTTGACATGGACAAACAGACGGCAGGGCCAATAAGAGCCGGTTCTGAATTCGAACGGACGCCGAGGTTATTTTCTGCCCTCCAATAGCTAACCTTTTATACACCCTGAAGAAGTACCCAACGGAGAAAGAAACACGCTTAGAAAAGACGGGTACAACACAATTTATTAATATTTCGGGTAAAAATACCCTTTGTCAAAATAGACAAACAAACAAACAGAGAGATTAGCCGCTACTTACCTTCATTGGCAGAAGGAATGTGGCAACTCGATTGACAAAGGGTATTTAGCCGAAATATTAATAAATTGTGTTATACCCGTCTTTTCTAAGCGTGTTTCTTTCTCCGTTGGGTACTTCTTTGCATATTACACGCTTGGCAGTCACCTTTTTGGTCTGGATTTTGTATACACCCTGTACACCTTGACCGGCAAGATCTCGTTAACCCTTTCGTCTGTGGCACTTCACAATAAGATATCGATCGACTACGACAGTTTAAGGCGTAGTCGGCGCCAAGCTATTCTGACACCACCCTTGAACTACTCATCAAGATAGAACTCAGTGCTATAGAAAGTGTACCTGTAGTCCTCATGCAAAAGGCAACTCAACAATTTGGGAATTTCGACTTAGGCTGAATGCGTAAAGTCGGCACACGCTCATCGTCACTGCTCGCTCACTGACTGAGAAATGAAGTTTCATTTCAGTTCAATAAAGAGTTTCATTTCAGTTGAGAAGTGAAGTTTCATGTAATTTCAATAAAATCAATCAATCAATCAATCAATCAATCGATCAATCAATCAATCAATCAATCAATCAATCAATCAATCAATCAATCAATCAATCAATCAATCAATCAATCAAAATACACTTTTAAAAGTTTCATCTGCTTTGTATTAAAACTTTCGTTAACAGTTCATTTCGCTTCAATGAATGTGATTTAAAAAAAAACAAAAAAACAACAGACAGGTTCCGTTCGTAAACAAGAGAAATTCAAATCAAATTGCCAGGCCACCTACACCCATCCAGCCCCACCCTTCCCCCTTTTTATTGTCCTGTCATTAAAGGGTGCTCCAAATACCAGATTTTTTTGGTCAACCAATCTCCCGCTACGCTGATAAAACAAAAAATATCCCGCGGGTCAGACTGTCTACATCTCATATTTCACGCTAGTAAAAGAGAGATGACAATAACGACAATTGTTTTTGCGGAGGGAGGATACTCCTTAATGACCATGTCGTGTTTTGTGGTGCCGTGACCAATCGTCCAGAACGGACGCCAGTCTTTCACTCGCAGCGACAACTGCTAGAGATGGAATCGTCTGTCACTGCTGAAGGGTAGAGCTTGATTAGCTTGGCGCCCCAGGCGCCAAGCTAATCAGGCACTATCCTTCAGCAATCATGGTCCATCTGTTTCCCGTGGCTTGTACTCTGTGTTTATTAGACCTTTGGTTAACGTATGGGCAGAAGACCTATGCTTGAAATATGTACATTAGACCTACGATTGAAATATGCGAATTAGACATAATAATGACTGACAAGCGTGCATTTGACCTATGATTGAAATATGTGCATTAGACATATGATAAAAATGTGTTCATTGCACCCATGATAGAAATGTGTGCATTAGATATATGACTGAATTTTGTGAATTGGCCCTATGCTGGAAATATGTGCATTAGACCTATGATTGAAATGAGTGCATTTAGATGAAAATATGTGGGGGAGGCTGGCTGGCAGTGAGAAGAATATGACGGGAAATGTTTGGACAGCACTCTACTTTGCTGCTACCTGAAGTGCTTAATGTGCGTGTATCGGCATTTCCAGTAAAACGAGGAACAAACGCCACAATGCATTTTAATTTTTTTTCATAATTGTTTTTTTTTTATTGTAAAGGAACCATTGTTTTCAATGTCAGATTGCCACAGCAGGCAATTCGTCTCACTGAACATGTGTGACTAAACTTCGCGGACACCTTCATTTACCTGCAATTATTATTTTTTGCTTATTCACCACTAAACACTTGATTTATTCACTGAACTGGTAGTCGTCAGCGGACATTTTTAGGCTCGATGTTTTAACCCATGTAACTCCAAAGTAGTATTTCCCAAATTTTAGAGGTGTCACTTGACAACTATGTTCCTGTTTCAGGAGATGGATCGACCATGATGATTCAAGGGCAGTCCCAGATTAGCTTAGCGCCGACAGGCGCCAAGATAATATGGGACTGCCCTTGAATTATAATGGTCGATCCGTCTCATGCTGTAGGCCATCGGGGCTAAATGGGTTAATGTGCAAACTAGAGAAAACTACATATTCCGCTTCGTATACCTCAACTCCCAACATCACCTGTCCTCCCCCTAACCCCCCCCCCCCACCCCCCAACCTTCTGTGCACTCCTAAATCAGAGAAAATAAGCTAATTTTAATGGCCAGACTGACCAGATCACGGGAAGCAAACCAATGTCAATGTAATGACTGCACCGGGTAGTTCCCATCCGACTGCGACATAAGACCCCTCCATGGACGACAAGAGGACAATTGCGGCCAGCAAGAGACATAAGCAGGGGCTTATGAGGATCTATGTCTCTTGCGTACGAAGGGCTCTTCACTGAGGAATCTGGTCTGCTAATTTTAATGTCTAGACTGGTCTCCCCTGATCGGACCGCTAGTCCTGGGATCAGCAAAGGTCGATGTGGCGATTTGGGAGGACCACAGTTGTGGAGTGGACACGGTCGTTAGTGCAATAGGAGGAACCCCTTGATGTCCGGGTAGAACTGAATTAGGGGGTTGCGAGAACGTGCGCGAGCTGACGCGAGTTTCGAGCCGAGATTCTTCGCTGAGTAGCCTCGGCGAGCTAGAACATGTGGGCAGCTCGCAGGCATGGTATGATCATTGCCCCACAGGCGTGGGATGATCGTTGCGAGATACCACACGTGCGGGCCTCTACAACACGGGTATTAGGAAATAGCACAAGTGGTATTTCCTACTGCCTGTGTTATTGACTTGGTCAGTTTTGCAAGGATCATCCCTCGCCTGTGGGGCAATTGGTTTAACAGTAGTACATAGCCTGCACAGCCGCAACTTCAACTGAAGTTCTGGCTCATATGAGTCCAATGGCAGGGAATGGGTTAAAGTTGCTGCGCAGGACTCACTTCGACATTAAGAACTACTGCCGGACAGCCGAAGGGTTATAGATACAATTTACTGAAGATTTGCAGGATTAGAATTGATCAGATCAACCGATGATTTTGCAAATGGTTTCCGTAGAGCAGGCAGCATATAATTTACGGCATGGGACTGGCAAAGTGTACACAGTGAAAAATATTCTTATGTGTGAATCTACTCAACTCACTAAATGTTTCTCCGGTCAGCTTACTTTCTTTACTTACTCAGTCATTCATTCTCAACTTCACCACATGAGGGAAAAGTCTACGCAGTTCCTCGTTCTAAATGCTGTTTTCCAGCCACCTCCCATCTATCAGGAACACAGATTCTCATCAGCCTTTACGGCTTCTGTGGCTCATGAGGATTTTTGCCTCTTGTATGTAGAAATCTACATCCTTGACTGGAGAAATCAACCGGAGCTAAATCGACGACTTGTATCGTGAGACTGATCGTAGTTAAACACCGTTCCGTCCGCAAGAGACATAGATTCTCACGAGCCCCTGAGACAGCAGGGGCTCGTGAGAATCTATGCCTCTTGCTTGCAGACATCTAAATCCCCAAGCCTTCGACTCAGATGAGGCGGATTTCGAGGACCCACGTGGAGTGTATCCCAGCAAAAAGAAAGATCAATGGCCCATCAGTCAAGCACACGTCGCTGGAAAAGCGGGGCAGGAGGTGTAAGGTTCAGACTTAATTGGAGCAGGAACCGTCACATCCTTTCTGGAAACAACACGTGACCGTCAGTCTGAGGAACAGCTACTAGGGGCTCATCTCGGCCGGAAACAACTGAGAGGCACTAATCATCATGAGCCCCTGCGCCTGTAGGCACAGGGTCCCATGATGATCTGTGCCTCTTGTAGATCGGAGGGGCTGAGTCGATGCACGACTGTTTATGCGGAGTGTCTCAATCTTGTCCCCGTCCAGCCAGTCCACCGGGTCCAGCAAGCTACAGGTCGTCGGGCCGACGACCCGCTGTCGGCCGCCTTTTGCGCGGTCAACTGCGGCTGACGTCGGTCCGAGGATCTTTCTGCTCACTGGGATTAGACGGAGGGAGGTCTCATGAGGTTCTTTGTAAGCTGCTTTCTGTGGTGTGAATCGCGTTCCCATCGTGAACCTCAAGTTACGTACAGTCACGGGCAAAACCAGTTCCGTTTCACTCGCACCGTCTACAGGATTCGTCTGTGTGATACAAAGGACACCCAACTTCGAAAACTCAGTATAGTGGTTGTGTCCAAGTGCTGGAGAAAAAAAATCACAGGAAAGAGCTCGTGGTGAAAACCTATGCCTTTGCAGGCTGGACGACACCAATGAAGGACGGTGTTATGCAACTGAGACAGTGAAACATTGATTAACCCTTGAGCGGGTGCTACTTATCGAAACAATGCAAATAGACTCCCAGTTATACTTATAGATCTCTCGGTAATAAACTGTCAGGGGTTAAGTGTTTGGCTGCCCGTGGCCATTTTAGTCGCGCCGATAACAGCAGTGAGGGGGAGGGGGGAGCGAAGGGGGGGGGGGGGGCGGGGGGGGGATGAGGGGGTCGGAGCTAAGTCACAACCCCCTTCCCGGTTCCTAGGCCCATGCCATAAGCATAGATTCTCATTGCAGGGGCTCATGCGAATCTGTACTTCTTGCGAATGGACGGGATTTGACGTGGATCGTATCTGTGAAATTAAAAGAACGTTTGCTGTATAAACAGGACCAACCGCTTTGACGTCCATTTACACTAGCAGCGGCAGTGATGCGGATAGTTGGGGCGTAAGGTAAAATAAAAAAAGCAGGCGGGAAGACGATCCCAATAAGCATAAGATCCTCGGGGCGACGTCGGCGGCAGTTGGCCCGCTATGAGCGCGCCAACTGTGGTCTACGTTGGCCTGACCATCTGTTGCTCAATGAAGTGTTTGAAATGGGTGTCCAAATATTTAGAAATGGTTGTGAACGCTTAGCTCTATGTACCACCCTGTATTTGGGGACCAACTGGACCTGACCATGGTCACAAGAGGTATATATCACCATGTGTCCCTGTGGCACGTGAATCCATGTCTCTTGCAGATCTAGAAGCAGATGGATGACGGGACGGCGAGTATGTTGTGCAACTGGGAAGAAGACCTCCGATTCTGTAGCGTTCGACACGTATTTGTGAACATAATGGAAAAGCACTCCTAATAGTGTATTTTTGTTGTTATACGGCAAGTTTTTTTTAAGGTGGGGTAGTTACATGTTAATTTATTTTATGTTTAGATGTGTGTATTGTTTGTGTTTTTTTTTCTTGGTGGTGAGCGATTCTTGTTGACGGCGGTTTTTGTTTGTGGATGGGATTTTTAGGGGGTTGGGGGGGGGGGGCGTGTGGGAAATACACGTTAATTTTTGTTTGTTTGTTTCAATATGTGTATTGTTTTTTTTGTTCTTGATGGTGCTGTGATTCTGTGATTCTTGCTGACGGCGATTTCTCTCTCTCTCTCTCTCTCTCTCTCTCTCTCTCTCTCTCTCTCTCTCTCTCTCTCTCTCTCTCTCCTCTCTCTCTCTCTCTCTCTCTCAATCTCAATCTCTCTCTCTCTCTCTCTCTCTCTCTCTCTCTCTCTCTCTCTCTCTCTCTCTCTCTCTTAATTGCCAACCTATTGAACAAGTTAATGAACGCAACTTCCTTGGAATATGTATAGATGAGCAACTAAGTTGGGAGAAACATGTGACTAATATATGTAAGAAAATATCAAAAAATATTTTTCTTTTATCACAATTGAGAAGTGTGAGTGACATAAATACACGAAAAATGTTTTTTCATGCACACATTAAATCTCATGTTGATTACATCTCCACTGTTTGGGATGGTAGCGGTGATGTGCATATCAAAAAACTAAATTCACTATACAAAAGAGCCATTAAACATGTAGATATAAGACCCTTTCCTACCGCTGTAAAACTGCAAAATCTCAAACTTCTTGGCCTTCGTCAACAACTCGTTTACAACAAGTGCATACTTATGTTTAAAATTCTCCACAAGAAAGCTCCACAGTATCTAACAGCTAAATTTACTCCACGACAGTGTGAAAGGTCCTCGAGGAACAGTACTCTTCGATTACCACTACCTCGCATTGACTTATTCAAATCAAGCCTAGCCTTTTCGGGACCATTTTTATGGAATTCACTTCCTCAACATTTAAAAACACTAACCCACCTTTCCTCCTTTAAAACAAAACTACACATATACCTGATGGAAACTGCTTAGATATATTATTTTTATCCTGTCATTCTGATGAAAGGTTATGTAAATGTATATATGTTAGTGCGTGCATTTACATGGCTGTAAAGGTGTGTGTATATATGTTTGATTCTTGGTACTTTGTGCTTGTTTTTGCTGTGCTATGATTTTTCTCCTATGTAATTTGTGCTGAGGAGTGTTACTTCCTTTTTTGTATTTGTTTATTGCTACCTTAGTAGTATCATTTTCTGTACTGCGTGTGTCTGTACTTATTTAGTTATGTTTTTTGTTTGCGTTAAATATTTTTTGTTTGTCTTCATTATATTTCATGTTGTAGAACGTTAGAAACGGCAAGTTTGAAAAATGACGTATTTGTATCTGTCAAAACTTCTACCGTTATGTAATAAAGTTTCATCATCATCATCATCATCTCTCTCTGTGTGACTACGTGCGTGCGTGAGTGCGTGAGTGCATGCGCTTAACCAGGTCAGTCAAGACGGTTGTTGGCCGTAAATCTTTGAAACAGTTTAATCATGATAATTATTATCATCATCATCATCTGCCACTGCACCCTTCAGCCCCACCCACCCCCTTCCCCACGCACTCACGACCATCCCCATCCCGTTGTTCTTGGACAGTATTGTAACCGAATTGTGTCTGCCAAATAAGCCGTCATCGGCCCGAGGACCTTTCGCTTAACTCATTCGCGTCCAGCCGCATCCGGATGCGCGGCATAAGCCGCGCCCCCGGATGCGTCTGGTCACGAATGAGTTAATGTTTCAGCCATCATTAAAAACATACAATTTGACAACATCAAAACAAACATCAATATTCCACAGCATCACACTGCAAAATGATCTGCAAATGTTCGCTCCCATCGCGAGACATGATTTAAACTGTGAACAATGTGCACGCGAATCGAAGTTGCATTTTGATACGCAAACATTTCTGAAAACCAGCAGATGAAATGAAACCATAATTATCACAGTGAGCAACACCCAGCAGCAAGAGGCACAGATCCCCATGTGCCTCCGCATACACGGGGGCCCACGAGTATCTTTGCCTCTTGCTGTCTATTAATGTTCGTGTACCTCAGGCAGATAATGTTAACAACCGTGAGTCCATCATGAAACTCAGACGTGAAATAGAGACGAAATCATAATTAAATCAGGCACGCTGTTTTTTTCTGGCATCTGGCAAAAAAGAGTTACGTGCTGTATGTAGCAGACCATAATAGCGCACAAACTGCTTTGAGCGACCACCATTTTGAGAGATCACCTGTCATTAAAGACCATCATTGCGGTGTCTATCGGCATCTAACTGGTGGTTTTGAATGACATACGACACTATCTGCTCTTCAAGACCTCTCTTGGGAGAGCAACCGTCTGTTAAGACCACTTTTTCATTGGAAAAAAAAAAAAAAAGAAAAAAAAATGAAGAAGAAAAGAAGCGGTTGCTCAGAGCCGACAAAGTTTATTTTTGCCGACAGCGTTTACAGTTCTACATTTTGTGAACCCAAATCGTTTTCGATTTTTAGTCGTGGGATACGCACAGATCGGACAAACATTCCAGACTAAAGGCTTGATGAATAATAAATCAAGCTGCCTTCTTCTGCGGGCATAACGTATTTTTCAATTCAATATTAATAAATGTGCGGAGATCTCTGACTTTGTACGGTCCAAAGTCACAAACCACTGCGCATTTAAATTTCTTGAACGTTGTTTCTGAGCTTCGCGCAGAGCCGGATATGTTAGAACAGCTGTTAAGAAACTGCCTTTGAACTATCAAACTTCATCAACTTTCGCACTTTGTTTGTTTGTTTGCTCCTGTTTTGTGTTGCCAAGGTTGTGTGATTTATGTGTATCTAAAGGTATGGCACGCTTATCGTTTGACTGAACTGATTATTACGGGAATGTTGAATGATGTCTTTAAAATCTTCTTCTAATTATTTCTATATGGACAGACATGAAGCATTGACTATAGCCTTAACACGTTTGTACATGCAGGCACTGGTACTGTCCACAGTACGGTGGCTGTATGTACAGCAAGGTTAACCCATCAAAACACCACGTCGCATTGCTCAAATTTTGTCACCTGACGACTACGTGCCAGTTGCAGGAGATGGATTGACCATGATTCAAGGGTAGTGCCAGATTAGCTTGGCGCCGTCAGGCGCCAAGCTAATCTGGCACTGCCCTTGAATCACCATGTTCGATCCATCTCCTGCCGTAGCGCGTGGGGGCTGAATGGGTTTACGATCGACTAAGTATTGCGAAGAACTAATGAGTTTCGAATCGACGACAACACCAGATCAATGAAAAAATGGGGTTGGAGGCCCCCTCCAAATGACGAGAAAAAAGGAAAAGGCAAAATCAATTTAAAGGGCAGAAATTGCCGACAAAAAAGAAAGAAACACGCTCAGAAAGAGCAAGTAGAACAAAGTTTATTAAATTTTCCGGTTAAAACCACCCATTTTTTTCAAAGCAGACTTACAGGCAGAAATGGACTTTCGCTTGGGAGGACATGAAGAAAACAAAACATTTTCTTTAATATCGCAAGAGACTGGCACCTTTGCTTAAGTGAGTTTAACCCGTTCCCTGCACTTGGAAAAAATTAAACACCACCCAGCTGGCTGCAAGAGACATAGATTCTCATGAGGCCCCGCATTCGCGGGGGCTCATGAGAATATATGTCTCTTTCTGAGACCAATATGTATCCACCTTCCGGGGACGGTTGTGTGGCTTTTGGACCTTGACGTAACACAATTTTCGGAAACAATATATGCGTCCAATGACAGCGAAGGGGTGAATGGGCTGTGGTTGCAAAAGCTCCGTGAAACACGCCAGTATGACCCTTATTTCGTGTGCAATAGTTAGTGATAACACATGTGATATGTATAACAGTAAAATGATTTGTAAGCGGTGATTGCCTTGTTGTGGATATAATTATATGCTATAATGTTGAATATTCTTACTGGGACAAGACATTGCAATTTTCTCATTTACTGGATTAATAAATCATTTAAATCTTGAATCTTGACTTTTACGCCAGGCCGTGCGTCAAAGCGTCATCAGGACGAGGCACATTATTTTGGCGTGTTGACATTCCGCGCCTCGTGAAAGTAACTCCGGGTCAATCTGAAGAAGAGGACCTTACGGGACTGAGCAATGTGATTGTCTGTAATTTAAAACCTTACAGTTTCGGGCCGTAAGATCCGCAATCCCAGATCAGCAAACACATCAAACAAACAAACAAACAAACAAACAAACAGAAATTCTGTCAAAATTGAACGCGACCTCTCTGTGCCTCCTCCAGTAATCCGAAATTGTATCTTTTCCTCTGGCGTTTTGAGATGAACGGCCTTGGTCATTAACGTTAACCCCTTCATTGGCGAGAAAAACGTAAACGCGATGATCTAACTGCAAGAGGCATAGATCCTCATGAGCCCCCGCGACTGCGGGGGCTCATGAGGATCTAAGCCTCTTGCTGGGACCACTGACTGCGTGTCCACGTTCTTTGGGCAGTTGCGGCTTGTGGTCGTCCGGTGAAGGTGAAATGCACGTCCGTTGGCAGGGCAGGGGTTAACGTCTTTCTTGCCGGAGGACGCAGAATGTGTTTCCGAAATCGTGGCAGATTCAACGCCGAACAAACCCAAACCGAGGAGCCAGGATACAAAGTGGGCTCAGCAAGAAGCACAGATCCTCATCATCCCCCGCATTCGCGGGGGATGATGAGGATCTATGTCTCTTGTGATTGGGTCGTGGACACTTTTTCTCGGTAGTGAAAGGGTGGGGGAAAGCGCCAGTTTGTATTATCACCCCACCCCCCTCGTCCCCAAAAATAAAAAAATAAAATAAATGTTCCTGTTACAGCAAAATTGTGACAAGTTTTAGCACTTGGAAGCTAGGAAGATAAACAGGGCACATTAGTCTGTGAGGGGACTTTGTTTGTTTTATGGGCAACATCGAGTGCTTTCTTTTGCGAAATGGAAAAGAGAAATCCGGAAAATCTCCAGTGTGCATGTGTGTGTAGTGGGTAGGGGTCTAGGGGGGGGGGGGGAAGGAGGGGTGCGCGTGCGTGTGTGTGTGTGTGTGTGCGTGTGTGTGTGCTTGTACGTGTGTGTGTTTGTGTGTGTGTGCGAGTGTGTGTGTGTGTGTGTGTGTGTGTGTATGTGTGTGTGTGTGTGTTTGTGCGTGTAAGAGAGCGGTGGAACGTTATTTTAACAGAGAGAGCGAGAGAGAGAGAGAGAGAGAGAGAGAGAGAGAGAGAGAGAGAGAGAGAGAGAGAGAGAGAGAGAGTGGGGGGGGGGGAGTTGGGGTGGGTGCTTGGACGGGTGGATAGATATATTTGACCTTTTAAACTGTGACGTGTTAGGACACAATTCAGTGCGTTAGGCCGTAGAAATTCCAACAACTGAAGATCTGTATCAAAACAAAAAACGCTTATCGGCGTAAAACAATGGTCAGAACTGTACATTTCCTCATACACACGATGAAATCCAAAAGAGGACATCGACATAACACGATTTCTTCCGAAAAATATCTGTCACTCGCTCAACTTTTAAATTTCTGTACGTGTTTAGCGGTGTGTAAAAAAGAAACAACCGTTTGGGTAGAAATGTTAAAGATCCACTACCGCCGTAACTGTTCAAATTTGCACTTTTGTGTTACAGATGGTTATGAAATACTACACACTGGTATCGTTATGGTTCATTTAGACACAGGACAATCCAGTTCAGCACAGGTCGTCTTAATATCAAGTAACCTGACAATGACTCCACTCCGTTATATAAATACAAAGGTATCAGTACGAGAAACCGCTAAAAATAGATTGACACGCTAACGCATGCGCAGAATAAATAAGCGCGACTACGCGTGTGTGTTTGCTGCATGTCCAAACTGCTGCTAAAGTTCATTAGGTGTGTCGACAAGACATAAAGAACACAAGTGGTGCTGAAATGTGTCTTTAGATTTAAGCGTAATGGTACTTTAAGTTAGTCAGTCAGTCGGCCATGGCATCAATGTAAGTAACACTTTTCAGCTGAGAAAACGAGACGAATGCAGACCGTGTAATAATAAAACAGTTCTTTGAGAAGCTGTAATGAGCTTACCTCCACAGTCGAACCAGCCTATTCTATTGCGACTGGTGTACAATTCTGCCGTTATCTCGCAAAAGCCAGTAATGTCATTTTTGAGAAAAGCGATATTTTTATCGTTATGCAATGAAAATATCGCTTTTCTCAAAAATGGACATGTTTCTTTGTGTTAAATGACAGAACTCGGCCTATCTAATTCCCTGGGACACAGCGGGCAAAACCCTGACACGTTTTCCTGACAGCAAAGCATTAGCACTTGTTTCCATTAGCCACGTGACTGACTGAACTACGCAAGACTCTGTGTCTGAAATCTCTGTTCATTCAACGCTAAATCGCCCCAGCCCTCCAAGAAACATGGATGACAATGTGATGCCAACAAGAGGCATAGATCCTCATGAACCCCCGCGAAAGCCGGGGCTCATGAGGATCTATGTCTCTTTCAGTTGGTTTGTGTTCTTGTTAAGGGTTAGCCTCTTGACTGCTAATAACGATACCGCTCGGCGGCGGAAATGACGCGTAACTGTCCTTTTTTTTTTTTCTTTCTCCGCCGAATGTTATCATTAAAGCTAGGTTGTAAATATTAGCTGAATTAACGGTCCCCGCAGTTAACCCATCCATTGTCGGAGCCTCTGTAGATTGCGTTTGTGAAATCACTGTCAACTGAACGTGAAAGATGTCCAGACGTCAAAGGAACTGACATGGACACACAGAGGTTTCAGCAATAGGCATAGATCCTCATGAGCCCCCGCAACTGCGGGGGCTCATGAGGATCTATACCTCTTGCAGATGGGTTCCATTTTTTCTCGGCAGTCAAGGGTTTGATACTGCCTATTTTGTGGCCTGTTATTATCTGTGCTTAACCCTTTGTTTGTCGGTTGAGCTTTTTAAACAAAAATTCTTGCTGGGATCACCTCGTCAAAAAGCGCTACCGACAGCCAGAAGGTTTAACCCTTTGACTCCCAGAACTAAATGACTTCCATTCTATAGAATGGAAGTCATGTCATTCTGGGAGTCAAATGGTTAAAGGCGATCTAGATCACTGGGGCGACGTGTCCAATTAACAGGTTCATTCTAAAGCGTGACATTTTATAAACACACTCAAGTTTGCATACCCGTATAATACAAGTAGCCTCGTGGATGAGAAATAATAGTAGTTACATTGCTTTGTTACTTGCTATACGACACTTTTTTTGGGGAAAAGTCTCGGGTCATCTTTTTTTTGGCAAAGTCTGGGGTCATCTCATGTCATTCAGTTCAACTTACAAAGCGCAGCTGATGGGGCATTAAAAATAACAAACGATACACCTGAGTCGGAGACCGTACAAAAAGGTCATACTAACCCCTTCACTGCCGAGAAAAAAGAACACCATACAACTGCAAAAGGCATAGATCCTCACGAGCCCCCGCATTGCGGGGGCTCGTGAGGATCAATGCCTCTTGCTGACACTCATTTGTAACCAGGTTCTTTGGAAGCTTTGGGCTTTTGCGTTGAATGAAAAAAGAAAAATCAGAACACAATCTGCGTCCACTGGGAGTGAAGGGGTTAATGACAAAAACGTCATAACAAATTAGTTTTTTGGAAAATACATTTTTGGATCGAGTCGACAGTAAACGCAGTGTTAATCTTATCGTTGTGAAAAGCCGCACCTGCGTCCTCGTTATTATGACGTATGTATGGGCTTAAACTAAATCCCCCAATGACCTTCTCAAATTAAAAACAAGAGACGAAGTGACAGAGGTAATTAGAAGTTCTAGAAACACTGGCCTCTCCTCACCCCCCCCCCCCCTTTTTAAGTTTTTTTTTTTAAAAACCAAAGCTAAAACTTTAGCATCATCCTCGATCACATACAGTGCCAGAGGACACCAAACTTAACTAGAATCGACGGAGATAGTGGCATTAACACGACGCTGCTGTGAACAAACCATTACCGTTGAGTAATTAATTTTAGAAACTTTGTGTTTAGAATAAGTGTGAAAAGATGATGCGCAAATGATAGCTCAAGAGTGGTGACAGAATAGTTTCATTGGCGTCTCTAAACCCTTTCATTGCCACTGGACGCTGATAGTGTGCCAGAAATATTTTTTTATGCAACCTCGATCGGAGAAGGAAAAATGATACAAAATGGTCTAAGCAAGAGGCATACATACTCATGAGCCCCCGCAGTCGCGGGGGCTCATGAGTACCTTTGCCTCTTGCTGACACCACTTTGAATTCATGTTCTTGGGACATCTAGGGTTTTTTGGTCTTGAATTAACTCATTCTACCCCAGACACACCACAGGAAGAGAAGGATCGACCATGATAGTTCAAGGGTGATGCCAGAATAGCTTGGCGCCTACGGGCGCCAAGCTATTCTGGCATCACCCTTGAACTATCATGGTCGGGATCTGTCCTGCACTGAAATGCAGCCTTCAGAGGACAACGGCAAAATTTAAGGATTTCGGTGATGGGGTAGAATGAGTTAAAGAAGATAGCAGAAACACAGTCTGCGTTGTCACTGAACGGGTTAAAGCTTTACCGCTGATACAGTCAACATACAGTTGAACATTCCAGGCTTTTAGAAAAGTGTGTTTAGAACAAAACAGTGGTATTCATGTCTGGAATTTAATACCTTATCAGTGACATTGTACCGGGCTTACTTAGTGAAAGAAAATATGGATGCTGAACCTCGATGAAGTACTGATTCTCATGAGCCTTAGGTCAGCACTGCAGAAAGTATGCAAATGTGCGCTCGTTCTTCTACGTGTAAGGGTTACTTGTTTCGGAGTGACTTAATCCTCTATGCTGAAATAACTTGATCCTGCTTTCAATTTCGCGCCTGGGAAATTAAGTTGATCAAAGGTCCAGCGGCAATCAAGAGGAAACCCCAGATTTTGATCCCGCAAATCATATCAGGAAATTGTGAGTTAGGCGTGCGTGACCGAACAGGAACGGACTCGATCTAACTAGTCCTGTCAAGTTCATAAACCCTTTCTTTTTCGTCGTGATGATTCCTTCAGGAATCGTCGCGACATAAACCGCTACCGACACGCAAAGGGTTAATTACAAGTTTGACGCTCCGTCGGCGGAACTGAACCGGAAGGATAAAGCTGTTCCCGGCTTTGCAAGCTAATAAGACAATATCACTGAGCTGTCACGGTCAATCTGTACGGTCCTAAACATCTCGCACCGAGAGAGAATTCCGGACACAATAAAGTATCTTGTTCTTCGGCATAGCCTGTCACTTAGAATTAGGACACCGTCGACGTGGCGGAAACTGTGTCCATGGGTGATCTCTTCGCGCAAGGCATTCATGGTACTAAAAGTTCTGTTTAGACAGACAGACAAACGGACGGACAGATAAATAGATAGATACTGTTTAATGTCATTTTCCCTAAGAAACATAAAGCATAGGAATGTGTGTTGGTGTCGTTACAATTACAAACATCACAGTCAACAATAAGAAATAATTAATACTCTATCGCACAAACCCAATGCCCTACACACACTGTAAAAAACTTTAAAACGAAACAGCTAATCTCACAAACCGATACGAACCCACTCACACACCCACACTCATCTCCCACACACACACAACACACACACCTATTAATCTAGGAAGTCTAAATTAATTAAAAGTATATAGTTTAAAATGAAAACAGAATATCTTAGAGTAAATATGTCACTAATTTAATGATCACATTCGGGTGTAAAACTGGTTAATATATACATCATAAGACTTAATACTGACATACACTATCCTCTCAACCGTTGGGCCGGGGCGCGCACTGCCAGGGGAGGAGACTCATGGAGTAAACTCGTCCAAAAGCACCACCAACTGCGAGTTGTTTCCTGGTTCTGGGACTTATGACCTCTCTGCAAGAGGCATAGATCCTCATGAGCCCCGCAACTGCGGGGGCTCATGAAGATCTATGGCTTTTGCTGACAACCAAGAGTACCTATCTTCCTTGGACAGCTGGGGTCGTTTGGCGTTGAACTAACAAAGATTTCAGAAACGTGCTCTGCGTCCGCTGCCAGAGAAGGGGTTACGGTAATGGCCCGTAAAGTCCTAAAGCACAGACCAGAACACATGTACATCTAAAGGAGGCATAGATTGACATGCGACTCCAAAGCCTGCAGGGGTGAGGAGGATTTTGTGTTCTTGCAGGCAAGGAATAGATTCGTGTTTGCGTCAGTCTATGAAGTTGCACTGGAAGCGTCTCTCGGCCGGGCGGCGTCAGCGTGCGAAAGACAGAAATCGGTGTTTTCATCTGCATTCCAAAGTCTTTTGTAGTGTGCCTATCCAGGACACGCATTCTACCTGACCGCTCTCACATCACCTTTAACCTTTTGAGTGTCGGTAGAGGTTTTAGTCGCGATGATTCCTGCAGGAATCATCGCGACGAAAACCGCTATCGACACCCAAAGGGTTAACCCTTGACTTCCGGGGCAAACCGAACGCTACCCATCTGCAAGAGACATAAATCCTCATGAGCCCCCGCTGTCGCGGGGGTTCATGAGGATTTATGTCTCTTGTTAGTCCTGTGTTGTTTGTGCCCACGTTTGGTCCCATTGCATGTGTGTTCTTCAGGCGAATGTCGGTCAGTGTGTACGGGTTTCAGACGCGAAATCCGCGTCCTATGGCACTCAAGGGATTAAACACTTTTGCTTGGAGACATATGATCGACTTCTGTTGTGTAGCTAAAATGACGGATGGAAATCAGTGCAGAGAAGACCAAACTGATGACCAATAACGCCAGTGGCATTGGCACTGAAATCATGGTTGGAGGCCAAAAACTGGAAACAGCTAAGAAATTCACATACTTAGGAGCCATTGTGACAGATGAGGGATCAAAACCAGAAATACTGTCCAGGATTGCGCAGACAAGAACAGCACTGACAAGACTGAAGACCATATGGAAGGACAGAAACATCACGCTCTGCTCCAAGATCAGACTAATGCGCTCCTTAGTCATCTCAGTGTTCTTGTATGCCTGCGAGTCATGGACCCTCACAGCAGACCTTGAAAGGAGGATACAAGCCACTGAAATGAGATGTTTTCGAAGGCTGCTTGGCATCTCATACGGAGATCACATCACAAACGAGGAAGTGGGAAGCAGAATCAGGCAAGCCATCGGGCCCTATGAAGACTTATTAGCCATTGTGAGAAAACATAAACTGAAGTAGTATGGGCATGTCACGCGTTCAGCAGGGCTTGCCAAAACAATCCTGCAAGGCACTGTGCAAGGAAGACAAAGGAGAGGAAGACAGAGGAAAGATGAGAGGACAATATCTCAGAGTGGACAGGACTGAAGCTGGGCGATACGCTGAGAATGGCAGAGAACAGAGAGGAATGGAGGGAGCTGGTTGCCAAGTCATCAGTGGTGCCCCAACGGTCGGCAAGACTACGGGATATAGATAGAAAGATAGAATATATGACGTCAAAGTTGTTGGCTACATTTCGTAAAATGCGCCTAGATGTTAGTCGAAAGCTGTAGTTAATTCTAGAGTGTTGTTTTTAATGAATATTAATACGTTTTGGCTACGTTTTCTTTTCTGACTGTTTGTGTTGTGTGAATTTGCTGGATTGTTCTGGAAATCTGTATAAAAGACGGTGTTAGGAAATATGTGTGTACATTGTATGAGAGACGCAGTGTGTCAAAAGTGTTGATGCATTGTAGAGGAGCAGTGAGTGGATGCATTTGTGGATGCATTATGCTGAGATTACATCGCTGCAATAAAATATTGTTGGAACTGTTACTCCACTGTGATCTACAATCTTGTGCCACGTGTGACGAGTTGCAGCTGAGTGAAGTTTCTTTTGCGTGCGTCTGGTGTGATTGTATCACACTACGACTACGACTACCACGTAACATATGCCGCAAAGCCGCCGCAACACTGAGAGCTGTGTGAGCCGTGTAATCACTGACCGCGTGGGCAACATACGCACGCAACCGAAGAGACGAGACAGACATGAAAAGCCCCGTTAAAAGCGGGAGGTGGATCGACCGTTACAGTTCATTAAGTGCCAGATTAGCTTAGCATCTCGGAAGGCAATAGATAATCTGGCACTACCCTTGAACTATCAAGGCTGACCCATCTCCCACATCTGGCACGACTGGGTATTACGCCTGGGGTCTGATGTATGGACAGAGACTAGACAAGTCCCCGACGTAGCCCTAGTCAGAAACTTGTTACGTAGGGACTAACTGAGGCATACATTTCCGATGCATGAACTGAGACTTGAGTCAGACTTTCAAGTCCGAGACTAGATATGGTTAGTCCGCGACTTGTGTCAAGTGCTATTTTTAACTTGGGAATATCCAGTTCCAAATGCCACTGAGCATGCGCCGCTGGGAACAGTTTTCGCCCTGCACGTGTTTTGACAGCCACTGTCTTCCATCTTCACTCTGCCTGTAAACTATACTCATCGATTTTGGTTTTAATAATATTAATAATAATAATATTGTACATTTATATAGCACTTGACCTACAAATGAATGGTGCTCTAAGCGCTTTACAATATCAAAAATCACAGAACAAAAAGTACAAGAAAGATAAATTTCACGGCGCTTGAAACTAAACTTTTTGTGAAGCTTCGTATCATCAAACTCATCTAGTGTGTGTTGACGGTCTCTAAATACTCATTTCGGCGTAGATTTCGTCGAGATAGGAACATCATGTAGACAGCGGCTGCCTGGATTTGCTTTTAGTCAGAGACTAGACGCTTTACACCTAGTAAATCGTGGGCTTAAATTTGGGCTGTTTAGTCCCTGAGATAGTTTCAGACTTGGCCTAGTCTCAGTTCATGCATGTCTTACTAACATGTTAGTCTCAGGCGTATGAAGATAGTTTCGGACTTAGGCTCTAGTCTCTGTCCATACATCAGACCCCTGCAGTGGAATACACATCACGCGCGCGTCCGCGCGTGCACGCTCAGAGGAGAGAGAGGGGGAGGGGAAGAGAGAGAGAGGAAGAGAGAGAGAAGAAAAGAGAGAGAGGAAGAGAGAGAGAGGAAGAGAGAGAGAGAGAGAGAGAGAGAGGAAGAGAGAGACCCTCAACAATAAAGTCAAAAAGTCAGAGAAGTCAAGACGTGTTCAATTTATCTACAATGTTAGACTTTGCCAATGTGGACCTAGCAGTCAAACTCATCTGAAGCCCATTCTTCACTACTAACCCTTTCACATGCGGCGCCAACTGCACAAGATGGTTCGACCATAACCGGCTGATCATGGGTCAGTAGTACATGTCTCATATGGCGCCTAGATCGATCGCGATAGCTCAAGGGTAGCGCCTGATTGCCTCTAGGCGCCAAGCTAATCTGGCGCTGCCTTTGAACTATCCTAGTCGAAATTTAGTTATCGTCCGGCGTAAACTAAAAGACAATTGAAAAATCTAAAATACTGTCGACTTCAATTATTGACTATTCCTAATGAGCCAGCGAAAGCGAGGCTTCCTGAGACCTTCACCTCACAGTCTGGGTCGTCGCGACCTACAACATGCTTTCCGGCGGCGTCCTTGTTTGCGATTTCCTTGTTTTATTGTTCCAAAATGCTACATCTGTCTTCGATTCGTAACGTGCAGTGACGTGAATCTCATAACAACGTCACACAATCACGTGAAAGTCACAACTCGAAAGCGATGCTTCTTGAGACCTTCACCTCATGAATATTCCACAGAATCACGAATAATAAGGTCGGATGTTACCGCAACACAAAATAAGAACAGTTTTCAGAGGTTCACAGTAGGGTTTTTTTTTTTTTTTCTCTCAGTGTAAAATGACTTCGCTTAAAACAAACTTCGGATGTAATGATCAGACAGTTGGGACCCCTAACACTGTGTTGTATTAGAAGGTCAGAGCGCAGTTGGCTGTGGGGGTAAAAGTGGTCCGTGTTGTCCACGCAAACAGAGACAACCGTCTTCACGGAAAGCGAACGACAAAGACAGACGAGGGGTGGGTGCGGAAAACAAAGTCGAGACAGAACGCCAAACACCGCAACGTACGTCCGAGGCAAGGCACCAAGTACGCAAAGGCCATCGGGCCGACAGTGCGCCGGCCCACTGTGACCGACTTCGCAACAATAGCCTTTGCGTTAAACGTATGTCTAAATCATGGCCTCGAAATGCGGTCCACGTATACAGCCACTGTCTGGGATAGAGAAATAGAGATTATATCATGTATAAACTCCCGATAACCCGTTAAGCTTTTGACGCGTACGCTACAACAAATTGTTTATCAACTAAGATAGTTCAAGGGCGGTGCTAGAATATCTTGAGAACCACATCAATCACATACGTGAAGTACTGGCCAGATTCAGAACATCGATGTGCAGAAATACAGCCTAATGTATAACCTACCAGACAAATAAATGAATCAAGAAAAATAGAGAACCATGAAATGTATTGAAAATCTCAACAAAGAAAGAAACATGCTTAGACAGGACAAGAAAAACACTTGTTTTTTTTGTTTTTTTTTAATTTAATATTTTTTTTTACGGGGTTTAGTCCTGTTTAAATATGAATATAAGGACAAGAACTTAAAGTGTTGTTCCAAGAGGAATATATGTGAATGAATCCAGAGATGGAACCACAGGTCCTGGAATCGTATAACACACGTCACTTGATAGCGGCTCTTCTGGTGGAAATAGTCACCATTCCGTAACTATTTATCACAGAAAAGCCTCTGCCAAGAACGTAGGACTAACAAGAATCATAAATCCTCATGAGCCCCTGCCACTGCGGGGGCTCATGAGGGTTCATGTCTCTTGCAGTTGGGTTGCGTTCTCCTTGCACTGGCAGTTAAATGGGTTAACCATCATGAAAGTGATACAAATGAAGATTTCGCCGATTGAACGGTCAGTACACATTAACATTCTTAACTCAGTCAGCCCGACGCACGTATTTCCCAAATTTTGGAGGCGTCATCTAACGACTATGCACCAGTTGCAGGAGATGGCTCGACCATGATAATTCAAGGGTAGTGCCAGATTAGCTTGGCGCCGACAGGCGCCAAGCTAATCTGGCACTACCCTTGAATTTTCATGGTCGATCCATCTCCTGCTGTAGTGCGTCAGGGCTGAATGGGTTAAATGAGAAGAATATTATTTAGAAAAACCTGTGTTCTGGTCTGCGGGTTTTGGACCGCCCACAGAAGAGCCGCTGTCAAAGGACTTTTTTCGTGAATGATTGCTGGACCTGTGTTGATGAAACAGACCATAAGAGGAAGTGGCGTTAGTGATCTGATAATAAGTCTGGCCGTTTACCCCCAAATCGACGTGGACCTCTGAAATCCCCGAATGGAATTGCCGTCAATGTCTTGGTGGCCCATAGCTTCACCTTTCGCACATTTCGCCGCCCAGATTTGTCCGCCGAGGTTTTCGATTATTTTATTTTCCACTTCTGCTTCCCCTAGTACATCTACTACCTAGAGTAGTTTCCCCTGTTTCGGAAATCGTTCGCGTCTGGAAGTGAGTACCTGAGTATAGGCCGTTTGACATCGAAGCGCACAATGTTTTGCGCAAATATCTTCGCAAAGATCCACTTTTCTATACCGATCTAGAACAAATATCATTCAGTGCCAATTGACCTAATACGATTTACTTTCAAGACACTCGAACAGTGTGTCGTTTTGCTGTATAGTCGTAAAAATTCGGAATTTCTTTTTGTTTTCATGAAATGACTGATTTTGCAGCCCATAATTATTAGGTCAATTGACACTAATAGATATTTGTTCTTTGCAGAGATATTTGGAAAAACGGAAGTGCGTTCGGATGTCAAACATGTCAAACCTTTCCTTGTTTTCTCTTTTGTTTTCTTCTTCGTCTCTCCCTTTTTTTCTTTCCTTAACCCTGTTAGCGCCGTGGGCGCATTCCCCGAATATTAGAAGTGACTATGTACCAATTGCAGGAGTGGATTGACCATGAGAATTCAAGGGTAGTGCCAGATTAGCTTGGCGCATAAAGGCGTCAAGATAGTCTGGCACTACCCTTGAATTATCGTGGTCAATCGGTCTCCTGCTGTAGGGTGTTGGCGCTGAAAAGGGTTAAAGCGCCCTGCTTCGCGGTTCATAGTTCACAATATCTCATTTCAAACGTTCTTAGTCTGCTTTACTGAAAATATTGCCGCCGACTTAGCAGGGCTAACGTAAATGAAACGAGTTAAACACATTGTGCCCCAGGACCGAAATCCCAACATTTTGTAATTTGCCCTCTGAAGACCTGTATTACAATTTCTAGAGACAGATCGAGCATGATAGTTCAAGGGTGGTGCCAGAATAGCTTGGCGCCCATTGGCGCCAAGCTATTCTGCCACCACCCTTGAACTATCAAGCTCGACACATGTCTTGCTATGGTGTGCCGGGGCTGAATGAGTTAACCCTGCTGACTGCCAGTGGACGCGTATTTCGAATCTGAAACCACGTCACACTGACCGACATTCGCGTGAAGAACAAGAATGAAATGGGACCCAAATAGACACAAGGAACATAGGACTAACAAGAGACATAAACCCTCATAAGCCCCTACGTCGACACAATGAACATAGGACTAACAAGAGACATAAACCCTCATAAGCCCCTACGTCGACACAAGGAACATAGGACTAACAAGAGACAAAAACCCTCATAAGCCCCTACGTCGACACAAGGAACATAGGACTAACAAGAGACATAAACCCTCATAAGCCCCTACGTCGACACAAGGAACATAGGACTAACAAGAGACATAAACCCTCATGAGCCCCTACGTCGACACAAGGAACATAGGACTAACAAGAGACATAAACCCTCATGAGCCCCTACGTCGACACAAGGAACATAGGACTAACAAGAGACATAAACCCTCATAAGCCCCTACGTCGACACAAGGAACATAGGACTAACAAGAGACATAAACCCTCATGAGCCCCTACGTCGACACAAGGAACATAGGACTAACAAGAGACATAAACCCTCATAAGCCCCTACGTCGACACAAGGAACATAGGACTAACAAGAGACATAAACCCTCATGAGCCCCTACGTCGACTGCGAGGGTTCACTAGGGTTTATGTTTCATGCAGCTACTGAGGTAGCATTTGCCTTGCCCCGGCAGTTAAAGTACCATTACGCCTAAATTTGAAGACACATTTCAGCACCATTTGTGTTTGTTATGCCTTGTCGAGACACCTAATGAACTTTAACAGCTGTTGGGACACGCAGCAAAAGCCCACGCGTAATCGGACTTATTTATTCTGTGCAGCTGTTAACGAGTCAATTTTTAGCTGTTTCTCGTACTGATAGCGCTGTATTTATAGAACAGAGTGGAGTCATTGTCAGGTTACTTCATATAAAGACGACGTGTGCTGAACTGGATTGTCCTGTGTCTAAATGAACCAAAGCTAGACCTGTGTGTAGCGTCTTGTAACCTTCTGTTACAGAAGTGTATCTTTGAACAGTTAAAGCGGTAGTGGGCCTTTAAGGGGTTACTGTTTGGAAGGAAAACGCGCTCGTGTTTCTAAATATCAACTTATATTTTGTGGCGAGAGCATTTAAATAGCTGTTCACTCTCACCGTCTCCAGTTATGTACAAACACACACACACACACACACACACACACACACACACACACACACACACACACACACACACACACACACAACACTCACACACACACACACACACACACACACACACACTCACACACACTCACACACACACACACACACACACACACACACACACACACACACACACACACACACACACACCATGTAATGGCACACACGGACTCACTCAAACAAAAAGCTTTCAAAACAATTCAACATTTGTATTGGGGTATGTGATTTTGAACCTCCCGGCTCAAACCGCAACGTCTACAATCACAGACCAGCAAGCATATTTTATTTGTAATCCGCTTACAAGGTTCAATATTACCGACCAACACACGTTTAGTTTTATTTTCTGTTCCTTTAACCCTTTGACTGTCGCTAGCGCTTTTTGTCGAGGCGATTTCCTGCGGAAATCGCCTCGACAAAAAGCGCTAGTGACAGCCAAAGGGATCCGCTAGTGACAGCCAAAGGGATCCGCTAGTGACAGCCAAAGAGATCCGCTAGTGACAGCCAAAGGGATCCGCTAGTGACAGCCAAAGGGATCCGCTAGTGACAGCCAAAGGGATCCGCTAGTGACAGCCAAAGGGATCCGCTAGTGACAGCCAAAGGGATTCGCAAGTGATAGCCAAAGGGATCCGCTAGTGACAGCCAAAGGGATCCGCTAGTGACAGCCAAAGGGATCCGCTAGTGACAGCCAAAGGGATCCGCTAGTGACAGCCAAAGGGGTCCGCTAGTGACAGCCAAAGGGATCCGCTAGTGATAGCCAAAGGGTTAAGTAAACGACGTGGACTGGAAGCTTTTCAAAATAGTCAATAAAATAACGATCGTGACTTCGGAGACGTCGCACTGAGTATCGGATGGCATACAGCTCCGCTCAATATCGCAAACCCGCTGCATTTCATGGAAAGAAAACTGCTTGTGTATGTGTAGCCTTTGATATTTCCTCATAATTGTGTCGCTGTGCGCATCTCGGCTTTAGTTAACACATTCAAGACTTTGTGCCGCGAATTCGGTTCCGCCACGTCTCGAAAGAGTATAAATCACGAGGACAAGGTGCTTTCTGTTTACTTGACCCAACTATAACCTTTTTTTTTTCCCCTTTACAATGGATTAAGAGAATAACCCAATAAAAAAAGAAACATGCTTAGAAAAGACAGTTACAACATATTTTTTTTCAATATATTTAGATTTAAGGAATTGTGTGTAAATGTCTTTTCTAAGCGTGCTTCTTTCGTCGTTGGGTTATTTTCTGCATTTTACACGCTTGGCAGGCACCTTTTTGGTCTTGATTACAATTGATTGAATAACTGGCACACACGTACTGCTCCTAAAATATTCTTATTGCTTCAAAAAGTACACGTCGTCCATTTATGCTTTACGTCTACTTTGAAAAATAAAGTTAAAATCCTCAGACACGCGCTTAGAAAGGTCAAGTTAACACAGATTATTGAATGCTCACATATTTCTAGAAATTTCTAGCAAAGAACGGAACGTTCTTAAGAAGGAAAAGCACGACGCAATTTGTTTAGTAAAAGTTTTAAAATGTTAATGAATTGCGCCGTGCAATTCCATTTTAAGCATGTCTCTTTCTTTGTTGGAAAGTTCTAGAAATATATGAACATGCAGTTTTCTAGTTTTCACCGTTAAGTAAATGTCACGTAAAATAAATATATCAGAAATATCAGGTAACGATGCCCAGCTATTATTACAATTATATCACTTAAGACATTCCAGATGCGGATCGTCTGGAATGAGGCTAAATGTAGGAAGTGAATGTTTGAGTGTCAAAACGCCGTTTCACACCCAAAACAATCACTGCATTTATGTGTAGTCAGTTTATTTATCACGCTGACAATGCCACATACACAAATGTTAATTTGTTGTTGCTTTCCGACGGCCGGAATACACCGAACAACACCGAACTGCTGTCGCGGTGGCTCATGAGAATACCTCTTGTAACTGCCGTCATCTCCTTGTGCGTTAACCTCTTCACTGCGAATGGTCGCAGATTGTGTTTCTGAAATCTGTGTTAACTCAGCACTGAAAAGGTCCAGCCACTCAAGCAAGATGGATACAAAAAGGCTGGTCCCAGCAAAAGACACAAATCTGTCCTCATGAGCCCCTAGAAGGTCTCATGAGGATCTATGTCTCCTCAGTGCAGTCCGGACATCTTTTAGTTTTCCTCGGGCAGTAAAAGGGTTAACGCGCTGACGGCCGACAGGTGGGCTCAGATCGGGCGTCTGATGAGTTTGTCCATTTTAGCTGGCCGCATCTGGCTGACATTTAATTACTTCCTGGGCAGAAACGTTATCAAATCCGTTCATTGCCCGAAGCGTCTCTGAAAGCATCACGCTTTCAGTGCTGGAGTAATTCGGGCCCAGTGGTGATTGTATTCAACATTTCAATTGCAGTAATTGGTCATGGCCCTTCACGGCGAAAGTAGCCACTGTACGTATATTTGTGTGCTGCTGAACGTGCATTTGTTGTTTCTGAAATCTTTCTGAGTGAAATCTTTGTGTGATTCAACGACCAAGAGCCAAAACCGTCCAAGATAAACGTGGATTCAAATTGGTCTCAGCAAGAGGCATAGATCATCATGAGCCCCCCGCATTTGCGGGGGGCTCATGAGGATCTATGTCTCTTGCGATTGATTTGCGCTCACTTTTTTTCGGCAGTAAAAGGGGTTAATGAAATACGATCGGTGTCATCGGGGTCACGTACTGGGGTGTGAAAGGAACGCGTGAGTGACATAAAGTCGCAGTACGTCTTATTCACGAATCAAAAGCTGTGAGTAATTCCGTTTGATTTCACAATTCACAAACAGCCCAGCACTCCATCCCGACGCCCTCTCAGTGGTGGACACGCTAAGCCATGCCGGAAGCAGGAAGCCTGACACGAGTTACTTGCCCTTTACCCTTCCGCCTCACCCCGTGTCCAAAGCTAACCGTTCAGCTGTCGGTTCCGCTTTTTGTCGCGATGATTCCTGTAGGATTAGTACGGGCAAGTAACTCGTATCTGACTTCTACTATTGAGAATCCAGGCCAGAAAAGTGACTGCCAAGCGTGTAAAATGCAAAGAAATTCCTAACAAAGAAACTATTTTGTACTTGTTGTTTTTAACCCATTCAGCACTGACGCACTACAGCAGGAGATGGGTCGACCATGATAATTCAAGGGTAGTGCCAGATTAGCTTGGCGCCTGTCGGCGCCAAGCTAATCTGGCACTGCCCTTGAATTATCATGGTCGATCCATCTCCTGCAACTGGTGCATAGTCATTAGATGACACCTCCAAAATTTGGGAAATACAGCCGTCGGACTGAATGAGTTAAGCGTGTTCTTTTCTTCTCCTTCCTTCTTTTTTTTAAGATTTTTTTTTATAATTTCTTTAAAAAAATATGGAACTTGCCCTTTTCAGCTTGTTTCTTTCTTTCTGGAAAAAAACTCTCTAGCGTTTCTTTTACTCTCGTTATGTGGCTAAGCTGGTCTTAACACAGTTTCCCAGCTTTGATTAAAAAGGAGCGTAACCATCTGTATTCAGTACCTGCTCGTCAGTTTGTCAGTTAGTTTGGAGCCTATACCTCAAATTCCACGGACACTTCCTGTGCTTGTCTATGATTTCAGACCTTACCGCTACAGGACGTAAGATCGCAGATCACAGACCAGCGCGCACACACACATACGTGACTGACTGACTCAAAAGTCTTTGCTGTTCTTTATGATTATTATGGCTGTGGGCCGTTACTGTATTTCTGTGTAGTGTATGTTCATTTGGAGGGGTGGGGGTGGGGTGGTGGGGGCAGGTTTTAACCCTAAAATTTGATAAATTGTGTTGCTCTTGTACTGTCTAAGTGTTTTTTTTTTTATTGTTGGGTATCTCTTTGCATTCTTCAGATTGGGCAGTCACGTTTTTTTGGTGTGGGCTTAGCTTTCTGTCATTTATAGTGACAAAACGACAAAGCAAAGACGCCAAGTCTACATGCACACACCAGAAAACCCTTCTAGCGTCATTCTCCGCTATTTTGAGTGCAAACACTCAAAGTTCACGTTCATTCAAAAGCCCGTCTGGCCGATCTCCTAACACGAGTGTGAAAAAGTCAGTTAAGCACATGATCCTCGGGCCGACGTCGGTGGCTGTTGGCCCGTGCGCGGGCCAACAACCACGGACGTCGGCCCGACGACTTTTTGCTAACTGCCCAACAAACGACGTTGCCGAAAAGGTGAATATGTCGCAGGTCACATAATCGCGGGATCAGGCATACGCCTAACTTCAAATAAGACCTAATCAGTGAGGGACATGTGGACTGAGAAGATTGCTGGTCAGCAGTTCGAAAGGGCTGCTGCGGCTGCAGGGGGTCACGTGCGTCTATCTCTCTTGCAGATGAAGGTTGCTGGATGTTGGGCTGGAGCTGCTCAACTGTATCTCTTTCTCATGGCCACGATACGTACCTTACACTTACAGTCACGGGTACAAGTATGTTAACCCTTTTAGCGCCATGGGCGCATTTCCCGAATTTCGGAAGTGTTACTTAACGACTATGTACCACTTGCAGGCGGTGGATTGACCATGATAATTCAAGGGTGGTGCCAGATTACATTGGCGCCTGATTTTGTTGTTTACCGTTTTGCACTTTTATTTGTTTGCCCCTGCTGACATAATAATAATAATAATAATAATAATAATAATAATAAATAAATAAATAAATAAATAAATAAATAGTAAATCAAAAAAGAAAAAGACAAAGAGAGGAAACATTTCCCGCTGAAACAATGCATTATTATTATTATTATTATTATTATTATTATTATTATTATTATTATTATTATTATTATTGCTGGTCGCATAGAAAACCTTTGGTTAGAGCAATATCTCAGTGTTCTGGTATGCGGCTAACGTAACCCATTCAGCACTGACTTACTACAACAAGATATCGTCAAAAAGACTACAACAAGATATTGTCAAAACGACTACAACAAGATATTGTCAAAAAGCAATAGTTCAAGAAGGATGTCATAAGCACTTTGCTTCTTCTGGCGGGGCTGCAGGGACTAACGTGAATCTGTCTTCTGCCGATGGAAGGGCCCAGCAGACGACCAAGCAAAGAAAGATCCTCGGACCGACCTCGGCCCGCAATGTCGTGCGCGGGCCCACTGCGGCCGACGTCAGCCCGAAGTTCTTTTGCTTACTGGGGCAGCACTGCTGCTACTGCCACTCTCTCTCTGTCTCTCTCAATTGCTTGGTGCAAGACAAAACTCATCTGTCACTCTGCTAACAAGCCCCTCACGCTTGTCGAGCTAAAAACAAAACAAAACAAAACAAAAAAAAAAAAACCGGAGTGTTAACCCATTCACTGCCAGTGATCGCAGGCTGTGTTTCAAAATCTATGTTAACCCCTTCGCTTCCAGCGATCCCGAATTTCGCGTCCGGTGAAACGACTGCGCACGCCGACTGCCGTCCGTGTGAAGAATGACACAAACGTAAGTGGGCAAGAGACAAAAAGCTTCATGCGCCCATGAGGATTTGTGTCTCTTGCAGCAGGGTGTTGCTCGATTTGCCCCGGCAGTTAATGGAATTAATTCAACGCCACATAGGGGAGATAGGTAGCGTGGGGGAAAGGTCTCGGCTTCGAACACAGCAAGGGTTAAATGATTTGTTCAGGCCCTATTGGTGCACCGAACAAAAGAAATTAAGCCCTAAACGCTTAACTCATTCAGCCCGGCGCAGGTATTTCCCAAATTTGGGAGGCGTCATCTAACGACCATGCACCTATTGCAGGAGATGGATCGACCATAGTAATTCAAGGGTAGTGCCAGATTAGCTTGGCGCCGACAGGCGCCAAGCTAATCTGGCACTACCCTTGAATTATCATGGTCGACCCATCTCCTGATGTAGTGCGTCAAGGCTGAATGGGTTAACGTTTGTTTTCAACGCCTCCATTAGTCCCAAGCCGTCAAAGAAACATGGATACAAAGTGGATTCAGCAGAAAGCGTAGATCCTCATGAACTTGTCTCTTGCAGGTGGATCGTGGTCGCTTTCTCTCGACGGCAGTCAAGGGGTTAAATTTCCGACGACTCCAGTCCAAAGCCTCGTATAAAATAGGTACAAGTATCTTCCGTGACTCCAGTCCAAAGCCTCGTATAAAATAGGTACAAGTATCTTCCGTGACTCCAGTCCAAAGCCTCGTATAAAATAGGTACAAGTATCTTCCGTGACTCCAGTCCAAAGCCTCGTATAAAATAGGTACAAGTATCTTCCGTGACTCCAGTCCAAAGCCTCGTATAAAATAGGTACAAGTATCTTCCGTGACTCCAGTCCAAAGCCTCGTATAAAATAGGTACAAGTATCTTCCGTGACTCCAGTCCAAAGCCTCGTATAAAATAGGTACAAGTATTTTCCGTGACTCCAGTCCAAAGCCTCGTATAAAATAGGTACAAGTATCTTCCGTGACTCCAGTCCAAAGCCTCGTATAAAATAGGTACAAGTATCTTCCGTGACTCCAGTCCAAAGCCTCGTATAAAATAGGTACAAGTATCTTCCGTGACTCCAGTCCAAAGCCTCGTATAAAATAGGTACAAGTATCTTCCGTGACTCCAGTCCAAAGCCTCGTATAAAATAGGTACAAGTATCTTCCGTGACTCCAGCCCAAAGCCTCGTATAAAATAGGTACAAGTATCTTCCGTGACTCCAGCCCAAAGCCTCGTATAAAATAGGTACAAGTATCTTCCGTGACTCCAGTCCAAAGCCTCGTATAAAATAGGTACAAGTATCTTCCGTGACTCCAGTCCAAAGCCTCGTATAAAATAGGTACAAGTATCTTCCGTGACTCCAGTCCAAAGCCTCGTATAAAATAGGTACAAGTATCTTCCGTGACTCCAGTCCAAAGCCTCGTATAAAATAGGTACAAGTATCTTCCGTGACTCCAGTCCAAAGCCTCGTATAAAATAGGTACAAGTATCTTCCGTGACTCCAGTCCAAAGCCTCGTATAAAATAGGTACAAGTATCTTCCGTGACTCCAGTCCAAAGCCTCGTATAAAATAGGTACAAGTATCTTCCGTGACTCCAGTCCAAAGCCTCGTATAAAATAGGTACAAGTATCTTCCGTGACTCCAGTCCAAAGCCTCGTATAAAATAGGTACAAGTATCTTCCGTGACTCCAGTCCAAAGCCTCGTATAAAATAGGTACAAGTATCTTCCGTGACTCCAGTCCAAAGCCTCGTATAAAATAGGTACAAGTATCTTCCGTGACTCCAGTCCAAAGCCTCGTATAAAATAGGTACAAGTATTTTCCGTGACTCCAGTCCAAAGCCTCGTATAAAATAGGTACAAGTATCTTCCGTGACTCCAGTCCAAAGCCTCGTATAAAATAGGTACAAGTATCTTCCGTGACTCCAGTCCAAAGCCTCGTATAAAATAGGTACAAGTATCTTCCGTGACTCCAGTCCAAAGCCTCGTATAAAATAGGTACAAGTATCTTCCGTGACTCCAGTCCAAAGCCTCGTATAAAATAGGTACAAGTATCTTCCGTGACTCCAGCCCAAAGCCTCGTATAAAATAGGTACAAGTATCTTCCGTGACTCCAGCCCAAAGCCTCGTATAAAATAGGTACAAGTATCTTCCGTGACTCCAGTCCAAAGCCTCGTATAAAATAGGTACAAGTATCTTCCGTGACTCCAGTCCAAAGCCTCGTATAAAATAGGTACAAGTATCTTCCGTGACTCCAGTCCAAAGCCTCGTATAAAATAGGTACAAGTATCTTCCGTGACTCCAGTCCAAAGCCTCGTATAAAATAGGTACAAGTATCTTCCGTGACTCCAGTCCAAAGCCTCGTATAAAATAGGTACAAGTATCTTCCGTGACTCCAGTCCAAAGCCTCGTATAAAATAGGTACAAGTATCTTCCGTGACTCCAGTCCAAAGCCTCGTATAAAATAGGTACAAGTATCTTCCGTGACTCCAGTCCAAAGCCTCGTATAAAATAGGTACAAGTATCTTCCGTGACTCCAGTCCAAAGCCTCGTATAAAATAGGTACAAGTATCTTCCGACGACTCCAGTCCAAAGCCTCGTATAAAATAGGTACAAGTATCTTCCGTGACTCCAGTCCAAAGCCCCGTATAAAATAGGTACAAGTATCTTCCGTGACTCCAGTCCAAAGCCCCGTATAAAATAGGTACAAGTATCTTCCGTGACTCCAGTCCAAAGCCTCGTATAAAATAGGTACAAGTATCTTCCGTGACTCCAGTCCAAAGCCTCGTATAAAATAGGTACAAGTATCTTCCGTGACTCCAGTCCAAAGCCTCGTATAAAATAGGTACAAGTATCTTCCGTGACTCCAGTCCAAAGCCTCGTATAAAATAGGTACAAGTATCTTCCGACGACTCCAGTCCAAAGCCTCGTATAAAATAGGTACAAGTATCTTCCGTGACTCCAGTCCAAAGCCCCGTATAAAATAGGTACAAGTATCTTCCGTGACTCCAGTCCAAAGCCTCGTATAAAATAGGTACAAGTATCTTCCGTGACTCCAGTCCAAAGCCTCGTACAAAAATAGGTACAAGTATCTTCCGTGACTCCAGTCCAAAGCCTCGTATAAAATAGGTACAAGTATCTTCCGTGACTCCAGTCCAAAGCCCCGTATAAAATAGGTACAAGTATCTTCCGTGACTCCAGTCCAAAGCCTCGTATAAAATAGGTACAAGTATCTTCCGTGACTCCAGTCCAAAGCCCCGTATAAAATAGGTACAAGTATCTTCCGTGACTCCAGTCCAAAGCCTCGTATAAAATAGGTACAAGTATCTTCCGTGACTCCAGTCCAAAGCCTCGTATAAAATAGGTACAAGTATCTTCCGTGACTCCAGTCCAAAGCCTCGTATAAAATAGGTACAAGTATCTTCCGTGACTCCAGTCCAAAGCCTCGTATAAAATAGGTACAAGTATCTTCCGTGACTCCAGTCCAAAGCCTCGTATAAAATAGGTACAAGTATCTTCCGTGACTCCAGTCCAAAGCCTCGTATAAAATAGGTACAAGTATCTTCCGTGACTCCAGTCCAAAGCCTCGTATAAAATAGGTACAAGTATCTTCCGTGACTCCAGTCCAAAGCCTCGTATAAAATAGGTACAAGTATCTTCCGTGACTCCAGTCCAAAGCCTCGTATAAAATAGGTACAAGTATCTTCCGTGACTCCAGTCCAAAGCCTCGTATAAAATAGGTACAAGTATCTTCCGTGACTCCAGTCCAAAGCCTCGTATAAAATAGGTACAAGTATCTTCCGTGACTCCAGTCCAAAGCCTCGTATAAAATAGGTACAAGTATCTTCCGTGACTCCAGTCGTTCGAGCTTGAATTTCCGATCGTTCTCCGTATAAAAAGAAAAGCTGGACATTCAAACACTTCTTTTGCGTAGCTCTTAACCTGTTCGGTACCAGCGATCTTCGTTAATTCAGCACAAAAAGGAATATGGATTGAAAGTGATGTCAGCAAGAGGCAAAGATCCTCATGAGCCCTCTCAACTGCGGTTGCTCATGAGAATCTATACCTCTTGCAGTTGGGTGGCGTTCCGATTTTCTCGGCACTGAACGGCTTAGGGCCACTAAAATTAAGAGCTCTCTGCGATTCACCAAGCACTCTAAGCATATATCCCTGGAAATGGAACAAAAACACAGCAGCATTTGGTGTTTCCTTTTTTGCAATTATCTGCGGCCTGCCCACTTCAAATGCTAGCCCACTCTTTATTTTCCGGGCCTTCCGGATGTGTGCACGAATAAAGCTGAATTATTTTTGAAGAGAGAACCCACTCAGTCTGAATTATAGGCACTCGCAAGCTGCTTTTGTAGTTCCGACCGTGCATGGTTTGTTGTCAAGACAATTCGCCACATTAACCCCTACGCGGGTTGCCAGTGATCACGAATTTCGCGACTGAAACCAGTGTACGCAGGCCATGGGATCACACGTTGACGTACAGAACGTAAGACTAACAAGAGACATAAACCCTCATGAACCACCGCAAGTGCGGTGGCTGATGAGGGTTTATGTCTCCTGCATTTGGCTACCGTTCTCCTTGCACCTGCAGATTTCGCCGATTGAATGGTCAGTTCACATTAACATTGCGAAATGAGAAGAATAAATTAAGAAACACGTGTGTTCTGGGTCTGCGGTTTTGGACCTCACTCACGACCTGTACGTCTACCACCCGTGGAAAACAGAAGCCCAGTAAGCCAACGTCCCTCGGGCCGACGTCAACCGCAGTTGGACTGCGCACAGTCTGCTTGCTGGGAGACTGAAGTTCTAGCACTATGTTTCAATGGAGCCCAACGATTAAGTTGCACCAGAGTTTGAAAACTTCGATGCCAAAACAGATGCTATGCATATTACGCAGGATGTACGGCTCTCTCAAACGACTCGGTCCAGAATCAGTCCTACCCCATAATACCTTTCTACACAAACGCACCGCCAGGCCTAGCCACAACCCCTTTGCTCTGAGAAAAGACACTAAGTACATTTTTGTGAAAAGCGAGACTGTCATCATATACCAATAAAAATCTTGCTTTTCACAAAAACGAATTTACTTTCTTTTTGCTTTCACAGCGCAGCTCCCAACCATTCCAGACTCACTCACACCTCACACCCCACACCCCGCCCGGTCTCACCCCGTCCGTCATCTCACCTCGGCCACACATGAAGATTGGAGGAGGGCGTTTTCCATTCGGACATTCATTCATGTCTTAACCTTTATCTTTTGGAGTAAGCAATCTTTTACCTGCCAAAGCGAGTGTCTTCCGCATGTGGATGTCATTAACTTTTCACTGCCAGTGGAGGCAGGTAGTGTTTTTGAAAACTTTCTTAATTGGAAGCCGGGGAGCCGCAACCGTCCAAGAAACATGGATATAAAGTTGTGTCTGCAAGAGGCATATATCCTCATGAGCCCCCGCAACGGCGGGGGCTCATGAGGATTTATCCGTCTTGAAGCTGGGTTGTGTTCACTTCTTCTCGGCAGTAAAGGGGTTGTAAATACCATTTAAACCTTATCATTCGGAATACACCAGTGTGAGAAATAAGTTTGACTAAAATAGTTCAAGGCTAGTGCCAGAATAGCTTGGCGCCTCTAAGCGCCAAGTTATTCTGGCACCACCCTTGAACTAAAGCCATTGGTCTATATCCTTATCTGTAAGTACTAGTATGTAGCTTACTCACAAACCAGATAGGTGAGGCTAGCGCTGGCAGAATTGTACACATACCAAGGGGAATTACTCAGCGCTGGACAGACAAACAGTTAGATCCCCTGCACCCGCCTGTTAGGCACCCAATCGCCAGCCCACAGAGAAATACGCCGATATAGAACAAGAATAAGTGCGATTACGCGTGTGCTTTTGCTGCGTGTCCCAACGGCTGTTAAAGTTCATTAGGTGTGTGGACAAGGCATAACCAACACAAACGGCGCTGAAATGTGTCTCCAATTTTACGCGTGATGGTACTTTAAGTCTCTATCCTTGTTTAATAAAGTTTATTTACTTCAAATCAATTCAGTTCAGTTTAATTTAATTTTGCCAAGGTCGATCCGTCGCCCACAGTAAGTACTTTAACTCATTCGCGGCCAGCCGCATCCGGATGCGGCTTTCCGCGAATGAGTTAACCTCATTAACCACAAGACCGCATTTATGGAAGTGTCGCCTAACGCGTATGTACCAGCTGCAGGAGATGGATCGACCATGAAAATTCAAGGGTAGAGCCAGAGAAGATTGGCGCCTGATGGCGCCAAGCTTATCTGGCGCTACCCTTTAATTATCATGGTCGATCTATCTTCACCTGTGCGTCGAGTTTAACTGGGTTAAGAGCCGGCAAGGCATGAAGTGGGGAACAGACCAGATGACAATCATTAGCGCTGGGCATGTTGCCGGATTGAACGTTCATTAGCCGTGCACTGCCCCATGATCAGGATCAGGATCAGGAATTTATTTAACGTCTTTTCACACATTGGTGATATTAGACACCAACAAAAAAAATAAAAAATAAAATAAAAAAATAAAATAAATAAATAAAAAATCAACCAAACACACAACTTGTGAATAGCAAAGAATAGCAATAATTAACATCCAACCACACGCACAAATTACTTATTATAATAATTTACCCACCAGACTATGAATTATTATATTAACTATTGGAATGGCAATATTTCTATGTAAGATGTCATACAAATTTTCTGCTAAGTGATCAACTATTATGTTATTTTTTTTCAACAGATTCATTGTAATAGGACACTCACAGATTAAATGTTTAACAGAGATGGGGCTTAAGCACTCGCATTTGATGTCTTTTGCGAATTTTGTTTTCCAAGAATTTAGTCTTAACCT
This sequence comes from Semisulcospira habei, assembly GCA_036245525.1. Lineage (NCBI taxonomy): Eukaryota > Metazoa > Mollusca > Gastropoda > Semisulcospiridae > Semisulcospira > Semisulcospira habei. The sequence continues at coordinate 304,764,939 of BTPG01000002.1, forward strand.
GAATATCAATGAAGCTGTTTTTCTTGAACAATGTGGAACATGATAAGTATATTTCATATCATCTTTGTGAAAAAACTGTTTAGCACAGAGTACATTTCATGTAGAGATAATTGCATATTATTACAAACTGCTGAGTTTTCTCGATTTATAGCTCCCTTTTTTTGCTTGTCTGTCACAAATTTCATTCCAATAAATTCCGCAGTGTGAGGGTATCCAAAGAAAATCGATCCCTTTTCCTCTGGACATAATACAGCTCCTAATATGCTTTATTTCATATACTAAGTCTTTTCTAGTGTTACAATCCCAGCTTTTTAGACTGTATAGGACAGATTTAGAATCGACACAAATCAAAATGTTAAATATATCATAAGGTAGAAGTTGAATAAAATTTAGTGCCATGAGAATCGCATACAGTTCAGACGTAAATATAGAAAACCCTCTACCGAGATAAAAAGATTTCTTCACTTTGAGATCTGGAATAACAAAGCCTGCACCACAGTCTGAAGAATCTAAGACAGATCCATCTGTGAAAATTTTCAAATGTTTAAGATATGTTGTCTGTAATTTTTCTTTCACTAAATTTGCTAAAACGTTCACATCCTCATCTTTTTTCAAATCTGTGTAATCGATATCGAAAGTAGCATTAATATGTTTCCCACGGAGGTATAGTAGGAGTTACTGGTAAAACGGGAATAGACTTGATATCTATATTGCAGTTTTTTTTAATAGCATCTTTGACATAATTACGTATAGGTATAAGATACGGGATTGTTTGCGCTCTCTTCGGGAAATCCAAATCTGCGTCTAAAAATATGTCTTCTCGCACTGAATTTTTTTGACGGACAGGCTTCGGACAATGTATTTTGCAGTTGCTAATTTACGTTGGTCAGATAAAATCGTCAGAATTGGTCAGAATACCTGCTTCTTTGTAGGTTTTTACAGTATTAGTATGAACTGGCACTCCGAGGGCTAATTTAACTGCTTTACTGTCAATGTTTTGCAGCTTCTGTAGAAGTGTAGTTGGGGCAGTAAAGTAGACTTCCTGACCATAGATAAGTGTTGATCGAACTAAAGATGTACCAAGGTGTAAAACAGTTTTAATGTCCTGACTCCATGGTTGTGAGTTTATAATTTTTAACAAGTTAAGTCTTTTTCTTGCCTTATTTAATATGGCTTCATTCTCCATGATAATTTTGAAGTAAAACGTACACCTAAAAACCTTACACAATGTTAATAGTTTAAAGGCGTCCCGTTTAGGGATAATTTAGGCAATGTTTTAGCACTTTTCCCATTGTTGAAAAGCATTATAGACATGTTTTTTTCCCCCAGATAGTTCTAGACCAATTTCTTTCATATAGTTTGATAATTTGTCCAGTTCAATCTGATACATTTTTTTAACGTAATCTACGATTCTTTTTGGGGTACGTTTTCTGAGAAGTGTTTACCCATATAGCAATATCATCTGCATATTGTACCACAGTTGTGTCCTGTGAGAGAGATTTTGGGAGGTCGTAAATTAACACAGTGAATAAAAAGGGTGAAATTATTGATCCCTGCGGAATACCCATATCTATTTTCTTAAAGGTTGAATAACTTTTACCAACTTTGGTGCAGACAAATTTTTCAGACAAAAAGCTTTTAATGTACTCATACATAAACCCGGTTATGCCAATCTGTTTTATTTTGTATAATAATCTAGCATGTGAAACACTATCATAAGCCTTTTTTACTTCAAAAAAGGTTGATAATATACTTTTTCTTCTAGAAATTTGTTTTTTAGTGTTATTTGTGAGTTTAACTAATGGTCTGTCGTACATCTACCTTTCCGAAAACCAGCTTAATGAATGGAAATTAATTATATATATCCTGTTTTTCACAGTAATGAAATAGCCGATCTTTTCCATTACTTTGCAAGCTTGTGATGTTAGTGCAATAGGTCTATAACTACTAATCAATGTACGTGTTTTACCCGATTAGAGTACTGGAACTACTACTGACTGCTTCCAGATAGTAGGAAGAGATCCATTAAACCAACATTTTTGGTAAAATGTATGTAGTAGATTTTTCCACGACTCAGGTAAATGATAAAGTAGTTTGTAAGAAATTCCATCTATACCCACTGCACTAGAGGTATTTGCAAACGAATGTAAAACATCTAGGAATTCATTATAATGAATTGGAGCATTGATATACTGAGAATGATTAGAAACTGGATCTTGATAATCTGCTTGGACTTATTCTTGTTTTCTGAGGTTTATGTTTGGTAAACTTAGACTTGATGTGAGACTACTTTCTGCAAACATATTAACAAAGGCCTCCGCTTTATCTACTGCACTAGGAAATGTATTGCCTACTGCGATTGGATACACTTGTAATTTGAATCCATTTTGTAATTCTGTTATTTTTTTCCAAACCTTATATGTATCTCTCGATTCAGACACTTCATGTTTACAGAACTTAGCCCAGTGAATCTTTTTGGCTCTCGCCACAATTCTGTTACAGTGTATTTTAGTTTTCCTCATTTCCCTAAAGTTCTCTTCAGATTTGTTTCTTATCCATTTCTTAAAGTGTTCCTTCTTATTATTTACTGCTAGTTCACATTCCTTATTCCACCAAACATTACCTGAATATTTACCCTTTGATTTTCCTTTGCATTTTGGTATTGACTTTTCCGCAGCAGAAAGAACAGCTTTTGTAATATTTCCGTAAAATGTATCTATACTCTCATGTTCTATACTTGCAATGTTATGGGACAGCTAGATCGTCTCACACAGTTCCCAATTAGCATTGACATACTGAAATTTTGAAATTCTGTCCTCAATATTGCAATATTCATTTTTATCTTTAACGTTTAATTGTATAATGATTGGAAGATGATCACTTCCCAAACAATCTTCCTCGGTGATCCAAGTGCAATTTGTTGCCAGAGTTGGGCTTACTAGTGATATATCAAGAGCAGATGCCTTATGGGTATATACATCTGGGATTCTAGTGATTCTACCATCATTTAAAATGATTATATTAGAGTCTGAAATATTTTATACTAGACGATTGCTTTTAACTATCGTACATCCAGACTCCCAGAACGGTGCATGAGCATTGAAATCTCCGAGGACCATCCATTGACAGGAAGTTGGCTGCTGAGAATCAATATTTTTTAGCCAGTCAGTGTTGTCATCTTGTGGCCCTCTAGGTAGGTATACGGAGATCACATTTAAAGTATTTTGATTATTAATTTTCACCACGGCCCCAGTGATATAGATATCATTTAGATCTTTCGTTATAGAGTACGTATTTAGTGATGAATATTCTAGGTCATCTCGAATGTATAACGCAGTTTGGACTTTATTCGATATAGCGTCATAATTGTATAGAGGAGGATAATAATATCCTCGAAGTTTTAGGAGTTTTTTACCTTCTACATTCAGAGATTGTAACGCTAAGATACAATACTCTGACTGTGAAATGTGATTCTCGAAGGATAGGAAATTTGTTGAAATAGATCTGCAATTCCACTGAAACACTTTCATATTGCTTGTGCTCTTCTTCATGGTCAGTGACCTCTTTGTAGCGAAAGAAGGTCAACTGAAGGAGAAGGAAAGCAAAAGAAAAACAAAAAAAAAAAAATAACTAATACAAAACAAAATGAGCACTTTCAAAACACCAAGAATCGGTATATCTCAAACAGTTCAGTACTAAATCAAAAACTAGAACTAAACTGTCTGGATATCATTTCAAAGTTGCTTTCTAACCGGACTTGATAATGTTGTTTACTACATTTGAAATGATAATCAGTTAGCTTATTTATATTTCATTCGGTCAGAAACTTAGTGAGAATACCAGTGACCCCTCCAATCATAGTATCCACTGGGATGTTTGGGATAGTGGTAACTCAATGTTCGTTTTGTTTTTTCCCAGAATAAGTTTGATAAATGTCTCCCGATGTTACGTGCAAAAGTTGAAGATCCCCTTGCATTTGGATGTATTGAGTCCCGCAGATGAAAGTTAGAGTTAATGTTTTCATGATGAATTACGGAAATGTTCTGGTCCTCATTAAGTTCTGACACCACCGTGGCATTGAAAATCTCACGTTTTATGTTCAGTTGAATATCCCTGCATGGGGCGATCTTGCTGACTACTATATGACCTGCCGGGAATTTCTTTTTCAGATCACGCACTGTCGTTACAAATGATTTCCCAGCAGTGCGTGGATTTGAAGATTTAATGTCATTTACACCAGTATGTATCACGACAACATCGACGTCTTCCTTAATGCTGTCCGTAACTTTGAAAAGAAAAGGGGAGACTGAGTGCTAATATTTTAGGAAGGTTACAAAGTAAAGTAGGTTATAGCACTGTCAGGGGAGAGAAATGTGCATGATCGACCAGTGATCATAGATCTACTGTGGCCAAAGCACACACACACACACACCACACACACACACACACACACACACACACACACACACACACACACACAAAGAGATAGGAAAGAGAGGGGGCGCTAAGACAGTGACTGAAAGCAATGCATATGGAAGCCCCCCCCCTCCCCCCCCGAAGGGGGGCGTATCACATATCCACTGTTCCAGCCACTCAGTGCATGGAAATTTAAATCTAGGTCCCCCAAGGGGGGGTCCAGATATTTAGCCGGTGTGGACAGCTGTTTCAGTCTTGGCGACCTCTTCAGCACACCATCGGCAATACTGGAGGAGGCAGGAAATTCTGCCTACCTTCGGGGGCGGGGGGGGGGGGGGGGGGGCTTCCATATGCATTACTTTCAGTCACTTTCTTAGCCCCCCCCCCCTCTCTTTCCTATCTCTTTGTGTGTGTGTGTGTGTGTGTGTGTGTGTGTGTGTGTGTGTGTGTGTGTGTGTGTGTGTGTGTGTGTGCTTTGGCCAGAGTAGATCTATGATCACTGGTCGATCATGCACATTTCTCTCCCCTGACAGTGCTATAACCTACTTTACTTTGTAACTGTCCGTAGCTTTGTAAATGTCTTCAACGGTGAAGGCGCTTATCTTTGATACGGACAAACCGTACGAGATTCCAAGCTGGTTAGAGCGCACGCCTTTCAAAGTGGAATCATGAAAAATTGCTACTTTTGGCATTGATACGGTCTTTGATTGAGATGATGACGCACGGTGGCATTTGACGTCATCTCGAATGTTGTTTTTCGCTGATCGAAATTTCGATATTCCTGTCCCTTTTGTTTATGTATTTCGCTTACCTTTGTTTGGGAAGCTGAAGTAGCGGAATGGGATAAAGAAGGAGACGAAGTATTAGCCAGTTTACGTGATGGAGCAGCTGCAGTGACTCCAGCAGGCTTGTCTGTCTTGAACCCGGCCGTGGAGGTGGACTTGACCGCTGCGGCGTAGGTCAGTTCACGACGGTCTTCGCTGTCCGTTTGGGTCGAGACGTCGACTCTCTCTGCTGAAGCCAGGATGTAGACGTTGCACCTGCTCCGTCAAGAGAGCCACTTGTTGAGTAAGTAGGCTTACGGTAGCCTTCAGTTGGTCTACAACAGTTTGAAAGTTCTCGTCCCCGTTGTCCTTCAAGTGGTGGCGGTTACCCAGCTTCTGTATGTCGGGACTTTTATCTTCACTAAATCTTTCTCCCTCGTTGTCCTGAGGCGATCTTGGTTCGTCGTTTCCCTCAGGAGGTTTTGTCCGGGTTTGACGCCTTGTTCTGGTCATTCTGATGTTTTAGTTAGTCCAGTTTTCAGCAACATTGTCGGAGCTCAGTTATTTTTGGCTCTATCGGTCGCCATATTGGCCGGAAGTCACTGCCCCATGACTAAACGCTCCGGAATAGCCAGGGAGCAGTTAGCTAATTTGGCCGGTTTAACGCCGAGCAGACGACTTTGGCCAACACACGACGGTAGCGGCAGTGTGCAAACGGTCCGTAGGCTGACATCGGCCCAAAAGCACTTTTTTGCGCACTGGGAGGCCCATCTTAACCCCCGGCCCGTTAACCAGGTTGAAGTTTCTGAAATCTTTCTTAATTCAATACCAAAGAGCCCCAGCCGTGGATTCGAAGTAGTGTCTGCAAGAGGCATAGATCCTCATGAGCCCCCGCAACTGCGGGGCTCATGCGGATCTATGTCTCTTGAAGTTGAATATTCTCGACAGTGAAGGGATTAACATCTTTCCTGCTACAATCAACAACAAAGGGGATAAGGGATTAAGAGAATATAATATGAGGCTTCAGGTAAAGGTAAGACGTTGAAAAAGCTTTACATCCATGTTCCTCCCATGGAAATACCTTCGGGACATACCCTGAGGCTATACATGTTACTGCAGGAACCTCATGCAGCCTCTTCCATCTGCATAAAGCATAGATTCATATCAACTTCTGCAAAGCGTGTATTAGTATATACGCCTATAGCTGTCTCTATAAAATCGTCCGCCCAGCCGGCTGACTTTGAGAGCAGCCAAAGTCTATATTTTCGACCAACATTAATTTCCTCGGCGCCCCAACAGGCAAAATGTCCTCGCACAGCGGTGCGCAGGCCAACAACGGCTGGCTTCGGCCCCAAGACCTTTTGCTTCCCCGGCGCTTGGCCGTCAGTGTCAGTGGCGGCGGTAATCACAAGATGGCAACACGTTGACCACGTGCCCAAATCAGTTATTCTCGGCTAGCAGAAGTCGCCAAGAGTGTGTGGCTAGGAATGAGTGCTGACTTCGGTTCCGTCTAACCGAATTAACGGGGCTTCTTTCTCCTAGATTGCTCTTCGGTGTTACTGCACACTGGACCGCAAATTACTACTGTGGCCGGCAAACTGGAGGCGCTGGTAGGGTGTGTTTCGTTGGTCCCCGGCACTTGCTGTTACTGCCCGTACTCAGTATTGCGCTCTTCACAGCCGGTGCCGGAATGCAAATTGTGTTTATGATTTTTGTTTGTTTGTTAATTCAACGGCAGAGTACCGGCCGTCCGAAGTACGTGGACTATGATTTAAAGTGGCGTCAGCAAAAGACACACATCCCGCCTCATGAGGTCCGGCGAATACAGATCTCGTAGGATCGCGCTCACTCTTTCCACATGGCGACGGTCGACGTTTGGCCGTACCCGACTGAAGGGCATTTTGCCTGCTGGGGCGCCAGGGAAGGTGTAAAATGTAATATAGTCAAATATGCTTAACACATTAAGCCCTGACACGCTTTTGCAGGGTGTGCGGGATCGACCGTGATATTTCAAGGGCGGCGTCAGAATAGCTTGGCGCCTGTAGGCGCCAAGCTATTCTGACACCACCCTTGAAATATCATGGTCGATCTGTCTCCAAAACTGTGGCGTAGACCGCAGAGGATGTCAATAATTTCGTCCTCTGGGCTTAAGGAGTTAAGATTTAAGAAGCGAATAAGTCAGTGGAACACACATTGATGAGGATGACTGTTACCTGCTCTCTAGCTACTGCAGACCACCACCATCCCGATTCATAAGCCATTTACTAATGAGTCCCTTTTCCTTTAAACTGTTGCATCTCACCAAAAACAGAGATAAGTACAGCATTCTACATTTTCTGCATGACTGTATTTAAAGCGTGTTTCTTTCTTTTTGTTGGGATTTTCATTGCATTTTACATGTTTCAAGTGGCAGTCACCTTTTTTGGGTCTGGATTTTAATCTTTTTCCCCAACACATTTCCAGGTGTCATTAATCGCTCTCCTACATACTTGTTTCTGCCCTCTTTAAGCTCCTCAAAACCCAACGCAGTCCTTGAAGAAAAATAAACCATGTATTCTCGCTTTTGTTTGAAGCGTCTTGGACGAAAGCCTGACAATTTTTTTTTTCTTAATGTTTAGCTGCTAGAGGGCATCCCCAGAAATCCCTATAAGTGGTAGAGACTAAACAATTGTCTGACGTGCTTACTGGTGAGAATTACCTGGCTGCTTCTGCTTCCAGCGTCACCTACGTGAGACAGATCGACCATGCGATCTCAAGGATAGTGTATGGTTAGCTTGGCGCCTAAAGGCGCTAAGCTAACCATGCACTACCCTTGTGCTCGCATGGTCGACACCTCTCAAGCAACAAGCACATACATGATTTCGAAGTGATAGCAGTCTGGCCCTTGGAGTTAGATAGGACACTCTAATGCTTTTGGTGCGTGTTGTTTAGGAAAATGTGCACATGCCTGGTGTATTTACTTCCAGCAATGATATGACAAGATAGCAGTGGAAGAGGCGGTGAAGGTCCGCTGGATTGTTCTACGGGCCGACACAATCCTCTACCGATGGTGGCTCTACAATAAAAAAAAAAGCGACAAACGAGAACATAAGAAATGTTAACTTGCACGTGGATCTAAAATCATTCGTCTGCCTCTTATAAGAAGTGCGTACAACTTCCTTCCCAAAAGATTTATTGCGGAAAAATGTGTTTCACGAGCGCTGAAAACGCACTAAAACAGATTTATTTTTTTTGCTGCATCTTTGCTCGTGTCGGTGGGACTCTCCAGCACACAGAGAGAAGAAGAGCAGAAACGTCTTTCATTTTAACCCAGTCAGCCCTGACGCACTACAGCAGGAGCTGAGCCGACCATCATAATTCAAGGGTAGTGCCAGATTAGCTTGGCGCCTCTCGACGCCAAGCTAATCTGGCACTACCCTTGAATTATCATGGTCGATCCAGTTCCTGCAACAGGTGCATAATCGTTAGATGACGCCTCCAAAATTTGGGAAATACGTGCTCCGGGCTGAATGAGTTAAGTTACGTTAGCCCTTTTGTAAGATACGTGAAGAGCATTAATCATACCGCGAACTACTAACCCTTTATTGCTTGGAGCAAGCCGCTAGTCAAAGAAGACGACCACAAATTTAATCACTTTGGCCAACTAGCGACAAAAAAGCGCTACCTACAGCCAGATCTTACCACTGGTTGACAATAGTTACCCTGATCAGTCTGATGACTGGTTAGAAAGACGCCAGCTAGCACCACCAGTGGGCTTTCACTGCGGATTCATTTCCTGCGACTTGCACAAAATATTCAACAAACACTAACCGCTTCCCTGCCAATGATCACGGATTTCGCGTCTGAAACCACAGCACACTCATCGACATTCGCCTAAAGGACACAACTGAAACGGGGTCAAAAAATGGGCACAAAAAACACAGGACTAACAAGAGACATAAATCCTCATGAGCCCCTGCGACTGCGGTGGCTCGTGAGGGTTTATGTCTCTTACAGCAGGGTAGAGTTTACCTTGCCCCGGCAGTTAAAAGGTTAAATTAACCCAGTGTCAGCTGAAAGATGAACGCGGGGCTACAAGAGTTTATGATGTCTCACTTAATGTCAGGCCAAAGGCTCAGCTGGAAAACTTAATTTGTGTCGATCGGAAATAAATTATTTAGAGATGTTCTTGACCCCTCCACTGTCGAGACAAAATAACACTACCCAACTGCAGGAGGTATAGCCGATCCCCATGAGCCTCAGCAGTTGCGGGGGCTCAGGAGGATCATTCATTCTACGTTTCTTGCTAAAACTACTTTGTGTGCATTTTCCTTCGGCGACTGAGGGTGTTTAACGTTGCACTGACCACATGCATGGGATGATTGTTAATGACAGTTACTGGTCACCTCTTAACACCGGTTGTAGAAAAAGAAGTAACCAATTACGTGACGGTCATCATCCCGGCCCTGTGGAACTAACAATGATTTCAAACACTGACACAATCTGCGTCGGCCGTAGTGAAGGGGTTACAATAACAGCATATTTTCGCTTAACCCATTCAACCCTGACGCACTACAGCAGAAGATGGGTCGACAATGATAATTCAAGGGCAGTGCCAGATTAGCTTGGCGCCTGTCGGCGCCAAGCCAATCTGGCACTGCCCTTGAATAATAATAACATCAATAAAGAGCATTTATATAGCGCTGAATCCCCAGAAGCAGTGGGCTCTAAGCGCGTTACAAAAAAAAAAAAAAAGTATGTATGCAGAATCTCACAACATTAAAAAATTAGCACGGTCGATCCATCTCCTGCAACTGGTGCATAGTCAGTCATTAGATGACACCTCCAAAATTAGGGAAATACGGCCGTCGGGCTGAATGAGTTAAACCATCTCTCGATCACACTGCCATCTGCATCTGAGTGTCAAGCATAATTTGTGGAGTGAGGACGTGATAAGCCGACACGTGCTTGAGTGGGCTGTTTGCCGGCTGGCGCGCATTTAACTTCATCAAAAATACAGATCGGTCTTTTTCACAGAAACTATACGAGCGGTGATGTGTATAGCAGGGAAGACAGGAAGGTTAGTGTGCAAAGTTCGCGCGTTGACAGTTTTTCATAAACATGAAAACTTTCATCGGGAAAAAAATAAACCATTCGCGCTCAATACTGACAAGAAAGCTGCAGATGGGATATATATGAAGGGTTAGAATAGTTCAAGGGTTGTGTCGGATTAGCTTGGCGCCTTCCCAGGTGCCAAGTTAATCTGGCACTGTCCTTGATCTAAACTATGCACAAGACCTTGATTTTGATCTTACAGTTGGCCAATCTTCCGCGGCCGTTGGCATTTGAAACCAAAGAGACAGCCATACTGAAACAAAACAACGAAAAAAGGAAAAATGTGAGGGGAGTTGAAGGGAGGGGGGTGGGTGGGGCTGTAAACATCTAAACACAGCTTCCTATGTGTAACACTTTCAATTTAACCCTTTCACTGCTAGTTTAGTTGCTTTCAGAAATAACCTGTGGCATAGTAGGCGTCTTTTCTGTACGCCTATTGCAGCTATATGTGGCGTTCACTTTATCCCGGCAGTGAAGCGGTGAAAAAAAAACAAAAAAACTTTCCGACATCTTTTTCTCTTCCACAGCTTTTTATCTATGGGCCTCAGCGGCTTCTTTGGGCCTTTCGATCTCGCTCGTAATCTATCATGCTAGACAAATTTATAAACAGCTTCACCGTGTTTCGAAAGTCAGGACACCTTTCTGCACCGAAGCTCACAGACCCATCGCGGGCTGAGGAGTGGAAGTAAAAGCTGGACGGGAGGCAAGAGGCATAGATCCTCATGACCCCCGCATGCTGCGGGGGTCATGAGGATCTATGCATCTTGCAGGTAAGCCTGGCTCGGTGCTACAGTGAGTAAAGAGCCTGCTTGAGTATGCAGATGTCTATGTTTCTGTACGGCTGCATCGGGCTGAGTTGGGTGGGGATTGAGATGAAACGGGTAGATATATGTACACGTACATACACACAGGTAATATAAACACTCAAAACAGCTAGATACAGGCGTCAGCGAATGCACACACGCACACGCACAAATCCACACGGCATGCACACCCACACACACGGACACGCACACAAACGCACGCGCACACACAAACACACATACACGGCACACACACACGCGGCACACACACACACACACGGACACACACACACGCACACACACACAAACAACAACAACACACACACACACATACACACACACATACATACATTCATAAAAACACACGCATGTTCATACGCACACACGCGCACACAAACACATAATTGACGAGGGTCCCGCTCTTGATGTGTCAACACCAAACTTTGGACTATATCAAACATCACACGTTAATACTTAACTCATTCAGCCCGAAGGTGCCGTATTTCCCACATTTTGGAGGCGTCATCCACTTTAACGACTATGCACCTGTTGCAGGTGATAATCGACCATGATAATTCAGTCAGTAAGAGATTAGCCGACAGGCGCCAAGCTAATCTGGCACTACCCTTGAATTATCATGGTCGACCCATCTCCTGCTGTAGTGCGTCAGGGCTGAATGGGTTAAACATCTCTCTATAATATTTAATCGCTCTCTTAATGCCAGGAGAGGCAAGTGGCTTCCTAATAAGACAACATTTACAATTGGTATTCAGTATCTGCTGGGTGAGGTTGGCACTGATAAAGTTTCAGCCGTACTGAAGGTTCAAAATCATACACCAACACATATATACACAGAACGAGTGTGCTGGCCTGTGGTTTTGGACCTTACGGCTTGAATCCGTAGGGTCTAAAATCACACACCAGGCCTTGCCGGTATACTGATATCGAACGCAAGATTTGTTCATCAGTATCGGCACACCTTTCATTCATGACGCATATTTCCACAGCCAACACACTCTAGAATCTTCTTGCCCTTGCCAGTGGACGCAGATCATGTTTCTGAACGCCAGAGAACCCAAGCCGTCCAAGGAACATGTATGTAAAGTGGTGTCAGCAAGAGGCATAGATCCTCACGAGCCCCCGCAATTGCAGGGGCCCATGATGATCTATGTCTCTTGCAGTTGGGTTGGGTTGGGTTGAGTTCACCTGTTCTCGGAAGCAACTTGATGGGGTTGACCGCGGAGTCAGCTAGCTCGCGATATTTCTGTTCCTGTGAGACTTCAAAGTAAACGCCGGCGTCAAGTTAAGTCTTTGCAGATATATATCTGTACAAACTGAAGATATGTATCTGAGTGTGTGCCGTGATACTGCCGGCCGGCATCAAAGGCACAAGAACATGCTCATATTCTGAACTAAGACGAGCATGTCTGTCCATCTATCTACTCCCTTTTAGCGGCATTGAAATGCCATTCATTTACAGGAGAGTAAAACGAGAGTGGAGTCGATGGGATCTACGCCTTAAATAAGAGGCATTTACGTCTGCCGTTTCACAGGAAAACGTGATCATCAGACGGAAAGTGTCCTAGCGAGACTTTCAGCAAGAAAACATGCCCAGATTCAGATATCCTGAGAGAAGAGAAAGTCTTCTATTTCGCAGCTACTTTACAAAACGATGCCCATAGCAAAGAGGCATAGATCCTCATGAGCCCCCGTATTCTGCGGAGGCGGATGAGAATCTATGCCTCTTTCTTGTCCTTCTTATACATCTGTGCTCGTCGGTCATGGTAGATTGATGGGCGTTTAGTCTACGGTGGTATTTCACAGAATTCTGGCAGTAAACATCCGCCGGGATTATGGCGGTCCCAGATTCGGGCAATAACTTACTTTACGAACTTTATACGGTCCATGAGTGGTATGCACGAAAATGCGAACTGAAACTGTTGATCAGGTCTAAGACCAGGAGTCGTAGCGGGCTACTGTAATAGGCTACGACTTTTTCCGATCGACGGGTCCACTTTACCAAGTTCTTCTGCATACCTAACCAGGATCACAAACCGAACGCCTACAACCTACGAAAGACTGGCATAGATCTTGATTTTGTTAATATCGGAGGTCTATTTGACGGACTTTTACAGTTCACGACTCACAAACCAACGATTGAGCACACTCCATCAAGGAAATTGCCGATCTTCCACTTACAATAGATCTTCAAATGACGGATCCCTTCTGACTCAGTCACCGGTACTGTCTCATTCACGTTACCGGTGGCACCATGTGCAGAGGGCTTGATATAGGTTAACTCATTCGAGGCGCTGCGCATCAATAGCCGCGGAAGCGTCGTATAGCGTTGCCACCGGCAACGTTATAGGACACTTTCTCAGCTATTGATGCGAGGCGCCTTGAGTGAGTTAATACCGGACGGGTTCGTGACTATATAACTACAGCAAGTGGCAGAAATTAAATCAATAATCTTGGACTTGGCTTGGCTATAGAGTACAGTAATCTCCCCGTCCACCCAACTTCTTTCACGTGTCCTGGCCGCGGATTGACTGGAGGGTCTATCAGTAGAAGGAAAAGCACGTGCAAAGCTTCCCAGTCAAAAGCGGTCAGACACTGGCTTTAACCCCCTTGGACCTCCTCCAGTCCACAAAGCAAAGATGAAATGCCTCGGCACAACTTCAGGCCGATCAGTGCTTAGAATTAGGAGGTGAACGTCAAGCAAGAGTTCGTAAAGCAAGAGTGTTAATTAGATGGACTTAAAGTGAGACGAGAAACGAGGGGGGTGGGTTCTCATTGACCCCTGCAGCACGTGCAGACGGAAGACAAGAGTCTCTCAGGAACAAAGGCTACACATGTCTCCGACCTTCGGAAAATGTCCATTGAAGAACACGTTACAGCGGCCTAGGATTGAGACAAAACGACCGTGACAGTTAAAGAGTGGTGCCAGAGAAGCTTGGCGCCTTCTGGCGCCACTCTTTAACTGTCACGGTCGATACGTTAATGTCTTGTTCTCATGAGAAGGAGCTTATAAAAATCTATGCCTTTTGAAACTCAGTGGATCGTGAGGATCCGCACTTCTTACACGCAAAAGAAATCCGCTGACTGGCCTCGGGGCTCGTGGGAATCTGCGCCCGTTGCAGACGAGACGGGAGCTGGCCACGGCCGAACCACGGAGATGGGTCACCGATAGACGTACCCTGCTGATCTCCAGGGAATCCTGCCGCCCCTGGCGGGATAGTGGGGTGATAAGCGGTGAGTAGGATAAGTGATTGGCATTGAGCGGGTCCGTGTCAGCGCTGGGATCGACAGCGACCAGTTGATAGAGCGGTGGCTACACGTCCGGAATCCTGCTCACGCACTATAAATTACGATGTCAAACTCAAGCTGAACCTTGTACAGTGGAGTGCGCAGGACATGCTCCTGTCAGTCTTCTGGCGCTAAAATTTACTCTCGGTGTCTGTCAAAGCGACGGGTTTCAAACGTCTAGACTCAAACATTTGCCATGAAAATGATGATGTCGAACTCGGCTGAACTTTGCGGAGTGGAGTGCGGTGGACACAACTCTTGTCAGTCTTCTAAACCTACACTGACGAGCAAAAGAAATGCGACATTTTTGGAATCGTCGAAAACACTGACGTGTTTCCGACCATTCCAAAAATGTCGCATTTCTTTTGCTCGTCAGCATAAATTTACCTGTGGGATCAATGAAGGAGACGAAACCATCTGGAATAGAAAAAAAGTTGGTGTCAAACTCACTTGAACCTTGTACAATGGAGTGCGCTGGACTGTGACATGCTACTGGCAGTCTTAAAATTACATGTACTCTTGATCTATCGATGAGACAAACCCTTCTAGAAGCAGACGTAAGCTTTCCATTGAAATGATGATGCTAAACCCACTTTAATTTGTACAGAGGAGTGTGGTGGACATGCGCCTCTACAGCAAAACTCCTCGAGGTCTGTCAAAGAGCCGCCGTCGAGAGATGGCCTTACCCAGTAATCAAAATACCTATGGCGGACGTCGGCCTGTAATCGCATATTCGGAGTTAAACATTGTTAACTAATTAATTAACTCTTTGCCGCCTACTAATAGTAATGTGTCTGTAATATGCGGTCTTGGCACTAAGTAATTATGTCAAAAGTTTATTTCTTAACAGAATTACTTAATGATAGAGCACATATCAATTCTGTTAACTCACTGAACTTCGACATGCACGGCAAGACATGAATCGAGCGTGATAGTTCAAGGGTTGTGCCAGAATAGCTTGACGCTTATAGGCGCCAAGGTATTCTGGCACAACCCTTGAACTGTCACGCTCGATCTGTTTCCAGAAGTCTAATACAGTCGTCAGGGGGCAATTTCAAAATTTGCGGATTTCGGTCCTGGAGCAGAATGTGTTAAGAGTTCATTTCTGGATCCGGTGCGCTTGTCAAGTAAAACGGCTTGTAACGACACATTCCGCATTAAAACTAGCTATGTCAGTACACGCACCACAACTGAGCTAACTTTGGCGGGACGGATCTCGCCGCAAATAGTGGGCTACGGAAAGTTGTCTTGTGACGGCTGGAGCCGCCAGCCGTAGGCAAAGAGCTGCCTGCCAGAGAGACTAATAGACATCAGGGGCCAGTTGCATGAGTGAGCTTAGCTCACCCATGCAACCGGCCTCAGAATCAGAATACGGCTTGCAAATGACGATGCCAAACTCACTCGTACCTTGGAGTGCGGTGGACATGTTCCTCTGAGTCTTCAAAAGCCAACGTTACTCTAGAAGGCCAAACTACCCATAAAATAGCTGACGGTTGATATACCTCGCCCTGTAACTAGGTTAAATGCACTAGTGGCACCATTACTGCGATATCCGGTCGCTCGGACTGATCCTGTGCACTCAGTAGAACAGCGCGCGCAGGTAGGCTTGAACACTGACTCGTAGTACGTTCTAGCTACAGAGTATTGCTAATAAGCGCCACGCTGTTTCAGTGTCAACTGCAACAATGCATTGTGTGGAATTCTCGGCATGCACACTACAATATGGACAGACCATGATAGTTATTGTAGTAGTGCTATGATAGTCAAACGTCACTTGATTCTTTCTCCGAGACTGCTCATTACAAGTGCAGAGCTAAGCTGATCTACTGCTCAGGACCGATCCGCGTGAGCGACCGGACAAGTGCGAAAATCGCAACAATGGCGCCGCTAGTGCGTTTCAGGCACAGGGCTAGGTATACCAACTCAGCCAAAATATACACCGTAGGGCAAAAGAAATGCAACAGTTTTGGAGTCATCGGAAACACTTTAGTGCAAAGAAATGCGACATTTTTAAAGTGTTTGCGATGATTAAAAAATGTCGCATTTGTTTTGCTCCGCCGTATAGAATCCGAGATAAACGATGATTTCAAACTCGCCTGAACTTCGCTGAGTGGATTGCGGTGGACCCTGCTGTTGTTACGACGCATAAGTAGCCAATACGAGTCCACCCGCATTGGGTGGATAGGCGCCGATCTTAAAACGGGATATTACGAGCTAAGCTTACCATTTTCAGTGCAAACAGCTAGCAATGGTGTCTCTAACACCTCCACCGCCTTTCATATAATGAATTGAGCAAGAGACAGATTCCCATGAGCCCCCGCGAATGCGGGGGCTCATGAGGATCTGTGTCTCTTGACGTTGGGTGTTATCAGTGGTGTTCAAAGTGAATGGAAGTCCATTAAAGATACATACGCTTCTAGAACCGGACATGATAATATGATGACTGCCAAACTGTGTTGAGCTTTATAAAGTGGACATCATTTTCTGGTGCTAAGTCTTCAGTCCTTGTCAGACTCTCCTTGTCTGGAGTTTAGATGCAGAACCAACGAATGAAGTGAGGAGGACGTGCCTCTCTAAAGCTAAATTTAGTCTGCGAAGGTCTGTGAGCAAGATAAACACGTCCAAAAGGAGACACACGCTGTAAAGGTCGATGTTAGTCTAACGCCGATGAACTTCGTAGTGCGGACCAGCACACTTTTCTTAGTGCTAAGTCTTCAGTCCTTGTCAAATACCGCTTATTCGGAGTTTAGTTTAGAACTATTCTAGCACCGAAAATAATTTTATATGGATAATAAAGTGCCAGTGTGTTATGGACACAGAGTTAAACATATAGACTCCAGAACACATCCTTCAAGAATTGATACCGAAAGGGGTGACTGCCAGTGCTTAAAATTCACGAAAAGGTTCTCTAATCGTTCAACAGTTCTTGTCTTTTGGCTAACAACGGGAAAAGTCCCAGTGAGCTTAAGGCCCTCAGGCCGATGTCGCTGCGGTTGGCCCGCGCACGGCCGTGTTTGGACAATCTGCGGTCGACATCGGCCCAAGGATCTTTACCTCACTGGGCTTCCTAAATGACAGTGCGACCCGCCACGAGAAGCCGTGCCAGTACCATGTACAGCTGGATCTATTTGGCCCACCATCCGCTGGTTGGTTGGATAGTGCGAGGTTTAAGGTCCGCGGCACCGGAGAGATAATGGACGGCCCTAACGGGCCAGGCGAGTTGCGGGAGACAGAAACAGATGTTGCCCATGGAGCACGACCTGACCACATATCAATTCGGGCGCACTGCTACTATGCTGCTTCGATTTACCAGGACATTTCAACCGCCGTGCTATAAAGCAAGCCCCTCTTTGTGCCTGGACTAACTTTCATCCGAGAGAATCGCCTCGACGGGGCTGAGGCTACAGCGTGCCAACTGGATGCACATGCTTCCTCTTGTTTGTATGAGTTCTTTAAAGAGACGAGCCCGAATATTTTGTGCGACAAAATAGTTATAAACTGAGCAGCTTTAGATGTGTAGACTGCACTCCTTCGGGAGTGCAGTCTACACATCTAGAGGTGCTGAATGTATAACTAATTTGTCAACAAATAAACAATCAATCAATCAATCAATCAATATTGCAATGTTTGCGTAAAGGAGCCTTGTCACATACAGAACGTTCAAATTATGTTAACCCATTTAACCCCATGGTCACATTATGAAAATTGGAGGTGTTACCTTATGACTATGTATCAAGAGCAGGAGATGGATCAACCATGATAATTCAAGGGTGGTGACAGATAGGCTTGGCGCCTGAAGGCGCCAAGCTCATCTGGCACTACCCGTGTGCTATCATGGCCAGTCCATCTCCTGCTGAAGGGCGTTGGTGCTAAATGGGTTAAGCGAAGCACGGGTGTGTCGATTTCAAACACCAGTAGGCATAGGTAGAGTCATGGTCCGTGGACGTTTCCTAAAGCCTGCGCGGTGGAGCTTTTTGGTGGAGTGCAGTGTGCGCAGTACTGGCCCCACCCTTTAAACCCTTGGTTCATCTGCCATGGCCTAGCAAGCTGGGACGATGGCATCGAGGTCCTCGGGTCGTAGGTTTTATATCAGACTGTCCTTGTCCTAGTCTCTGGCTCAAAAGCCTTCCCCGGAGACACGGGGGCTTTGATGTCAGGGGTTTCCTCCCTTAGCCTTTCCGCAGCCAAGCGGCCAGGCCTGCAAGGCAGCAGGCGACTCGTGGAGGGCGGGGTCGTCTATGTCCCGTGCAGATGTCAACATCTGCCCACTGCCCATAGGTAGAGTACTGGAGGCTTATTGAGAGTAACGTCCTTCCATCTAACACGGTGCACGCTACCAGCACAAATACTTTCAAAGCCTATGCAGATACTTTTCACAGATTCACAGACTTCATGCATAGTAAGTAAATACGGTAACACTCACTCTTTCTAACTAAACTATCAGTAATGGAGCCCTAACCCTTTGGTGTCGGCAGCGGTTTCAGTCGCCATGATTCCTGCAGGAACCATCGCGACTAAAACCGCAACCGACACCCCAAGGGTTAAAGTGTATAGTGGTTTTTGGGCCCACAAGGATGTTGATGAGGACAGTGATGAACGTGATGGTGATGATAACGACGGCGATGAAAATGAAATTCAAATCATGTTTACTGGATTCAATGAACTGAAATGACTGTATAATGACCGGTCAACAGTAGCAAAAAGTCTTCGGGCCTACGACAGTCGCAGTGGGCACGAATACCTTTGCTTACTGGGGTATTGTTATTATCGGTATTATTTGGGGTATTGTTATTATTATTATTATTATCATATTATTATTTGAAACCATTCTTGTGTAGTCAACCCCTGCTGTGGTTTGCACGTGAAACACGAGCCGATGTTTACTCTCCTGTCCACTCAGCTGCTAGCACTCCCTGTTGCAAGCGTAGAATTGGTTCATGACGCCTTTGTCTCTCTAGCGTAGAGTTCGATCACGTTCATTCGATCAGGTTTATTCGATCTCTGCTGCGTTTGACAACGTTGCCCCGGGGGAGAAGGTCCACCCCACTCTGGGATATTTTTGGAAACAGTTTTGGTGGAGAGTCTGAACTTCGACGTTCGCCAAACTTAAGACTTCCAACAACAACAAAAAAAAAACAGAAAAGAAAAATACACAAAAACCCCGCTTTAACCCGTTCACAAAAACCCCGCTTTAACCCGTTCACAAAAACCCCGGTTTAACCCGTTCACAAAAACCCCGCTTTAACCCGTTCACAAAAACCCCGCTTTAACCCGTTCACAAAACCCCCGCTTTAACCCGTTCACAAAACCCCCGCTTTAACCCGTTCAGTGCCAACTGACGCAGACTATGTTTGTGCAATCTTCATTGATTCAAGACCAAATGACCCTAGATGTCCCAGGGGCATGGATTGAAAGTGGTGTCAGCTAGAGGAATAGATCCTCTTGAGCTCCCACAGCTGCAGGGGCTCATGAAGATCTATACCTCTTGCAGTTAAGTGGCGTTCACATTTTCTTGACACCGAACGAGTTAAAAAGTACTCTCTGAAATTGTCAATAATTCAATACACGCAGACTGGTGTGTTTGGTAACGCGTTCTGGAGCAAAAACGGGGCCATCGACCAACAAGATCTTGTGGACGTGGGTTGAATGATGGTGTTGCAGACTGATCAGCGTTTTTTGTTTGTTTTCTTAAAGCGACACGCTCCAGGCAATAACAGGTTAAAAGTTCACAATATCTCCTTTAAGGAATGTTCTTACAACAAACGCTGGACAAAAGACTTATGACGAAATCTGAATGTAAAAAAAAAAATGAAAGACTTTTCTGTTCTTCTTCTCCTCTGAATTTAGGAGAGTTCTACCGACTCGCACCAGGTGCAGTAGAAAACACCTGTCGCCTTTGCCTCGACTCACCAGGATTGTGACAAGGAGGATAGAGAAGTCATAGCTGAGGCAAGGCAATACTGAAAACAAGTATCGTCAAATTTTAGCAGTCAAAGGCCGCACTTAATTCATTCAGCCCGATGGCCGTATTTCCCAAATTTTGGAGGCGTCATCTAATGACTATGCACCAGTTGCAGTAGATGGATCGATCATGATAATTCAAGGGCAGTGCCAGATTAGCTTTCCGCCGGCAGGCGCCAAGCTAATCTGGCACTGCACCCTTGAATTATCATGATCGATCCATCTCCTGCTGTGGGGCGTCTGGGCTGAATGGGTTAAACAGATAGCGTAAAGTTTGATAAAATCGTAAAAATAACGAAGTTACACATGAAAATAGAACAGAATATTTCTAACCTAGACGTGTAGACAGCGTTGGCCATCCAAGGATCCTGGGCTCAGTTGCATGAGTGAGCTTAGTCCTGCTCCAGCCACTAAGCAAGGTGCTCCGCTATAGCGGAGCACCTTGCTTAGTGGCCGGCGCAGGACTAAGCTCGCTCATGCAACGGGCCTATGGGCTCAGAGTGGTGTCAGCAAGAGACATAGGCACTATTCACGGTACTGGTAGCCAGAGTGGTGTCAGCAAGAGACATAGGCACTATTCACGGTACTGGTAGCCAGAGTGGTGTCAGCAAGAGACATAGGCACTATTCACGGTACTGGTAGCCAGAGTGGTGTCAGCAAGAGACATAGGCACTATTCACGGTACTGGTAGCCAGAGTGGTGTCAGCAAGAGACATAGGCACTATTCACGGTACTGGTAGCCAGAGTGGTGTCAGCAAGAGACATAGGCACTATTCACGGTACTGGTAGCCAGAGTGGTGTCAGCAAGAGACATAGGCACTATTCACGGTACTGGTAGCCAGAGTGGTGTCAGCAAGAGACATAGGCACTATTCACGGTACTGGTAGCCAGAACGTACCGAAGTAAAGAACAAGAGATTTATAACGCATTATAACTTGTAAAATATACCATATTTTGCGAATTTTTCAACTGCATATAAATCATTGATCGTTTCCTTGTATAATTTGACCACAATTTGCAACACAATCGGATAAATAGTGTGTGTTTTGAGGGGTTTAAAAGCACAAGCCAAATCAGTAGCAAACACAAAGTTTGTCTGACAGTAATAAATCTCCTAAAACTCCTAAATCACCGGATGTTTTGGAACCGTAGCTTCAAATTCTTCTAATCTTACACTATCGCCATAATATTTGATTAAACGTGTACATGCATAAGAACAAAGAATAAGTTATTAAAGATCAAAATATATAAATTTGTCGAAGTAAAAAAGGTCTGATGTACATCTTTATATTTGTTGCATTGTAAACGTCGATGTCCCCGCAACCACCTGTTTGGTTTTTTCCCCTCCATATAAAAGTTACAGGAAAATGTATTGCTCCTCCCGTGCATCACGTCGGTTACGAACAGAGAGATTAAAAAGTTTCGAAAATAACTTGATGCAAATTTGTAGGATAATCTGGTTTCTAAGTAATGTGAATTACACGACACAAGTGCACTTGGATCGTGCTCAGTTGTCGTTACAGCCGGTGAAGGGATTAAATATAGATTAATACCTAACTGACCAAACCCTCCCTGCGTGAGATGGTGATAAGACTTTTGCTGCCAAAGGATTAGAGGCACAATCCAGCCGGGACATTGCAGGGAGCTCGGTAAGCAAAAGGCATTCGGCCTGGCTAACATCGGCCGCAGTTGGCCCTCGCACTGATAACGTGTGTGAGCCAACTGCAGCCGATGTCAGCCCGAGTACCTTTGGCGTTCTGGGTGATGTATTGTATGTTAGCGTGCTTTGGCGTTCTGGGTGATGTATTGTATGTGAGCGTGCTTTGGCGTTCTGGGTGATGTATTGTATGTGAGCGTGCTTCGGCGAAATACTTCTGATTGGCCGCTGTTTGTTACTCGCGGAAGCTGCGTTAACGGATTCCTTGTATATTCGTTAGGTGCTTATAACTTTTGCATCAACTTGAAAAAGAAAGTAAAAATGATGATGATCAGATCAGAAAATACCTCACTACCGAAGCTGCCACCAAACTTGCTGTCTCTCTCATCTTATCTCGCATCGACTATTGCAACTCTCTCCTTTCCGGTCTCCCTCAATCCACCATCTTCACTCTCCAACGCGTCCAGAACAATGCTGCCCGCCTCGTCCTCAGAAAGAAAAAATCCGACCACATCACACCCCTGCTCAAACTCCTTCACTGGCTCCCCATCCCCCAACGCATCCAATACAAAGTTCTGTCTCTCTGCTACAAAACCCTGAACAACTGCGCTCCTGCCTATCTCTCCAACTTACTTCACCCCTACACACCTTCCCGCTCCCTCCGCTCTGCCTCCGACCCTCTCCGCCTCCACATCCCTCGCACCAAACTTAACACTTTCGGTCCCCGCTCCTTCTCCGTCTACGGTCCATCCATCTGGAACACTCTCCCACTCTCTCTCCGTCAGAAACACTCTCTCTTCTCCTTCCAGTCCGCCCTCAAAACTCACCTCTTTCAACAGTTTTAGCACTATATCACCGCACTCCCCACCCCAAGCTGACCGTCGTAATGTATTTCACTGTTTGTGGTACGTGAGTCATTGTCTAAAGCGTGCGCATGCGTGCGCGAGTTGTGAGTGTGCGCTTAGAGTTATAATTATTATAAGATAAGCGCATTATAAATACCGTAATTATTATTATTATGATGTTGATCGTGATGATATTAATAATAATCAAAGTGAATATTAATATTAATCAACGTGAACAACAATAATAATAATAATAATAATAATAATAATAATAATAATAATAATAATAATTATTATTATTATTATTATTATTATTATTGTAGACGAGATAAACAGATATACAAACAAGTAAATAATAACAAAACTAACTAACTAACTAACTTGTAATATCTGAATGAAGAATGAAGTCGACTATAAACATAAAATGTAAATTAGATTTTAAAATAATTACACAGTACTATCTTGATATCTTGAACATTATGTTTAAGATATCAAGATAGTACTGTGTAATTATATATATATAATATATATATATAATATATATAATATATATATGTCTTGATTTGCCAGATTATAAACAGGGCCCTTCTCAGGGGTGAGCCCGCATTCCAGACAAACACTTCTGGAATATATATATATATATATATATATATATATATATATATATATATATATATATATATATATATATATATATATATATATATATATATATATATATATATTCCAGAAGTGTTTGTCTGGAGGGATATATATATATATATATATATATATATATATATATATATATATTCCAGAAGTGTTTGTCTGGAATGCGGGCTCACCCCTGAGAAGGGCCCTGTTTATAATCTGGCAAATCAAGACAGGAAAAAAACAAACAAAAAAAACATGCAACCATGCACGTCAACTAACGCTTGCTTCTGCATTTTTCGATTCTGTGTTATGTGAGGAAACAAGCAAAATGTTTCGGCGCACACGAAGCCAGTTCGCACAAGGCCCTGGGGCTGACGGCAGAAGATGGGGTCCCACCAGCCCGAGGGCCTTGTACTTGCCGGTAAACCGGTTTGCCACTGGCATTTCACCTCCCCATTGGCACGGCGTTGCTCTTTTCAACTGCCATCCCTTTATCAAATCCCGAAATGCCGACGTCTGGCTTAACTCTATCACTGACGGGATGTTAATGTCCATCTCACATCACGCAACGGCAAGAGGCAAAGAACTTCACTAGCCCCCGCTTCTGTGGGGGCTCGTGAAGTTCTTTGCCTCTTGCCGCCCACGATTACGTCTGTGTTTCTTGGACGGAGAAAGTTTAATGGAGTTAAAGCTTTTAAGTTTCTACTACGTGTAACTGCGTGTACTGTGACTGCAAAAGCGTTAACAGTTGAATGATCAACTCATTTTTTTTTCCCGCCTGCGTCTGAGGATCGACGTAAATGATTGTGATTTCATCTGGCAAGAGGCGTGGATTCTCTGGAGACCCTGCAGCTGCAGGGTCTCATGAAAATCTATGCCTCTTGAAGACTAAAAAAGAACCCTCGATTTCTAGCGTGACTTTCGGACACGAAACAAAGTTAGCGATAATGGAACAGCTATTGCCGAGACACTGGATTTTTATAGACTTCAGATTATACCAAGAACAAATTGTGATGATCACGACATGACAAGAAAGCATTCAATTTATGTGGATTCGCTATCATACGTAGTGTTTAGTGGGGCGTTCTGCTACCAACGGTGAATAGGTTTCAGGGCGACACATCAAGGATTCTTTGTTTGAAAGGTTTCTCTTTGCGTTTTTATGGCCTCATTGTCCGTCTAGAAGTGCCCATTATACAAGTATTAATCATCTACAGAACACGCCATCTAAAATATTGTGCACCTAGAGAGACTTTGCTATCGTTCATGAACAGACTGGATAAAATGAAACAGTTATTTAACAGTAAACTACACTTCCAGAGGCGATTACATAAGGAAGCAAAAGCTATCAATGCGCTGCAAATTCGAACAATAATGAACTCGAAACATCCATGCGGCTCGTTCACTCAGCCTTTTAAGAATCGTCTGCATGATTGCATTTAACCCTTTGGCTGTCGGTACAGTGCTCAGGGGCCGGAGGAGGGGGCGGGTGTCAACTATGTGTGTGGGACCTTCAACCTGACGTAAACGGCCTCCCAATGCCATTACTTTCTTTCATAGAAAAATATTTAAAACGCCGTAGGTGAGAGTGGGGTGTGTGGGGGGGGAGGGGGGAGAGGGGGGCGAGGGCGAGGGGGGGGGCGAGGGAGGGGGGGCGAGGGAGGGGGGATTGGCGCGCCAAGCATATTATTATTACATGGTATTTATATGGCGCATTTCTCATATTTATAATATAACTCAATGCGCAGAATGTAGCCGCGAACTGAAGCCAACAAGCACGCTCACGTGAATCACACGCATTCACTCACACACTGTACGTAAACACAGAACATTCACGTGGTGCTAAGGGCCAGCTCAAGCGAGCTACTGACGGTATTTGGAAATCGTTTTGTATTTGAAATTTTATTAAGATGGCTGAAACTGATACCAAAGTGAAGGGGGAGGAAGAGCCGGAGTACCCGGAGAAAAAAACCCCGACGGTCCGCCCGAACTAACGGTGACACTTACTAGAGGAGAAAAATCCGACGCCGGAACCCGGAATCGAACCTCGCACCTTTAGCATTGGTGGCAGGCACCTTAACCACTGCGCCACGGACCGCCCCCCGCCCACCTCTTGCACCTGCTCACCATCCGCCAGAATATCGAAAAAAGGGTGGGACCCAAAGCCCAAAAAGGGATTTTGACAGCATTTTTTAAAACTCATTCTACCCCAACACCAAAATCCTTAAATTTTGCCCCTGTCCTCTCAAGACCGCATTGCAGCGCAGGACACAGATCGACCATGATAGTTCAAGGGTGATGCCAGAATAGCTTGGCGCCCGTAGGCGCCAAGCTATTCTGGCATCACCTTTGAACTATCATGGTCGATCCTTATCCTGCTGTGGTGTGTCTGGGGTAGAATGAGTTAAAATGAATGTTGGTCGAGTGTGAGGGGGCGGGGGGGGGGGGGGGACCCGATCCGCCCATGTTGCTTATGAACAAACTTGAACTTACAGCAAATACTGACACAGTATATCCATGTACTTAGAGCTTAAAATATGTAGCCGTTGAATGCTATGTGAAAAAAAAAGGATCTGTCCCTTTTAAAATCCCACGGCAGAACCTTTCTCTCCATCAGTGGTAGCGGGCTCGCGCCTAGAAATCTCTGACTGATGACAGAGCAGTGTTTACGTTCTGCAAGCATGTATACAGATTAAGCTTTATACTCGACGTTTTGAAATGAATACCCGATCACCTCCTCTGCTAGAGGAAAAAATATAAATAGTTTTCGGCCAGAACTCACTACGAAAAGCAAGGTGATCTTCTTCACACTACAGAGATAAGACATGGATTTAGGACATGAATACAATCTTTGAAACTTTCGCAGATCAGCCCACGAGAGAACCAGTCCACACTACGGCATAGGTCCTCATGAGCCACCGCGACAGCGGGGGCTCATGAGGATCCATGCCTCTTGCAGTTGGGTGGTGTTCACACTTCCGGTTATGAAAAATGTTAGGCTAGGAATAATGATTAGTCTAATCTGTGATCCTGCCGTGAGATGGCCTTCGGTTGACTGCTCGGCGTTAAACCCAAATAACTAACTAACTATTCTGTGATCATGCTACGTTCGGGACTAAGAGTTGCGTTTTCAACGGTCTATCGACAAGAGGCATAGATCCTCATGAGCAACAGCGGGGGCTCGTGATGATCTATGCCTCTTGAAAATGAGCCGCGTTCACTGCAAGACTGGTGCGGTCTTGTTTAACAAATTATGCCACGGAATCGCCCGACGCTAACCAGATCCCAGTTGTCACTGTGTATGTTGGCACACCTTCGAAGGTGTGCGAGGAACTCGCATTCGGAGGAAACGTTTAAATGTTTTGGGCTTAAAACTGACGCGTTCGAGATGGTGTCGCATCCGGATACGCGGCAAAATGCCGCGTATCCAAATGCGGCACATCTGGAAGGAGTTAACGTCGTTAGCCAAAACCTCGACGGCGATGTCAAAGACGGATCGGGATGCTACCGGACCAGGGTCTGAACAATATGTGATCCCCGCTGGGTTCAAACCCATGACTTTCAGAGGCGGAGAGTCCAGCGCTAAGCATGGTCCGAAATTAATAACAATAATTAAAATTGAATTAAAATAAAATTTGAAACAAGATGAGGATTTCATCCCAAAGTCTACCATATTGTTTGGAGCTCACGTGCAATTTTCTTTAGGGACATTCATGGATTTCATGTTCATATTTTAAGTTTATCCCTCTGATCCATTTTCCTCCTCTCTAATCAAGCGATCAACACACGCCGGCGCAGACAAATAAAGACGGACACGTGGCGCTTCCCGCCATTAGTACGCTCTGTGGGCTGATTTCTGAAGAAGAATAGCACGATCAGCAAAATGACGTCACTATAAGCGTCACGTCATGGCATTGCTAGTCCCACGACGCCGTGTACACAGTGACGAATTTGATGTCAATTCCAAAACATCAGTGTATAATACTGACATCTGGTGCGTTGCGACAATTTAGGGACTCTGTATAACACTGACGTATTTAGCGCCCTTAGGTCACCGTCACTGTCTGATCCTTCTCTGTAAGTCGAGAATTTTTACTTTTTATTTTTTTCCTGCAATGAATTATTTTTTTTTACGAAAAGGTTGAAAAGTTACACAAAGCTGGCTAACGAACTCATCCTAACTTCAAGTCAGAATCCAAATGATTCCAAGTGAACAGAACGAAAATTACGGATTCAAATGCGGGTCAACCGACGTTATTTAAACGGCAATTTTTCTCTTTAACGAGTCAACCAATTAAAATATGCCCGGAGGCTCTCCAAAATACATTTCGATCAAAGCATTTCCTAAAGTTTCAGGCCTATATGTACACAAACACAGGAGATACTCGTGTCTACACACACACACACACACACACACACACACACACACACACACACACACACACACACACACACACACACACACACACACACACACACACACACACACACACACACACACACACGGCGCTTCCCGCCAAATGTACGTTCAGCAGGGCGGTTAGCGTAGCTAGACATTACGTAATTTCTATTGTGTTACCTCTTTGTCAGAATTCGGGGTCCGACCGCCCAGCACATTGTGTGCATTCTACGCAACGCGCTCCGACCGGTCCCATCTCAAAGTCTACCGTATTTACAATAGGAAGACAAAAATACTGAAATTAAAACCAGCCTACAGACCAAAAAGGTGACTGGTAGGCCCAAGCGTTTTAAATACAAAGAACGATAACAAAGAAAAAATATTCACACAATAAGAAAGGACGCGCACAATATAATTATTATTTATAGATATTATTCATTATTTTCCGGTTAAAAAACACTTTTTCCCCAAATGGACA
The DNA here is from genome assembly GCA_036245525.1 of Semisulcospira habei. Taxonomy (NCBI): domain Eukaryota; kingdom Metazoa; phylum Mollusca; class Gastropoda; family Semisulcospiridae; genus Semisulcospira; species Semisulcospira habei. The sequence continues at coordinate 304,793,295 of BTPG01000002.1, forward strand.
TACAGAAGGAAATTCCAAATGAGCTACACATATACGTTTATCAACGGACTCGCTCATTCAGCCCGACGGCCGAATTTCCCAAATTTTGGAGGCGTCATCTAATGACTACGCACCAGTTGCATGAGATGGATCGACCATGATAATTCAAGGGCAGTGCCAGATTTGCTTGGCGCCGACAGGCGCGCGAAGCTAAATCTGGCCATTTACCCTTTGAATTATCATGGTGGATCGACCCTCTGTCTCCCGCTGCTGTAGTGCGTCAGGGCAGAATGGGTTAAAAGATAAGGTGCTTATAGTCCATTTCTATCTGTACGTCTGATCTGTGCAAGTAGTGTTTTTAACACCCGAACATTTTACTAAACTGTGTGTTTTGTGTGTCATTTCTTAGCGTGTTTCTTTCTCTGTTGGGAAAAAGCTCCCTTATTTTTTAAGTGTTTCAACTCTCTGTCTCTGTCTCTCTGTCTGTCTGTCTGTCTGTCTCTCTCTCTCTCTCTCTCTCTCTCTCTCTCTCTCTCTCTCTCTCTCTCTCTCTCTCTCTCTCTCTCTGAATGTCTCTGCCTCGCTTCAAGCTGTCAACACCAGTATAAGCTTACACTAGGGGCTATTATCTTGTCTGCCCAATCTTCGGTATTTGTTTGTGACGACACCGCCACGTATGAACAGTGTCCTCTTGCGGACCATAATCATAGACTGTGCTGATCTGCGATTTGGGACCTCACGGCTCTAGAGCCGTGAGGTCTAACATCACAGATCAGCCCATTACGTCATACGTACATAATTGCAGGTGTCGTTTCGTGTTGCCATCTTCCTGTGATAATATTCAAATCAGCCAAGGGCGGTTTGATTGAAGGAAAGCTTTTGATTCCCACACACCGCTGTCGCTTCATAATGAAGCCTTTTTTTTTCCAGCTTTCAAAACTGGAATAGCTCAATCATATTTTGAATCATGGGACGGGTTTCGTCATCACCATGCAGCCCCCGACATACTTAACCCCCTCCCTGCCACTGGAAGCATATTTTGCTTCTGAAATCTCTGTTCATTCAACGGCCCACGGCCGCAGCAAGAAGCATAGATCCTCATGAGCCCCCGCGGTCGCGGGGGCTCATGAGGATCTATATCTCTTGCAGCTGGATCGTGTTCACATTTTTCTCGGCAGTGAAAGTCGTTGAAAGAACAAAGATTTCAGAAACAACAATGTACATATGGTGGCAGGGAAGGGGGTAACAATCAAACTCCGATACGTTCTACAAAACATGGGGGAGAAAAAACACGTTCTACAAAACATGGATCCACGCTGATAGTCCAAGGGTAGTGCCTCTTGGCGTCAAGCTGTTCTGCAACTACTCTTCAACTATCCTCGTCGACCGGTCTCCTAATCGTTATCATCGAGGTCTTCGGAGAGCAAACGCCCATATTGGATAATTTCGCGCTAGAATGCAACAAGTGAACCAGAATGTGGGGAAATCATATCGATATATTTAAATTAAATTTGTCTGACTACACCTGAACCAGAAAGCTAGAAAAATCGAATCTAATCGATATTTTAAAATTAGGTTTGTCTGACACAGCATTTACTGACGTAAGTGTAAAAAAAGAAAACGCAATTCGAATTTTAAGAAAGAAAAAATATGTAACGGAACCCGTTATCGCAGGAGATCAGCTGTTTTACCAGTTGTTCTAGCTATTTCTACTTTTCCTGCAAATTACGAATTTAGATGAAAAGCACTTGCCATTGAAGTATCAGCTGAAAAGGCACATGGGAGGACAAGCACACGATGACAACACTACCCCGTGAAAGTGAACGACAGTAAATCCATTTTTGTAAAAAGCGATATTTTCATTGCATTTTGCTTTTCACCAAAAAAATGGACTTTGCCTCCACGTGCAGTACAGGCTTTACAAGTCCCTCGTAGTGTCTATTCTACTCTACGGCTGTGAGACTTGGACACTGCTTGCAGACTCAGAAAAGAAAATCCAGGCCTTTGAGAACAAGTGCCTGAGGAAGTTGCTCCGCATCTCGTACCGCGAGCACAAAACCAACGAATATGTACGGAGCATCGTCACCTCCCTGGTGGGCCCACATGAACCTCTTCTGGCAACCGTGAAACGGCGCAAGCTTGCTTGGTTTGGCCACGTGACCCGACACAACACCTTGTCCAAGACTATCCTCCAAGGCACTCTCGAAGGAAGTCGTCGGCGAGGTCGTCAGAGAAAGAGTTGGGTCGCAAACATAAAAGAATGGACCGAACTCGAGATGCCAGACTTGCTTGCCACCGCCCAAAATAGAACTCAGTGGAGAGCACTGTCTGTTGCTGCTGCCTTTCAGTCCCCCCAACGCCCAGTTCGGGCAAGGGACTGATGATGATGATGATGATGACAAAACACTCTGGTATATACAGTGCAGGTAGAACATTTGCCAGTCCATCTTTGCCCCGGACAATTACGCGCGTGGTTGTTCAATCGGCAGCGATCTATTAGCTGACAGTAATCACGTGGTCAGTTTTACTCGCCCAGAAAAGATGGTCTGGAATGCTATAAAGAGGCATAGATTCTCCTGAGGCCATGCAACCGCAGGGCCTCATGAGAATCTATGCCTCTTGCAGTTAGAGTGTCCAAACAATTGAGGAATAGATCAGTGTATTTACCGTCATCAGGTGGCGTTTGGGACAACACCTCGGATTCACACTGCCGTTCCAGCATAGCCAGAATGTGCTGCATCCGCTCCTGGATGGCTGCCGCCTCTGGATGCTGTTCCGCCTCTGCATCCTCTCCTCCACCCTGGCCGTTGGCCTCCATCGTCGATCACGCTTCGCTGCCCACGTCAGGAAATGACGCGTGATGAAGACAGAAGCGTGTCTCTGTGTCAGTCTCTGGTTCTAAAAAAGTAGCGATATTCTTGTGCAGATTGCGATATCGGGTCAGACACCTTCAGTGACGTCGCGGCGTTACATAACAGTGCGAGTCTAATGGTAGTGTTGAAAGTAAACGAGAACGAAGTAATTTAAGTCACACTGTCTCCGTCACAGCTGGCTGGGAAGCGCCAAGAGCAGTCATTCACGACAAGTACACTGAACAGTCCAATTGTCAACACTTTGATCTCATTTCGATGCATCGATCAAAGTGTGCAGAATGTGATAGATGCAAACCGTCAATCTGCCGCAAAATTATGATTGGTCTCGCATCAGTTTGACTCACACGCTCCGTAGCCTGTATAGATAGTGAGGTGTGACAAAAACAGCAAGTAAAATATTTGGCCCATTGGCTTCCTGAAGTCAGTGAAGTAGGTCGACATTGCAGGCGTTCCGAAGAAAACAGTGGATTTAAAAGCTCGAAAGAATATACGATTTGTTTCGACGAAAAACAGTGGATTAAAAGCCCGGACAAAATGCGGTATCGCATGTTAGACCGGGTGTTTAATCCACTGTTTTCTTCGAAACACGCGCAATGTTGGCGTACTTCTGATTTCCAGACGATGACTATGTGCAGGTGTCAAATAAAATTACGCCATGGCAAGTACATAAGAACATGCACCTCGAATGTCTGCTGCTCTTCATCTCTGAGAGTACGGGAGGTTCAAGTCTGAGCTAAGAGCTCCAACACGCACCAAGCACAATACAAGGAATTACAGTTTCGGAATTGTGCGGTCCGGAACTCTGTGGAAATTTGAAATTGCTAATTCACTTCAGAAAAAATAATTTAGAATCAACTAATCTATGACCCTACAGTGTATCTGTGCACTTACAGTATTCCAGTCTTGTTTGTTCCAATCGATTCTTATAAGCAGAACCTAACGCTGTCACTGTGATAAAGCAAAAGCGGCGACTTGTGGTGATTGATTAGGATCCACCCGCGTGCCAGACACCTCCTTGTCGAGACCTGTAAGAACGAAACAATAGTTTTAACGCATTGTAAGACGTGTCGTGTAAACGATATGCGTACGTGATCTTTTGCCTGCGTATCCGGATGCGACTCTTGTCAGATAACATTAACAAATATGACTTGTGAGTATAATACAATAATACACTAATAAATTATTATTATTACATGGTATTTATATGGCGCATTTCTCATATTTATAATATAACACAATGCGCAGAATGTAGCCGCGAGCTGAACCCAACAAGCACGCTCACGTGAATCACACGCATTCACTCACACACTGTACGTAAACACGGAACATTCACGTGGTGCTAAGGGCAAGCTCAAGCGAGCTACTGGCGGTATTTGGAAATCGTTTTGTATTTGAAATTTTATTAAGTTGGCTGAAACTGATACCAAAGTGAAGGGGGAGGAAGAGCCGGAGTACCCGGAGAAAGAACCCCCGACGGTCCGCCCGAATTAACGGTGACACTTACTATAGAGGAGAAAAATCCGACGCTGCAACCCGGAATCGAACCTCGCACCTTTAGCATTGGTGGCAGGCGCCTTAACCACTGCGCCACGGACCGCCCTTTTACTCCTGAGATATGAGTACACTATGAAAATGAGTACACTACACTATTCCACAAATTCGAACACCATCCAGCTGCAAGAAGCGAAAGACCTCATGAGCCCACGCAGATACGAGTGCGCTCATGAGGTTATTTTGCCATTTGTCGCCTCCATATACATTTTTCCCTATTCAGCCCTGACGCACTACAGCAGGAGATGGGTCGACCATGATAATTCAAGGGCAGTGTCAGATTAGCTTGGCGCCTGTCGGCGCCAAGCTAATCTGGCACTGCCCTTGAATTGTCATGGTCGACCCATCTCCTGCAACAGGTGCATAGTCGTTAGATGACGCCTCCAAAATTTGGGAAATACGTTGCGTCGGGCTGAATGAGTTATATCCGTATTCACTGGTTGGATGGGGTTCAGTATTTGACGCCCGCTGAATTGCCATGCGTTCAAAGACAAAATTCACATCCGCTGGTGACTGGGGGTTAGTCCCTTTACTGCCACTAGACGCATATTTTTAATCTGAAATCGTTGATAACTCCACGACCAAGAGCCATAACCGTCCAAGGAATACGCATACACATTGGTCTCAGCAATTGGCACAGATTCTCATGAGCCCCCCGCAGTCGCGGGGGCCCATGAGGATCTATGTATATTGCTGATGGATGGCATATACTGTTTCTAGGCAGTGCATGTCAGTTTGAAATCGCTCTCTTCTAATTGGTGTTGTACTCATTATTTGTGATACTGCCGTTCACGAGCACACTGTGAAAAAACATCATAAAGCGGTTTACACCGCTCGTATTTCAAACTGGAGTGGATGTGACAGGGTCAATAACTCTACAGGTGATAATTGTTTAAGCAAAGACCATCCATCTGTAAGCGGCATGGATGCCCAGGGCCTCCCCGCTGGTAAAGGGGGCTAACGAACACTCGTGTTGGTTCTATCCCCTTCATCGCCGAGAACAATTAAACATCACCCCATTGCAAGAGGTATAGATCCTCATGAGCCCCCGCATTCGCGGGGGCTCATGAGGATCTATACCTCTTGCTGAAACCATTTTTTTTTAAACCACGTTCCTTCGGCGACTAGGAATCTTTAACTTCGAATTTACGATGATTTCCGAAAGGCAATCTGCGTCCACTGGACATATGTACATTCAGGTCCTTCAAGCAGAACAGGCTAGGAGGTTTTATATGGCCCATGATTTCAATGCTGTGCAATACGCAGACAGCCAGCTGTCGCGAACACACATCATATTTAACTAGCTGCGTCGACCAAGTGCAGAAAATCGAACTTTCAACCTATAGCCTCTAATCAGATTGCATATACAATAAAACGGTTCATAAATCTGTCCTATATTCCTATATTATTTCTTCATCAAAAACCAACGACCGTGATAGTTCAAAGGTAGCGAGTGATTAACATAGGCACCAACATCAGTAAGCGTCAAGCGGCAGGGACTACTTATCCGCTAAAGCAGTCGTGGTCAATAATCCATCTTCACAGATTTGCAGCAAAAAATTCTGCGATATGTACTATCCGAATGCAGCTGTCCGCTTCTCTGTTCAATGTCATTTTACAATGAAACGACGCAGCTGTGCAAAAAAGACAAAAGTTTAACCATTTGTGTGTCGTTAGCGGTTTTTGTCGGGATGATTCCTGTTTTTGCCACAAAAACCGTGTCGCTACCGACAAGCGACTGTAGAAATCATCGTGACAAAACCGTTACCCACAAACAAAGGGTTAATCTTTGTTTGTTGAAGATATGTCAGATCATATAAGTAATTAACCACAAAATAATTTTGCGAACAGCGGTGTCGTTAGATCCATTTCCTGCTAAATTCTTGCCATATCCGTCCGCCGCCTGACGGCATTCATGTGAAGACGGACGTTCCTTCTTATAAAGATGGGATGTGTGGAATGCGTTGATTGACCAGACAACAAAAGAAACAAAGCCCCCCCCCCCCCCAACTCCACCCCCCCCCCCACCCTTCCTAAAGAAAGAAGAAGAAGCAGACACTAGACCGAGTTATACCTGTGTCAAGTTCATCAGCAACGCCGCAGTTACAGCAGTTATCTCACTACGGTATTATTATTATTTATTATTAATCGCAGATAATAAAACGCAGGTTGACTGAATAGCAAAACATCGCACGGGATAGTTTTATTGAAAAAATACACAGAGTATAGTAGATAACAATTTTTTTTCAGTCGAAGAAATGAAAGGAAACCTTTAGGAAACTGGCATTTTCTAATTGCAGTTTACATTTGTAATTGTTTACACTAATTTTGACTGTCTTTAGCAAAGTTCAATGTTTGTTTGTAATCGAAATTCTTCCTGCTCAGAAAATATATTATAATAATATTAATAATATTCATATTTGATAATTCCATGTTAATAATAATCAAACCTTTTTTTAAAGTCAGTATATAATTTCAAGACTCGCAAGTATTCAACACGTCTTCAAGTATTCAACACGTCAACACGTCTGACAGCTGAATCGTATTTTACACCGACCGTACTTATCTTTAGTTGAGTATTGTCCTTTAAATTTTACACAAGTATGACGACGAAATATGAAAACTATTTTTGCTGGTCTGCGATTTTGGATCTTACGGCGGTAAGGTCCAACATCACAGACCAGGACTGACAAGATTTTCCTGATCCATTTTTAGTGAACGTGAACTCCTAAGCCATAACTGAATCAGGCAATAAACTGAATGAACATCGACAAGGTTACTAACAGACGTGTTTTTCACCAGCGTGTAGCGCAACAACTCGCTACTTACCGACTCTCTCGGGTGTCTCTCGCTCAATCATGATGCAGTCTCCACATCTGTCTCTCCCTTTCTCTCCCGCTCAGTGATACAGTCTTATTCCCATTCACAGTCGATTCAAGACTCATTCGCGCTGCGCCGATTCCTGAGAGTGGACAGACAGACACGCACGCAGGCAGGCGGGCAGGCGTCAACCGTACCCTTCCTTTGCACCGCCAAGTCTGAGTGGCTATCACTAAAGTGTGTCGAGTCGAGCCCGCCATGAGGAGAAACACTCCCTCAAATTGAAGAACAGTTGAAGCTAACTTGCATCTGAAAGAAGCATAGATTCACATGAGCCCCTGCGAAAGCAGGGGCCTCATGAGAATCTATGATTCTTTCAGATGGAAGGTCCTGAACTGCAGATTCAGACGCGCTGACTATTCAGTTGAAAAACTCGCGCAACATAATGAGGAAGGAAGCAACTGCATGACACCAATCGCTAGCTGAAAATTCGTCATCTACTTCATTTCAGAAAACAAGAACTATGAGAATAATTTCTGCCACAGGCAAGAGCTCATGAGGATCGATACCTTGCTGTACTAACACATTCACAACAAGGCTAATCCCGGCAGTGGCCGGAGACGAGGAAGCTCACAAAGAAGGAAAATCCTATTAAAAAATCATTTCCATTTTAAGCAGATAAAATTGTCCAAGAGGCACAAATCCTTGTGAACTTTCAGCTAAGTTTGACTGTAGCAGAGAAATACTGAACCCTGCACTTACAGGTCTCCTGAAAAATCATGTTTTGGTAGTCTCGTAAGCTCACACGGCACTGTGGCAGGTGAACTTTTATTTGTGATCTTTGCAAGAAGCATAGATCTTCATGAGCGCCTGCATTTTGCTCATGCAGATCTACAGATGATTCTCAGAATCAAATGGCAGAATGGAATCGTCTGCTGGACTGACTAGACTGCACAACGCTCATGAAGATCTACGCCTCTTTCGAGATGTCTGCTGGACTGACGACTAGACTGCAAGGTGTACATGAAGATCTATGCGGCCTCTTACGAGATGTCGTCTGCAAGACTAACTAGACTGTAAGGTGTACATTAAGATTTGTGCCTCTTACGAGATGTCGTCTGCTGGACTGACTAGACTGCAAGGGGGACATGAAGATCTATGCCTCTAACCAGGTCGTCTGCTGAACTGACTAGACTGCAAAGGGTACATGAAGATCTGTGCCACTTACGAGATGTCGTCTGTTGGACTGACTAGACTGCACGGGGCTAATGAAACTCTATGCCACTTACAGATTGTCGTCTGCTGGATGGACTAGACCGAGAAAAAGAGAGGCAACCACCCACAAACACATTCGGTTACGGCCGCTACTTGCTCGTCTGACATCTTTCCGTATTTATACACGGCCCACGACCGTCCCCCCTGAGCCAGTCGCAGGCCCCCGGATCGCTGACTTTCTTTCTTCACACAGTCTGCGAGAGGCATAGATTATCATGAGCCGGAACAGGCTGAGCGTTTTTTTTTCCGTCTGCAGCTGAGAGGCATAGATTATCATGAGCCGGAACAGGCTGAGCGGTTTTTTTTTCGTCTGCAGCTGAGAGGCATAGATTATCATGAGCCGGAACAGGCTGAGCGGTTTTTTTCCGTCTGCAGCTGAGAGGCATAGATTATCATGAGCCGAAACAGGCTGAGCGGTTTTTTTCCGTCTGCAGCTGAGAGGCATAGATTATCATGAGCCGGAACAGGCTGAGCGGTTTTTTTCCGTCTGCAGCTGAGAGGCATAGATTATCATGAGCCGGAACAGGCTGAGCTTTTTTTTTCCGTTTGCAGCTGAGAGGCATAGATTTTCACGAAACCTCGAGCCAAGGGAACAGTTACATGAGTGAGCTTAGTCCTGCGCCAACCACTAAGCAAGGTGCTCCGCTGTTGCGGAGCACCTTGCTTAGTGGCTGGTGCAGGACTAAGTTTATATTCATGCAACTGACCACAGATCCCGGCATCGGCGGCGGTTCTTTTCCGCTTTTGTTTGCAAGAGGCATACATTGTCACGAACACCTTCTGGGGCTCCTGTGAATCTGTGTCTATTGCTGATTTGTAATTAAATCGGCCGGCGTGACTGCCGAAAGTTTTGTTTCTCGGAGTAACATTACGTATGTCTATGGGCTTTCTTTTGTTTGTATTCCCCGTTGTTGTTGTTTGGGCCTTTTTGTTCTTCTGTGATTAACTCATTCAACCCCAATGCCGTATTTCCCAAATTTTGGAGGCGTATTCTAACGACTATGCACAGGTTGCAGGAAATTCCATATTTCGACCATTGTAATTCAAGAGTAGTGCCAGATTAGCTTGGCGCCGACAGACGCCAATCTAATCTGGTACTAACCTTAAATTGTCATGACCGATCCATTTTCTGCTGTAGTGCGTCGGGGCTGAATGGGTTAAGAAAGAAGTCTCAGGATTTAACCGTTTGACTGCCACTGACGATACCGCTTCGGCGTCCACCTTGTGGCAACGTCAGTAGCACTCAAGGGGTTAAACTTGAGCAGACAGTGACACCTTTTTCACGTGCCGGCCTGTCGTCTTCAGTTTAGATAATAAAAGGTCATGCAAGGGAGAGAGTGTCTGTTCAGGGACATTGACAGTTTCAGTGTCACCATGGTATTTGTTGTAGACTATCCATCATGACAGCGGGCGACAAAAGGCCTCATTAACCCATATCATACTGAGGCTAAAAGCTTCAAATTTGTACACTGCCATATGCAAGCTGCATTATAGTACTTACAGATATGGATATAGACCAATGGTTTTAGTTCAAGGGTGGTGCCAGAATAGCTTGGCGCCTAGAGGCGCCAAGCTATTCTGGCACTACCCTTGAACTATTTTAGTCGAACTTATTTCACACACTGGTGTATTCCGAATGATAAGGGTTAAAGATGAAAGCGGTGAGAAAACAGACAGATCGTTGTCACTCAGTCATCGTAACTGCTGAAAATATGGAATATTACTATGGGCCCACCACTACCATTAACATCAACGCCGTCTGTCATTATGATGGTGATACAAACATACAAGAACTATTATTATAATTATCACACGGTATCACCATTTCAGGATCAGAAATATACATTCAAGATTATTTCTGAGACAATTTAGGGAGCATGAAACTCAGCTATATATAGTGTGTTTGAATTGCTTCTAAACCATGTTTTCGTGTGAAAACAGTAAATATTCTTTGAATCTTTTCTTTTTTAAGCAATCCGTTCTCAGTCGTACGATAGGTTTCTCATAAGAGTGCTGCACTTCCCGGCAATTTATTGCGGAAGAAACGTGGTTTATGAGCATTGAAAACGCACTATACATAAACCGGCAATCGAGTGGGGATTCGGCTGCTTTCATTTGAGACGTCACAGCTGAGCATCATAGCAAAAATGGACCTCTTTGTTTAAAAGCACAACAGCAGCTGAAACAAATAGCATCGTATACCTTCTGTTGCTGGGTCTGTTGTTCACAATTGACAGTGCATTCTTCGTGATCTGCTGATAAAAAAAGACTGCAGTTTTTGTTGTCTTAGTTGTTGCTTTTTTGTTTGGGTTCTTTTTTGTTTTCATTTATGTTTAGGCTCACCAGTGATTTTGGAGTGATCAATGAGCTTAGTCCTGTGCCACTCACTAAACAAGATGTTCCGCTATAGCGGAGCACCTTGCTTAGTGGCTGGCGCAGTATTAAGCTCACCTATGCAACTGGCTCCTAATCCGCAAAAAAGTGCTCTGAGCATAGACTTTTCCGACGCTCTTCATCGTTTACGAGACCTTGGCATTGTTAAACTGAGAACTAACACACTGAACCCCTCCTTGACCCCCTCGTTTTAAGTACTTGTATAAACGCAAGCAGCAAAAGGCACTTGTCCTCATTACCCCCCCCCCCTCCCCGTAATTCAGGAGGCTCATGAGGATCTGTGTCTGGCTCTTTCAGATCTTCTGGTTTTGAAATGCGAACGACGGTCTGTCGTTGTTCATAAACAAAAGGTGCCTGTCTAAGTGCGTGCACACCTCTCTCTCTCTCTCGTGAGAGAGAGAGAGAGAGAGAGAGAGAGAGAGGAGAGAGAGAGAGAGAGAGAGAGAGAGAGAGAGAGAGAGAGAGAGAGAGAGAGAGAGAGAGAGAGAGAGAGATATTCGGAAACAGCACCGTCTCAGTTCCTGTTTCTGACAGCTCACCATCTTCACCGATTCAACTAACTGGCGAATACGCGAACGAACGGGACCGGAGTTTTATTTGATAGATGTTTAGGCTTACAAACGGCCTTCCTGATAAACCTTAATAAGTATAAGTTATTGGTCGGAAGGGTTCGCTACACGGACCTTTGTAGGCCTGAGGGAGGTCAAAGGAATCATTGTACCCTGAAGGCCGAAGGCCTGAGAGGTACAATGATTTCTTTGACCTCCCGAAGGCCTACAAAGGTCCGTGTAGCGAACCCCTCCGACCAATAACGTATTTGTTTTCCTTCCTCCGTTTATTGTTTAGAAAAAATCCGTTTATGAAGACGGCCGCTTCTGTGGCGGATAGGTGACACCATTGAATATACATGTTCTGCCGGGGATTCCCAGACTGTGACGTAGCATGATTCCGTGTCAGAAGCGCAAGTCTTGTTTTCGCGAGTAAAAAGATAATCTTGGCTTGTGTACAGAATGATTCAAGCTGCAATGTCTACAAAAGGTCGTTAAAGTATTACAGTGACAGTGCTTCTTGACTGCTGTGTGATTCAGAAAAATTAAGAACTTTTTGATGAAGCGATCGGCATTTGACCACTGATGTGACAGCTTGTGCACGTTAGCATGGTGCCTCGTGCTTTTAGATTCAAGATGACAGAAGGGGATGGCTTCGAGTGTGCAGCAGGTTGTCGTTGTTATATCCTAAAGTGTCATGTGTGTTGGGATATCTGGAAAAAGGAATACCAAAACAAAACGCTAGTTGTTAACAGCAGGACTAGTGCTGAGACTGATGGATTTTAAGGTAAGATTTTATTTTACAGCGTAGACATGATGTCAGACAGTCTTCGAAAATTCGGGAGATGTTTTTCTTCAGAGTCCCGCATTGAGTGACGTGAAAATTTGGCAATAGCGTGCTTTGTGTATAGTGTTGCTGGGTGTGTATTTTCGTTTTAGTTCTTGAATTTGTTGCTCTGTGCTTTGGTGAAATTGTGGCATGTTGCCTGTTGGTGTTTGAGCAGACGACAGTGTGTTGCCGGTTTGCAAGGATATATATATATTCTGGAGGCGGCTTCTAGTATATGCGTTGTGTTTGCAATTTCAGGTTACGCCGTATGCCTACATGATGAGACCCACCTTGGGTCGAACCGGTCGTAGGCGGCAAAATCTTAAATCTATCCAGCAGGTCCAAGATCTGTTTGGGAATATTCATGCACTAGCCTCCCCTCTCGGGGGGAGGACTGGATATTCTCCAGCGGGTTGCGGGGCGCCTGGGGGTAGTCCCTATTGCTTTATGTAGTAGGTGTTCAGTGGAAGGCTCAAAAGATCTAACAAGCGATGCAGTCACAAAAGGACAGCTGATGTCCTGATGACACAATGCAAGCTTACCAGTCTGGATTTCCATGGCATTAGCACAGCATTCTCAGAATTTATTGAAAAATTATATATATATATATATATATATATATATATATATATATATATATATATATATATATATATATATATATATATATATATATATATATATATATATATATATATATATATAATGGGTAGACCATTGAAAGCCGATGATGTCATTGTGCATGACTTCTAATTGTGGGTGCGGCTGTGGCTGGCCAAGCCAATCCTGGAGCCACACCTGCGAGGGCACTGGAACGTAGCTGTGGGGAGAGTCGACGCTGTCTTTCTGCGAGCTCTGGCACTGGTGATCTTTTCGCGGAAATTGTGTTCAAAGACTGAGCGTGCAGGCTTTTCTGGTTGCGGCACGCCAGCCAGATCTGTGTTGCGCTTGCGCTTCAAGTTCCTTTACCGGGAAGACGCAGGTCTTGAGGCTATCTTTTATGCAGTCTTTGAAGCGTTTCTTTGGCCGTCCTTGCTTCCTATGGCCTTTTGAGAGTGCGCCATACAGGAGTTGGCGTGGCATGCGAGAATCATCCACGCATATGACATGACCTATATATATAAAACCTAAAACTAAACATATCAGTGGAGCCCTAGGATCGAAATTCGGAAATTTCGGAGTTGTCCTTTGAAGACTCAGTCGAACTCCAGTTCAGTAAGTGTATTTAAAACCCCACGGGCGTCTAAATTCCCAAAGCTAAACTGAATTGAACTGAACAGAGTTGATTGTCCTTTGAAGTCAAGACTACATTACAAATTCAGAGGTTTTGGGCCGCCTTCACAGAGCAGCATTGGACTTTCAGTCTCGAGATTTCGTGACAGTAATAAGGTACTATGCTGTAAGTTTTCATTACTTCTTTTTTCAAAGTAGAAGTACAAGGGCGTAGAAACGCAAGACAATGCATTGAAGTTTATTGCATTGAGATCTTTGGGGCACAAGCGTTCTACCGAAAAATCAGTAAAACGAAACAACTTTTGGCCGTTCAGGAATGAGGTGCCAATTGAATTTTGGGGCTGCAGACGGAATTTCAGTCTGATTATTCACCCCGCGTCAAAACTGTTGTACCTTTTGACTTAACCCCTTCACTGCTGAGAAAAAGTGAACACGATCCATTTGCAAGAGGCATAGATCCTCAGGAGCCTCCGCAGTCGCGGGGGCTCATGAGGATCTATTCCTCTTGCCGACACCGCTCTGTGTATGGCATGTCCCTCGGACAGACGGGGCTTTTAGCACTGAGTTAACTACAGAGATTTCAGAAACATGGTCCGCGCCCATTGGCAGTGAACAGACTGATTTTTGCAAATGAAAACTGTCGACCTATGTATGAAATATTCTTTTGGCCCGTGATCAACTCTGTGCCTAATCTCAGTCATTCTTCCGTTCTTCTTTCTTTTGTCGGGGTGACAGTGTAATCACTATTTTTTTTAGCAGTATTAGCTTATTAAGCGCTGAGGACAAAATATCCGTTTGTCACAGTTCTGCAGACTTGACATACCGACCGTGATAGTTCAAGGGTGGTGTCACAATAGCTTGGCGCCTTCAGGCGCCAAGCTATTGTGACATCACTTGAACGAACGTGGTCGATCCACATCTGACATCACACTTGATCTAGCATGGTCGATCCGCACCCTGCACCGTGTCAGGGCGTGAAGGGTTAATGGTTTTGTTATTTGTCAATAAACAGCACAATAGCTGCACGTAAACAAGAGATCACGCCCAACGTGAATCAATGTCTCATTCATTCGTACAACAATGCACATACTTCACAGTGCAGGCAATGAATAAGACAACGTTCGAGCGTCGGTTAAAGACACAATTAACGATCCTGGTTTGACGGCACACAAGAGATACTGAGTCCTACTGCAAGCCCAGACGACGTCCTCGAGTTGACGAAGATCTGAGCTGATCCTGGTCAGCATTCAGCAAGAGGCATGCATGTCTTAGTTTCACATGCGCCATCCTCAAACTACGACGTTCGTCTTTGTTGTTGTTGCTGTTGCTACTGCTGCTGCTGCTGTTGTTGTTGCGGTTTTTGTTGCTGTTGTTGTTGTTGCTGCTGTTGTTGTTGCTGTTGTTGTTGTTGTTGCTGTTGAAACCTTTGTTGTTTGCTTTTGTTGCTGCTGTTGTTGCAGCTGTCGTTGTTGCGGTCGTTGTTGCTGTTGTTGCGGTTGCAACTATTGTTGTTGCTGTAGATGTTGTTGCTGTAGATGTTGTTGCTGTTGATGTTGTTGCTGTTGATGTTGTTGCTGTTGTTGTTGCAGCCATTGTTGTTGCTGCTGCTCAGCTGTTGTTATTGATTCTGTTGATGTTGCTTCTGCTGCTGATGTTGTTATTGCCGCTGTTGTTGATGATGTTCTGTTACAGCTGTGTGTTTTTTTTTGTCATGCTGTTGTTGTTTATGTTGTTGTTTTTCTTTGTTTTCATTTGAAATACACGCAGTCACATATCCGCCGTAATAAAGGTGATCATAAGCAGTGACATTAACACGTACTACTCTCTAATCTAACACACGGACTGCCTCAACGGCAAACAAACTGTTAACCCATTCAGCCCTGACGCACTACAGCAGGAGATGGGTCGACCACGATAATTCAAGGGCAGTGCCAGATTAGCTTGGCGCCTGTGGGCGCCAAGCTAATCTGGCACTGCCCTTGAATTATCATGGTCGATCCATCTCTTGCAACTGGCGCATAGCCATTAGATGACGCCTCCCAAATTTGGGAAATACAGCCGTCGGGCTGAGCGAGTTTTAAGCAGACCATAAAATGGAATACTCAAAGAAGCCGGGGTCGCATGGGCAGGGTTTCATGTACAGTCTTCATTAGGGCTTATTCCAGCACCTTACCGCTACTGCTACTATTACTACTAACTACTACTAATACTACTACTACTACTAAATGTTGTATGCGAAAGCACTTGAAATCTCACTTTTTCGTATTTTGGCTGTCGGTAGCGACTCAGTTTAGTCATGAGTTGCGATGGTTCCTGCAAAGAATCCGCAGCGCGCTAAATACGCTACCGACAGTCAGTCAGAGGGTTTGTAAGTCCCTCATCAGTCCTTCCCATTCTATCAGCAAGAGGCATAGACTTACATGAGCCCTCGCAGTCGTAGGGACCGGCATATGAAATTCTGTGTTTCTTGTTGACTAATTTAATTTCCGGTCAACTGCTCCGTCCTTGAATTGAGTGTGTTATCTAGCTCTGGTTAACCCACGGACCTCACCGGTGTGCGCATTTTCAGCCAATCAGAAAATAGAAGAAAAAAAATTGCCGCAGCGCGGTCCTGTTGTTGGGCCCCACAAGCTTTCCCGTAACTAAACAAGGAAATGGCGAAGTGCGATACTGTTTGTGTGTATATATTTCACCGAAATGGTCATACCTGCAATCGGGACGAAAGCTACCCAGAAACCATCAAAGAAACGCTTCTGGCCGCCTTTGGCTTCCTCCCAAAACCAACGCGATTGGCTGAATAAAACTGAACTTGCTGTTGACTGCACGCTGATCATCTCAACATCGGGATACTACCCACCTAGAGGACAAGAGCAAACGCAGAGCTGTTTGTATGCGGTAAGTGTCATTTTCTAGTTTGTTCTAAAATTAGTGACAATTCACTTGTGGAAGTGGTACATAAGTCAGCGATCGGTTACCATGGCCGGAGCGTACTGTAGGTCTACTGCTCAATAATGTGCAAGCCCGCACTCGCTATCAGGCAGTACCGCTACACTGATCTGCACACTTGGATGAATGTGTGTATGTCTGTGTGATTGAAATATGGAATTAAATCTCCAGAAGCACCATAACCAAAGGTTTATGCTCTTACGTTTCTTCAGTCTGCACTCCGGCTCTCACTCACTGTAACAAATCACAAGCACAAATAGACACATCACCCCTACAGTAACACACAGTTCATAAGATCTCTTTATGATGAGCATATATTCATGCAACGTTTTTCTTCTCAGTATTTTTGGGATGGCGAACCCAGTGAGCAAGTATATCTTTGTTTATATATGCTGACAATAAAAGCAGAGGTGCACATTTCGCTTACACCGTGATGACATTTCACTTTCCAAGTAAGGCTTTCATTGTTCAGTGAATTTCCCCATGAGGGATTAATAAAGTATTATTGTATTGTATTGCATTGTATTGTATTGTATTGTATTGTATTGTATTGTGTTGCATTGTATTGTATTGTATTGTTTGTAGAAAGCTGACAGAGTGTGAAACAGTGATGCCATGAATGGAATGTCTGGTGTGATTTGCGACCCATTTACATCCCTTTGGGTGAAAACAATAACCTGTGATATTTAGCTGGCCTTGCACCTGTGTGTAGTAGGAATGTGATTTATTCGGTCCCACACTAGTTTGTCAGCTAATTTCACAAGCAGTCCTGGTAACTGACATGCCTCGAGTATGGTGGAATTTCTGGATGCGGGTGGGCATTTGACTTTGATTATGCCTGTTTGGCCACTGTCGCACACTTTGAGTTGCTCCTAGAAATAGAACTGTGGATTAACCACAATGCTGCGCTTGTGGAGTTGTCTGTCAGGAAGTACTTCTAAATATTTACTCTTGGCGGTGTCCTCATGTCGTTTACATAAAATGTGGCTGCTGCTGAGAAAAAAGTGTGTGAAATGATTCGGTCAAGACATTTGTCAGAAACGTTTGCTTTGCTATTTAGATCTATGTGGAAGTTTCATGTTGCAAGTTTTTTTTTGTTGTTTTTTTTTTTTGGTGGTTGTTGTGGGTTTTCTTTTTTTTTTCTCCATATACCCAGTGATTAGAACTGGTCAGTTTTCTGTTCTTTCCTTACGTTTCTCAGGATTTGGACACTGACTGGTCAAACAAAGGCGATCCAGTTCTCGTTGTGACTCTGTTGATTCCCTGACATTGGCTCTCTTTTCAGTCTCCTGGTCTGTGGAAAAAATATTGAGTGCAGCTTTAGAAATACGTTTGACGTTTTAATTTAATCATATACATATACTGTTTATAATTTTTTAATTTTTCTTTTAGGGATTTCACCATTAGACTACCTGGCCATGGCTGCAGAGTTCAAATTCTGAAATAGCAAGCTAGAAGATAAAAGATAGACCTGTTGGAGGAGGAGATCAGATCAAGAATATGACAAATTTGAATGACCCCACCTCAAGGCTGCAAAGTACTAAAGGTGTGCAGACGCAACCAACAGAAGAAGTATTTGGAGTTGATTTTGTGAGAAAAAAGGAGAGACAACTAAACAACCTGTTCCAGTTCTACACTGCATTAACATATGATTGGTGTTTGGCCTTTTTTTGTCATTTTTGATAGTATAGTGAAAAAGGGCAGACTTTCAGCACCCACAGCCACACGATAGACTGTTTCCCACTCTTTGCTGATTGAGAGAAATTTTGAAGACTTCATAATAAAGTGAAAATGAGTTTTTAATCTAGTATTTCTGTGCTATCAACTTGTAAGTGTCAATGTGAATCAGTCATTTATGAAAGAAAATCGTTGCATGAATATAATTATGCTCATCATAAATAGATCTGATGAAATGTGTTACTGTAGAAGTGATGTGTCGATTTGTGCTTGTCGTGATTTGTTACAATGAGTGAGAGAGTGCAAACTGAAGAAACGTAAGGGCATACACCTTTGTTATGGTGTTTCTGGAGAGTTAATTCCATATTTAAAATTACACACACACACATCCATCCCAAGTGTGCAGATCAGTGTAGCGGTACTGCCTGATAGCGAGTGCTTGCACATTATTGTAGGCCTACAGTACGCTCCGGCCGTGATAACTCGATCGCTGAATTATGTACCACTTCCGCAAGTAAATTGTAACCATTTTCAGAACAATCTAGAAAAATGACACTTACCGCATACAAACAGCTAAGCGTTTGCTCTTGTCCTCTAGGGGGGTAGTATCCCGATGTTGAGAAGACCAGTGTGCGGCCTACAGCAAGTTCAGTTTTATTCAGCACATTGCGTTGGTTTCGGGAGGGAAAAAAAGCCAGAAGCTTTTCTTTGAGGGTTTCAGGGTAGCTTTCGTCCCGACTGCAGGTACCCCAATGGCAATGCCTACCAATTTCAGTGAAATGTATACGCGCAAACAGTATCGCCCTTCGCCATTTCCTTGCTTAGTTACTGGAAAACTTGTGGCACCCAGCAACAGAACCGCGCTGCGGTAATTCAAGGTTTTTTTTCTATTTTCTGATTGGCTGAAAATGCGCGCACCGGTGAGGTCCATTCTGACAGAGTGACAGATTGGCTTGGCACTAATCACGCTTGAATTATCATGGTCGATCCATCTCCTGCTTTAGTGCGTCAGTTGTGGCCAAATGGGTTAAGCCGTACGACTGTACTCGTCTCGGCACGAGGAGCTGTCATCTAGTTATACTCCTGACACGACTATTGGTGTTCATTAACAGCCAGCTAGTTAGTCTGCGCCCAGTGTGCTGTGAAGGGCCTCTGGCCGACGTCAGGCTCCGCTGTCACGACTATTGGTGTTCATTAACAGCCAGCTAGTTAGTCTGCGCCCAGTGTGCTGTGAAGGGCCTCTGGCCGACGTAAAGCTCCGCTGTCACGACTATTGGTGTTCATTAACAGCCAGATAGTTAGTCTGCGCCCAGTGTGCTGTGAAGGGCCTCTGGCCGACGTCAGTCTCCGCTGACACGACTATTGGTGTTCATTAACAGCCAGCTAGTTAGTCTGCGCCCAGTGTGCTGTGAAGGGCCTCTGGCCGATGTCAGGCTCCGCTGTCACGACTATTGGTGTTCATTAACAGCCAGCTAGTTAGTTTGCGCCCAGTGTGCTGTGAAGGGCATCTGGCCGACATCAGGCTCCGCTGTCACGACTATTGATGTTCATTAACAGCCAGCTAGTTAGTCTGCGCCCAGTGTGCTGTGAAGGGCCTCTGGCCGACATCAGGCTCCGCTGTCACGACTATTCGTGTTCATTAACAGCCAGCTAGTTAGTCTGCGCCCAGTGTGCTGTGAAGGGCCTCTGGCCGACATCAGGCTCCGCTGTCACGACTATTGGTGTTCATTAACAGCCAGCTAGTTAGTCTGCGCCCAGTGTGCTGTGAAGGGCCTACTGGCCGACATCAGGCTCTGCTGACCCGACTATTGGTGTTCATTAACAGCCAGCTAGTTAGTCTGCGCCCAGTGTGCTGTGAAGGGCCTCTGGCCGATGTCAGTCTCCGCTGTCACGACTATTGGTGTTCATTAACAGCCAGCTAGTTAGTCTGCGCCCAGTGTGCTGTGAAGGGCCTCTGGCCGACGTCAGTCTCCGCTGTCACGACTATTGGTGTTCATTAACAGCCAGCTAGTTAGTCTGCGCCCAGTGTGCTGTGAAGGGCCTCTGGCCGACATCAGGCTCCGCTGTCACGACTATTGGTGTTCATTAACAGCCAGTTAGTTAGTCTGCGCCCAGTGTGCTGTGAAGGGCCTCTGGCCGACATCAGGCTCCGCTGACACGACTATTGGTGTTCATTAACAGCCAGCTAGTTAGTCTGCGTCAAGTGTGCTGTGAAGGGCCTCTGGCCGACATCAGGCTCCGCTGTCACGACTATTGGTGTTCATTAACAGCCAGCTAGTTAGTCTGCGTCAAGTGTGCTGTGAAGGGCCTCTGGCCGACATCAGGCTCCGCTGTCACGACTATTGGTGTTCATTAACAGCCAGCTAGTTAGTCTGCGCCCAGTGTGCTGTGAAGGACCTCTGGCCGACATCAGGCTCCGCTGACACGACTATTGGTGTTCATTAACAGCCAGCTAGTTAGTCTGCGCCCAGTGTGCTGTGAAGGGCCTACTGGCCGACATCAGGCTCCGCTGACACGACTATTGGTGTTCATTAACAGCCAGCTAGTTAGTCTGCGCCCAGTGTGCTGTAAAGGGCCTCTGGCCGACGTCAGGCTCCGCTGTCACGACTATTGGTGTTCATTAACAGCCAGCTAGTTAGTCTGCGCCCAGTGTGCTGTGAAGGGACTCTGGCCGACGTCAGGCTCCGCTGTCACGACTATTGGTGTTCATTAACAGCCAGCTAGTTAGTCTGCGCCCAGTGTGCTGTGAAGGGCCTACTGGCCGACATCAGGCTCCGCTGACACGACTATTGGTGTTCATTAACAGCAGCTAGTTAGTCTGAGCCCAGTGTGCTGTGAAGGGCCTACTGGCCGACATCAGGCTCCGCTGTCACGACTATTGGTGTTCATTAACAGCCAGCTAGTTAGTCTGCGCCCAGTGTGCTGTGAAGGGCCTACTGGCCGACATCAGGCTCCGCTGTCACGACTATTGGTGTTCATTAACAGCCAGCTAGTTAGTCTGCGCCCAGTGTGCTGTGAAGGGCCTCTGGCCGACGTCAGTCTCCGCTGTCACGACTATTGGTGTTCATTAACAGCCAGCTAGTTAGTCTGAGCCCAGTGTGCTGTGAAGGGCCTCTGGCCGACATCAGGCTCCGCTGTCACGACTATTGGTGTTCATTAACAGCCAGCTAGTTAGTCTGCGCCCAGTGTGCTGTGAAGGGCCTCTGGCCGACATCAGGCTCCGCTGTCACGACTATTGGTGTTCATTAACAGCCAGCTAGTTAGTCTGCGTCAAGTGTGCTGTGAAGGGCCTCTGGCCGACATCAGGCTCCGCTGTCACGACTATTGGTGTTCATTAACAGCCAGCTAGTTAGTCTGCGCCCAGTGTGCTGTGAAGGGCCTCTGGCCGACATCAGGCTCCGCTGACACGACTATTGGTGTTCATTAACAGCCAGCTAGTTAGTCTGCGCCCAGTGTGCTGTAAAGGGCCTCTGGCCAACGTCAGGCTCCGCTGTCACGACTATTGGTGTTCATTAACAGCCAGCTAGTTAGTCTGCGCCCAGTGTGCTGTGAAGGGCCTCTGGCCGACGTCAGGCTCCGCTGTCACAACTATTGGTGTTCATTAACAGCCAGCTAGTTAGTCTGCGCCCAGTGTGCTGTGAAGGGCCTACTGGCCGACATCAGGCTCCGCTGACACGACTATTGGTGTTCATTAACAGCCAGCTAGTTAGTCTGAGCCCAGTGTGCTGTGAAGGGCCTACTGGCCGACATCAGGCTCCGCTGACACGACTATTGGTGTTCATTAACAGCCAGCTAATTAGTCTGCGCCCAGTGTGCTGTGAAGGGCCTCTGGCCGACGTCAGGCTCCGCTGTCACGACTATTGGTGTTCATTAACAGCCAGCTAGTTAGTCTGCGCCCAGTGTGCTGTGAAGGGCCTACTGGCCGACATCAGGCTCCGCTGACACGACTATTGGTGTTCATTAACAGCCAGCTAGTTAGTCTGAGCCCAGTGTGCTGTGAAGGGCCTACTGGCCGACATCAGGCTCCGCTGTCACGACTATTGGTGTTCATTAACAGCCAGCTAGTTAGTCTGCGCCCAGTGTGCTGTGAAGGGCCTCTGGCCGACGTCAGTCTCCGCTGTCACGACTATTGGTGTTCATTAACAGCCAGCTAGTTAGTCTGCGCCCAGTGTGCTGTGAAGGGCCTCTGGCCGACATCAGGCTCCGCTGTCACGACTATTGGTGTTCATTAACAGCCAGCTAGTTAGTCTGCGCCCAGTGTGCTGTGAAGGGCCTCTGGCCGACATCAGGCTCCGCTGTCACGACTATTGGTGTTCATCAACAACCAGCTAGTTAGTCTGCGTCAAGTGTGCTGTGAAGGGCCTCTGGCCGACATCAGGCTCCGCTGTCACGATTATTGGTGTTCATTAACAGCCAGCTAGTTAGTCTGCGCCCAGTGTGCTGTGAAGGGCCTCTGGCCGACATCAGGCTCCGCTGACACGACTATTGGTGTTCATTAACAGCCAGCTAGTTAGTCTGCGCCCAGTGTGCTGTAAAGGGCCTCTGGCCAACGTCAGGCTCCGCTTTCACGACTATTGGTGTTCATTAACAGCCAGCTAGTTAGTCTGCGCCCAGTGTGCTGTGAAGGGCCTCTGGCCGACGTCAGGCTCCGCTGTCACGACTATTGGTGTTCATTAACAGCCAGCTAGTTAGTCTGAGCCCAGTGTGCTGTGAAGGGCCTACTGGCCGACATCAGGCTCCGCTGACACGACTATTGGTGTTCATTAACAGCCAGCTAGTTAGTCTGAGCCCAGTGTGCTGTGAAGGGCCTACTGGCCGACATCAGGCTCCGCTGACACGACTATTGGTGTTCATTAACAGCCAGCTAATTAGTCTGCGCCCAGTGTGCTGTGAAGGGCCTCTGGCCGACGTCAGGCTCCGCTGTCACGACTATTGGTGTTCATTAACAGCCAGCTAGTTAGTCTGCGCCCAGTGTGCTGTGAAGGGCCTACTGGCCGACATCAGGCTCCGCTGACACGACTATTGGTGTTCATTAACAGCCAGCTAGTTAGTCTGCGCCCAGTGTGCTGTGAAGGGCCTACTGGCCGACATCAGGCTCCGCGGACACGACTATTGGTGTTCATTAACAGCCAGCTAGTTAGTCTGCGCCCAGTGTGCTGTAAAGGGCCTCTGGCCAACGTCAGGCTCCGCTGTCACGACTATTGGTGTTCATTAACAGCCAGCTAGTTAGTCTGCGCCCAGTGTGCTGTGAAGGGCCTCTGGCCGACGTCAGGCTCCGCTGTCACAACTATTGGTGTTCATTAACAGCCAGCTAGTTAGTCTGCGCCCAGTGTGCTGTGAAGGGCCTACTGGCCGACATCAGGCTCCGCTGACACGACTATTGGTGTTCATTAACAGCCAGCTAGTTAGTCTGAGCCCAGTGTGCTGTGAAGGGCCTACTGGCCGACATCAGGCTCCGCTGACACGACTATTGGTGTTCATTAACAGCCAGCTAATTAGTCTGCGCCCAGTGTGCTGTGAAGGGCCTCTGGCCGACGTCAGGCTCCGCTGTCACGACTATTGGTGTTCATTAACAGCCAGCTAGTTAGTCTGCGCCCAGTGTGCTGTGAAGGGCCTACTGGCCGACATCAGGCTCCGCTGACACGACTATTGGTGTTCATTAACAGCCAGCTAGTTAGTCTGAGCCCAGTGTGCTGTGAAGGGCCTACTGGCCGACATCAGGCTCCGCTGTCACGACTATTGGTGTTCATTAACAGCCAGCTAGTTAGTCTGCGCCCAGTGTGCTGTGAAGGGCCTCTGGCCGACGTCAGTCTCCGCTGTCACGACTATTGGTGTTCATTAACAGCCAGCTAGTTAGTCTGCGCCCAGTGTGCTGTGAAGGGCCTCTGGCCGACATCAGGCTCCGCTGTCACGACTATTGGTGTTCATTAACAGCCAGCTAGTTAGTCTGCGCCCAGTGTGCTGTGAAGGGCCTCTGGCCGACATCAGGCTCCGCTGTCACGACTATTGGTGTTCATCAACAACCAGCTAGTTAGTCTGCGTCAAGTGTGCTGTCAAGGGCCTCTGGCCGACATCAGGCTCCGCTGTCACGACTATTGGTGTTCATTAACAGCCAGCTAGTTAGTCTGCGCCCAGTGTGCTGTGAAGGGCCTCTGGCCGACATCAGGCTCCGCTGACACGACTATTGGTGTTCATTAACAGCCAGCTAGTTAGTCTGCGCCCAGTGTGCTGTAAAGGGCCTCTGGCCAACGTCAGGCTCCGCTGTCACGACTATTGGTGTTCATTAACAGCCAGCTAGTTAGTCTGCGCCCAGTGTGCTGTGAAGGGCCTCTGGCCGACGTCAGGCTCCGCTGTCACGACTATTGGTGTTCATTAACAGCCAGCTAGTTAGTCTGAGCCCAGTGTGCTGTGAAGGGCCTACTGGCCGACATCAGGCTCCGCTGACACGACTATTGGTGTTCATTAACAGCCAGCTAGTTAGTCTGAGCCCAGTGTGCTGTGAAGGGCCTACTGGCCGACATCAGGCTCCGCTGACACGACTATTGGTGTTCATTAACAGCCAGCTAATTAGTCTGCGCCCAGTGTGCTGTGAAGGGCCTCTGGCCGACGTCAGGCTCCGCTGTCACGACTATTGGTGTTCATTAACAGCCAGCTAGTTAGTCTGCGCCCAGTGTGCTGTGAAGGGCCTACTGGCCGACATCAGGCTCCGCTGACACGACTATTGGTGTTCATTAACAGCCAGCTAGTTAGTCTGCGCCCAGTGTGCTGTGAAGGGCCTACTGGCCGACATCAGGCTCCGCGGACACGACTATTGGTGTTCATTAACAGCCAGCTAGTTAGTCTGCGCCCAGTGTGCTGTGAAGGGCCTACGGGCCGACGTCAGGCTCCGCTGACACGACTATTGGTGTTCATTAACAGCCAGCTAGTTAGTCTGCGCCCAGTGTGCTGTGAAGTGCATCTGGCCGACGTCAGGCTCCGCTGTCACGACTATTGGTGTTCATTAACAGCCAGCTACTTAGTCTGCGCCCAGTGTGCTGTGAAGGGCCTACTGGCCGACGTCAGGCTCCGCTGACCCGACTATTGGTGTTCATTAACAGCCAGCTAGTTAGTCTGCGCCCAGTGTGCTGTGAAGGGCCTCTGGCCGACGTCAGGCTCCGCTGACACGACTATTGGTGTTTATTAACAGCCAGCTAGTTAGTCTGAGCCCAGTGTGCTGTGAAGGGCCTTTGGCCGACATCAGGCTCCGCTGACACGACTATTGGTGTTCATTAACAGCCAGCTAATTAGTCTGAGCCCAGTGTGCTGTGAAGGGCCTCTGGCCGACATCAGGCTCCGCTGACACGACTATTGGTGTTCATTAACAGCCAGCTAGTTAGTCTGCGCCCAGTGTGCTGTGAATGGCCTCTGGCCGACGTCAGGCTCCGCTGTCACGACTATTGGTGTTCATTAACAGCCAGCTAGTTAGTCTGCGCCCAGTGTGCTGTGAAGGGCCTACTGGCCGACATCAGGCTCCGCTGACACGACTATTGGTGTTCATTAACAGCCAGCTAGTTAGTCTGAGCCCAGTGTGCTGTGAAGGGTCTACTGGCCGACATCAGGCTCCGCTGACACGACTATTGGTGTTCATCAACAGCCAGCTAGTTAGTCTGAGCCCAGTGTGCTGTGAAGGGCCTACTGGCCGACATCAGGCTCCGCTGACACGACTATTGGTGTTCATTAACAGCCAGCTAGTTAGTCTGCGCCCAGTGTGCTGTGAAGGGCCTACTGGCCGATATCAGGCTCCACTGACTCGACTATTGGTGTTCATTAACAGCCAGCTAGTTAGTCTGCGCCCAGTGTGCTGTGAAGGGCCTACTGGCCGACGTCAGGCTCCGCTGACACGACTATTGGTGTTCATTAACAGCCAGCTAGTTAGTCTGAGCCCAGTGTGCTGTGAAGGGCCTACTGGCCGACATCAGGCTCCGCTGACACGACTATTGGTGTTCATTAACAGCCAGCTAGTTAGTCTGCGCCCAGTGTGCTCTGAAGGGCCTAATGGCCGACGTCAGGCTCCGCTGACACGACTATTGGTCCTTAACAGCCGGCTAGTTAGTCTGCGCCCAGTGTGCTGTGAAGGGCCTACTGGCCGACATCAGGCTCCGCTGACACGACTATTGGTGTTCATTAACAGCCAGCTAGTTAGTCTGCGCCCAGTGTGCTGTGAAGGGCCTACTGGCCGACGTCAGGCTCCGCTGACACGACTATTGGTGTTCATTAACAGCCAGCTAGTTAGTCTGCGCCCAGTGTGCTGTGAAGGGCCTACTGGCCGACATCAGGCTCCGCTGACACGACTATTGGTGTTCATCAACAGCCAGCTAGTTAGTCTGAGCCCAGTGTGCTGTGAAGGGCCTACTGGCCGACATCAGGCTCCGCTGACACGACTATTGGTGTTCATTAACAGCCAGCTAGTTAGTCTGCGCCCAGTGTGCTGTGAAGGGCCTCTGGCCGACGTCAGGCTCCGCTGTCACGACTATTGGTGTTCATTAACAGCCAGCTAGTTAGTCTGAGCCCAGTGTGCTGTGAAGGGCCTCTGGCCGACGTCAGGCTCCGCTGACCCGACTATTGGTGTTCATTAACAGCCAGCTAGTTAGTCTGCGCCCAGTGTGCTGTGAAGGGCCTCTGGCCGACGTCAGGCTCCGCTGACCCGACGTCGGCCAAAGGACCTGAAGCTTACTGTATTTTTGAACCCTTGGATCACTGTTCGCGCCTTGTCGATGTCGATGTAGTTCCACTGTATTTAGTGGCTCTGTGGGACCGATAACACTAATAGCACCACACGGGATTGTTATTATGGTAGTTTTATTGTAGTGTCTGATTTAGTTCGGCCGCAGCGACTGAACTGGATTATTCCTATGCAGTTCAGGCTCGCCCCGACCCCCCCCCCCTCCCACCCGCAGCCTCCCACCATCACACCCTCCCCCTCCCCTCCCCTCCTTCCCACCACAGACCCCCCCCCCCCTCTTCCCCTTACAACAACAATAACAACACCGCACCCGCACACACGCACGCACGCACGCACACACACACACACATACGCACGCACGCACGCATGCACACACACACACACGCACACACAGTGTCACCTATTGTCTTTAGTCCGACGATCCTGTTAGTTCACTTTTAACTCATTCAGCCCCGACACACCACAGCAAGACACGGATCAAACATGATAGTTCAAGGGTGGTGCCGGAATAGCCCGGCGCCCATAGGCGCCAAGCTATTTTGCACCACGCTTGAACTGTCATGCTCGATCTGTCTGTAGAATTGTAATACAGCCCTTTAGGACAACTTCAAAAGTTGAGGATTCGGTCAAGGTATAGAATGTATTAAAGTCCAATGACGAATAGATTCTTACCGATTTAAGAATTGCCACTTGGCCGGACCTCGGAAGGCGTCAGTTTAGCTAACTAGACTGGGAAGACTGGCTGTCTATTTCTGTTTCTTCACTTTGCAACAGGTATAGATTTTCATGAACCCCTGCATTCGCAAGGGTTCATGAGAATCTATGCCTGTTGCTGGTATAGGTGTCTGTGGAAACGGGATTTACCAGTCTAATTGCTCCTCAAACGTAAACGGCAATCAGTGTTGTTCTTCAGCGGGAGGATGTTTGTTATTCTGTTCATGCGTCGCTGACTGACAAGAGTGCAGCGTTGTACATTATCTCCTGTGAGGCAGCTGTGCTGGTACAAATAGACTCGGTAGTCTTTCAACTCATTCAAGGCGCCCTGCATCAATAGCTGCGAATCTGTCGTATAGCCCTCCCATAGGCGCCAAGCTATTTTGGCACCACCCTTGAACTATCATGGTCGTTCTATCTCCTGAATTGTAATTTAGACTTCAGGGGACAACTCCAAAATTTGTGGATTTCGACCTTTGGAGCACAATGGGTGGTCGATTTCCGCAATGAAATGCCTGTGACCTTAACCCCTTCACCGCTGAGAAAAAAGCCGGAACACCACTAACTGCAAGAGATACAGATTCTCGTGTGCACCTGTTGCAGTTGCGCGGAGTGCGCATGAGGATCTATGCCTCATACCAGCTGAAACCAATTTGACTGAATTAATGTACCTTAAACGGATGGGGATGGATATTTGAAGTTGAATTTATACAGTTTTCTGCCTCCACTGGAAGTGAAGAGGGCTTGTGATGTCATGGGCGTTTGGTGGAATGATTTCCCAGTGCGCAAAAGGCCATCGGGCGACGGCCTTTGCGCACTGGGTTGTCTCCCATGGCGGATAATTACGCGTGTGGTCTTTTGATGATCCTGTTTACCAGAGTGTCCTGCGGGGCGGGTGCCTCGAATTGGAGCGCACCCAGGCAGCACCCAGGCAGCGGACCACTGGCTCTACCATTAAATTTTGTGCCTGACCAGCAGTGTTGCCCTACAAGCTATATACTGGCTCTACCATTAAATTTTGTGCCTGACCAGCAGAGTTGCTCTACAAGCTATATACTGGCTCTACCATTAAATTTTGTGCCTGACCAGCAGAGTTGCCCTACAAGCTATATACTGGCTCTACCATTAAATTTTGCGCCTGACCAGCAGAGTTGCCCTACAAGCTATATACTGGCTCTACCATTAAATTTTGTGCCTGACCAGCAGAGTTGCCCTACAAGCTATATACTGGCTCTACCATTAAATTTTGTGCCTGACCAGCAGAGTTGCCCTACAAGCTATATACTGGCTCTACCATTAAATTTTGTGTCTGACCAGCAGAGTTGCCCTACAAGCTATATACTGGCTCTACCATTAAATTTTGTGCCTGACCAGCAGAGTTGCCCTACAAGCTATATACTGGCTCTACCATTAAATTTTGTGCCTGACCAGCAGAGTTGCCCTACAAGCTATATACTGGCTCTACCATTAAATTTTGCGCCTGACCAGCAGAGTTGCCCTACAAGCTATATACTGGCTCTACCATTAAATTTTGTGCCTGACCAGCAGAGTTGCCCTACAAGCTATATACTGGCTCTACCATTAAATTTTGTGCCTGACCAGCAGAGTTGCCCTACAAGCTATATACTGGCTCTACCATTAAATTTTGTGCCTGACCAGCAGAGTTGCCCTACAAGCTATATACTGGCTCTACCATTAAATTTTGTGCCTGACCAGCAGAGTTGCCCTACAAGCTATATACTGGCTCTACCATTAAATTTTGCGCCTGACCAGCAGAGTTGCCCTACAAGCTATATACTGGCTCTACCATTAAATGTTGTGCCTGACCAGCAGAGTTGCCCTACAAGCTATATAATAGCCAGTGAGGACTCGTTTGCAACGAACGACACCCAACAAGGAAGGAGATCGCAATCACGGCAGATCAAGTTCTTCTTGTTCCATAAGCATAGACAACACTCCAAACATCTCCAAAGGCAGGGATCCTCATGAGCCTGCCTCTTGGAGTGTTGTCTGTCCGGCGTGATAATAATAATAATAATAATAATAATAATAATAATAATAATAATAATAATAATAATAGTAATAATAATAATAATAATGGAAATTTGTTAAGCGCCCATTCTAAACGTAAATATGCGCTGATACAAAGAGAAAATTAAAAGCTAACACACACACACACACACATACACACACACACACACACACACACACACACACACACACACACACACACACACACACACACACACACACACACACACATACGTGATAGTGGTGATGAATTGTACATAGCTGGGGAAAATGGAATCGTTCATTGCAAACAAAACCTCACTAATGTCGGCCCGCGCTCAATTTTTTTTCGCGGTAGTCCGCCTCGGATTGCATGAGGGCTAATTGAACTAAAATAGATTTTAATAACCTCTTTTGAAAATCTTTATAATACATCTTTAAACAGTGTTTCTGCTACTAGTTATTACGCCACTGAATTGTAAGAGGGCCAATTTAAACAGTGTTTCTGCTACTAGTTATTACACCACTGAATTGTAAGAGGGCCAATTTGATTTCAGTTAATTTTAAATAAACATTCAGTGTACGACTTTTACTAGTACAATTCAAGCTTTTTCACGCCCACAGGCAATGTTTGTGGTCTCCTGGCTAATTTTACGCCTTCATGATGTTAGATGAAAAGTTACTAAAGTGTAATTAAATAAGGGTTTAAAATCTGTAATCCTGTTCTTTGATATAGAAATGAGTATTTGCAGGAATGTATGTGAATGTGTGACTGAATGGCATTTTAATATATATATATATATAAAACGGTGACATAATTATTGACGTGTGAACCCGTAAAACAACTTTCCACTCCTCTGGACAAAAAAGTATCTTATCTGACTGACGTGAACCTACACGTTTCTACAGTATAATGTAATCCGTAACGTGTTGGGTTTTACATTTTACGGCATAATTACTCAGTGATTTTTTTTTTTTTAATCTTATGTCTGCAACCAGTCACAAGGATTCAGGAAACAAAACACCCGTTGAGGCGTCTTCGTGCTTGCCAGAGATATTAACCCTTTGCGTGTCAGTAGCGGTTTTGTCGCGATGATTCCTGTAGGAATCATCGCGACAAAAATCGCTACAGACACGCAAAGAGTTAATGACTGTGGAATTTTTAACATTAGTGAGACCTATTGATGAGTGTGTGTGCGTTATTGCGCTTTTACTATTTGTATCACAGCTGAAGGTATCGTATTTCCCGCCGTAGACACCGGCAACGCCCGTATTCTCTTACACGCTACAACAAGGCCAGGAAGCACAATGACTGAGTCAAGTCACGTGACAAGGCCTCATGTGTCGGATATAATATCTGCCGTCGTACGGCAAAAAACAGTATGTCCATGTTTTAAAAAAAGCGAGATTTTCATTGTACAAAAATGGACATACCCAATGCGCAAATTGCGCATTGGGTATGTGCATTTTTGGATAAATTTTTGCGCACTGAGTACTGGCTTTTGCCAAATGACGGCAGATATCCACGTCACAGGACGTTATTTATCCAGGCTCCATGGTCCTGTGTTCAACGTTCTTACCAGCGTATTTTGTATTATGACCCAACCATTTCCACACCCCAAGCTTTATTTAATTTTTTTTTTTAAATCACCAACCGGAAGTCCACTTGCAACTGAATGGCTGCAGCTGTAAGCTGTTTAATTGGGGTGACTAGTTCGACAGCTCAAAAGTATTACTCCTTGTGAAATGAAACTAATTGTCGAACTGAGTATGCCAACCGTTAAAACACATGCATCCTCACACACACACACACTCACACACACACACACACACACACACACACACACACACACACACACACACACACACACACACACAGACACACACACACGCACGCGCGCGAGCAATTTTTCTCGGCAGCGAAGGCGTTAATATAACAATATAAAGTAATTTACAGGGGCGGATCAGTTACCTCGAGGGGGGGGGGGAGGGGTAGACGGGGTTCCAAATTTCTTTGGGACCTTGAACCTGACACAGAAGTCCCCCCCCCCCCTCCGACGATAGATCTTACTTACAGTGACCGAAAAATAAAACAAGGGGGTGGAGGTGGGGGGGGGGGGGTAGGGGAGAATGCGGGTCTCACCACTCGCCAAAATATGAAAGAACTGGAAGGGGAGGGGGCGTGTATGTGTGTCAAAAATCGCCAAAATCTCAAATGATGAGGGGGAAGGCGGGGGGGGGGGGGGGTCCAAACACCCCGAAAGGGACTTAGTGATGGCATTTTAAAGAATTGTGGGTCGGGGGGGGGGGGGAAGGGGGGGTCTGAAACCCCAGGAACCCCCCTCCCCAGATCCGCCCCTGATTTCATATGATGGCATGGTTAAAATATCAGCTCGATTAATCTGACCCAGTCTCGATTCACACGAACAATTCGACGGTGCAGATTTATCTAAGAAAAAAATTCATTAACTTCAGTGGATTGCGAAGAAAGATGAGAAGCAGCAATGATGATTCGTGACGATTGTGGGGGTAAACGTGAAAGAGCAATGTCTTAATCAAAGAGATATTCCATATCCTTTTCAAGCCCAGATCCAAATAGTTCCATGTTTTATACCTATATCTGTCTGTAGCGCTCTCTGGCGAGAGGATTCGCGCAGGAATCATCTGGACACCAAACGCTGCAGGAATCACCTCGACAAGAAAAAGGGCTACCGACAGCAGAAAAGGTTAAGGTTTAGCCCCACGGCGGCATTTTCCAAATTTTGGAGGTGTCATCTAACAACTTTGTACCAAGTCGTTGGATGAAAGGACAAGGAGATGAATCGACCATGCTAATTCAAAGGTAGTGCCAGATTAGCTTGGCGCCTGACGGCGCCAAGCTAATTTGTAACTGCCCTTGAATTATCATGATCGATCCATCTCCTGCTGTAAGGCGTTGGGTTTATATGGGTTAACTCATTCGAGGCGTGCCGGTTCCGGATACGCGGCTTATGCCGCGTATCCGGAGGCGGCACGTCTCGAATGGGTTAAACTCTTCTGTACACACATCTAATTAAGTCGCATTTAAGGCTCAAGCCAATGTACTGTGAGGTTAGCTTGGCTTTCACTGTGAAGCCATTCCCAGCAATACGCGACAAAATTCTAAAACATTTGTTTGTCGTCTTGATTATTAGAGAAAACAGTATGCACATGCTAGGTCTGCGTGATTACAGAAGGGGACTTGGCTGAAACTATGCTGCCTCCGCATGGTGGCGTTTTACACATAAGGTCTAATTTCTGTGTTTTCAGTGTTTTATACTTGACGGCTGTCCGTGAGCATGAGGCCTTAGGTCTTCGCACTCGATATAGGTCGTCTGAATCGGAGCGCAATAATAATAATAATAATAATAATAATAATAATAATAATAATAATAATAATAATAATAATAATAATAATAATAATAATAATACCGTTATTATATAGGCGCTTTTTCTCAATTTTGGGGAAATCGACTCAAAGCGCCGCGCCTGAAACCCAACACACTCACTCACGAAACAGACACGGATTTACGCCATTTAAGACAAACACTGTA
This sequence comes from Semisulcospira habei, assembly GCA_036245525.1. Taxonomy (NCBI): domain Eukaryota; kingdom Metazoa; phylum Mollusca; class Gastropoda; family Semisulcospiridae; genus Semisulcospira; species Semisulcospira habei. Next base: position 304,826,438 of record BTPG01000002.1, read on the forward strand.
CAAACACAGTACAAGACAAACGAAGGGCCAGTTAGCTACTGAAATTACAGAGATTTTTGATCGCTTGTATTTGAAATTTGTAAAGTGACCTGAGACCGGAACCAAAGTGTGGGGGGCACGACGTTTCTCGCAAATATCTTCGCAAAGAACCACTTTTATATACCAATCTTAGAACAAATATCATTCAAGCCACTCAGTTGACTTAATACGATTTACTTTCGAGAAACTCGAACAATGTGTCAATGTTGCTGTACAGTAGTAAAACTTCGGAATTTTTCATGAAATTACTGATTTCAAATACTTAAATGTGCCCCAGAAATATTCAGCCTAGTATAAGAAAGATCCATTTTCACGTGAATGGGTAAGCTGACCAAGTTTTCAAACCTGAAACAGTGCAGGCTGATATAAGAAAAGAATAAGAATAAGAGTACTTTATTATCTCGGAAAGAGAAATTCGGTTGTGGTACATTTATAACAAATAGTACAAACAAGACATGAAAACATTATATCATAATTATGAACATTTTTCTCCCTGCACTTACACAGCTACAAATTCCAAATGGACACAAGTAAACACTACAAAATCTTTACACATAGCTCTTACACATCTCACACATAAACTGAACTGAACTGAGCGGCACTTATACATTCACACCCACCTCTACACATGCATACATAATACACGTGTTTCAACCTAATCCTAACCCTCACTACTTTTTATACAAACATCTCAATACATTATTACACATTATTACACAAGCTGCGTAATTAAAATCTACCTTAGTAAAATAATTAGTGGGTAAACACTCAGTAACAACAATCTCAATATGTTCATGTTTACTATGAATTCACTTAAGTCTGTATGCTTGAACCCGATATTGAAATCTGGCTGTTTCCCGCCGGGGTTCTATTAGGGTATTAAAAATGACTTGTTTTTTTACTTTTTTTTTTTTTACAACTGTACAGCAAAATCAACAAATCATATGAAAAAATAGCCCATGTTAAGTCAAATGGTACTAAATGATATGTCTTCTTAAAGGGGTACAGAAAAGTGTTTCTTTGCAAAGATTTTTGGTAAAAACGTTTTGCGCTACAGCCCACGGGTATATTATAAGTTATTGGTAGGAAGGGTTTGCTACACGGACCCTTGTAGGCCTGAGGGAGGTCAACGGAACCATTGTACCCCGAAGGCCTTCGGGGTAAAATGGTTCCTTTGACCTGCCGAAGGCCTACAAAGGTCCGTGCAGCAAACCCCTGCTACCAATAACGTATTTGTTTTCATTCCTCCACAATTTTCGTAAAAAAAATCAAGAAGAAATCTTCCGACCTGGATCACGCCAAACATGAATGACGTCAAAGGAATATACATTTATACATAATAGACTTACGACGTAATATTTAAAATATCCCATAACGTTGCCATCTCCAGTAGTGTGCTTGTTGTTTCGAACAACACTAAGTAACTTTTCACTTTAAAACCTTTAGGTGATCTTTTATAGAACTGGAACGTCCGAACCATGTTATATGCTGGAACGTCCGAACCATGCTCGACAAAGCAGACAGCGGACGCCCTGAACGTCGCTCCGCCCTCATTGCCCATGAATTGCGGAGGTTAAACATCGACATCGCCGCACTCAGCGAAGTACGCCTTCCGGACGAAGGCAGCCTCCAAGAACTTGGTGCTGGGTACACCCTCTACTGGTCAGGCAGGCCTGCATCAGAAAGACGGCTCTCAGGCGTGGGTTTCATGGTCAAGACATCCATTGCGACTAAGCTGGAAAACCTACCAACGGGCCACTCAGACCGCATCATGTCCATGCGCCTCCCACTGAGACACCAGCAACACGTCACCCTTCTCAGTGTGTACTCCCCAACCCTCCTGGCAGAGCCTGCTGAAAAGGACAAGTTTTACACTGACCTGCGCAGCCTCCTACAGAGTACCCCAGCAGACGACAAAGTCATCATCCTTGGCGACTTCAACGCCAGAGTGGGCCAGGACTCTGAAGCCTGGAAAGGAGTCCTCGGCAAGCATGGCGTGGGAAACTGCAATGACAATGGCCGCCTACTGTTGGAGTTCTGTGCGGAGCAGCAACTGGTCATCACCAACACTACTTTTCAGCAAAAGGACAGTCGAAAGACCACCTGGATGCATCCTCGCTCCAAACACTGGCACCTTATCGACTATGTCCTAGTGCGGCAGAGGGACCGCAGTGACGTCCTCCTCACCAGAGTGATGCCCAGCGCAGAGTGCCACACTGACCACCGCCTTGTCCGCTGCAAACTCAGGCTCCACTTCAAGCCAAAACCCAAGAAATGGGGGCCCCCCAAGAAAAAGCTTGATGTTGCCAGACTTCAGCGTGACGATGTGAAAGCTGCCTTTCAGACAGATTTACAGCGCAGGCTCAAAGACACAGCAGACCCAGTAGACTCCTCCCCTGAAACACTTTGGGAACAACTAAAAACTGCTATTGCAAAATCCTCTGCAGAAGTCTTGGGTTTCGCCAGAAAGAAGAACAAAGACTGGTTTGACGAAAACGATGTAGAGATCCAGGAACACCTAGCAAAAAAAAGAGCCGCCCATCAGGCTCACCTAGCCCAGCCTTCCTGCCCTGTGAAGAAGTTTGCCTTCCGCATCGTCTGCAGCAGTCTCCAGCGCAAGCTCAGAGATCTCCAGAATGAGTGGTGGACCAGACTTGCACAGAGGACCCAGCTTTGCGCTGACAATGGTGACTACAGGGGTTTCTACGAAGCACTGAAAGCAGTGTATGGCCCCAGGCACCTGGTACAAAGTCCCCTGCGAAGCGCGAACGGTCAGGCACTCCTCACAGATAATACCTCCATCTTGAACCGCTGGTCGGAATACTTTCAGAGCCTCTTCAGCGCTGAGCGCACTGTTCAAGAAGCAGTCGTCCTACAAATCCCACACCTCCCAGTAAAGGTTGAATTGGACGAACCGCCCACCGCTGAAGAGACCCTCACAGCCATCCACCAGCTCAAGAGTGGCAAAGCAGCAGGCATTGATGGAATACCGCCAGAGATCTGGAAACATGGAGGCACAGCACTGCACAACAAGCTCCATGACCTCTTTCTCTGCTGCTGGGAGGAAGGAACACTACCAAAAGATCTCCGTGATGCAGTCGTTATCACCCTGTACAAGAACAAAGGCGAGAAGTCTGACTGTTCCAACTATCGGGGAATTACCCTGCTGTCCATTGCTGGGAAAATCCTTGCAAGGCTGCTCCTGAATCGGCTGGTACCTGCCATCGCTGAAGACCAACTCCCAGAGGGCCAGTGTGGCTTCAGAGCAAACAGGAGCACCACCGATATGGTCTTTGTGCTGAGACAGCTACAGGAGAAGTGCCGCGAGCAGAACAAAGGGCTGTATGTAACATTTGTCGACTTAACAAAAGCGTTCGACACTGTGAGCAGGCAAGGCATGTGGCAGATCCTGGAGCGACTTGGCTGTCCCCCAAAGTTCCTCAACATGATTGTCCAGCTACACGAGGACCAGCAAGGCCAGGTCAGACTCAACAATGACCTCTCAGAACCATTCCCTATTCTCAACGGTGTAAAGCAGGGCTGCGTGCTGGCACCGACCCTCTTCACCATCTTTTTTAGCATGATGTTGAAGCAGGCCACAGTGGACCTCGATGATGACGATGCAGTGTACATCAGGTATCGTCTCGATGGCAGCCTGTTCAACCTCAGACGACTGCAAGCCCACACGAAAACCCTAGACCAACTGATTCGTGAGCTGCTTTTTGCTGATGATGCTGCCCTCGTTGCACACACAGAGAGAGCCCTGCAGCGCATCACGTCTTGCTTCGCAGCTCTTGCTGCCCAGCTCTTTGGACTCGAGGTCAGTCTTAAAAAGACAGAGGTCCTCCATCAGCCGGCACCCAAGACAGTGTACCGCCCTCCTCACATCACCATCGGCGAGTCTGAACTAAAGTCAGTGCACCAGTTTACTTACCTTGGCTGCATTATCACGTCGGACGCCAAGCTGGACAAGGAGCTTGACAGCAGGCTGGCAAAAGCGAACAGCGCTTTCGGGCGACTTTTCAAGCGGGTGTGGCACAATCAACAGCTGAAAACAGGCACCAAGATCAGCGTGTACAGAGCTGTGGTCCTCACCACCCTGCTGTATGGTTCCGAGTCCTGGGCCCTCTACCGCAGCCAACTACGACTCCTCGAACGCTTCCACCAGCGCTGCCTGCGAACCATCCTGGGCATTCACTGGAGTGACTATGTCACCAACGTCGAGGTCCTTGAACAGGCTGAAACTGTGAGCATCGAGGCTTTGCTGCTGCGGACACAGCTCCGCTGGGCGGGGCATGTCTCCAGGATGGAGGATCATCGCCTACCAAAGATCACCCTGTTCGGCGAGCTTGCTACTGGACACCGTGACAGAGGGGCACCAAAGAAGAGATACAAAGACTGTCTCAAGAAGTCACTTAGTGCCTGCCAAATCGACCACCACCAGTGGTCTTCGCTTGCTGCGGACCGTGACACCTGGCGCTCCACCATTTACAAGGCAGCTGTCTCCTTTGAGGACTCTCGCAGAGCTAGCCTTAAGGACAAGCGGCTCAGGAGAAAAAAACAGAGATGCCGCAGCTCAGAACCCTGGCCATACCTTCCCCTGCAGCCACTGCGGTCGAACCTGCCTGTCTCGGATTGGCCTCCGCAGCCACGAACAAGCCTGCAGACGTCGTGGGCAACTCCTATAAAATCTTCGTTCGCGAAGTCAAGCCAAGAGATAGAACAAAACTCGCATCCAAGATACATCACAAAGAGCGCTACAAGAAGTCCACTATTTGTCGCACCTATGGTTTTTGTAGCTTGGTCATACGGGGACAATTTGGGCTAAAGGAATTGGTCGTGTGACGTAGGGATGAAAACAATGTGGTCTCTTCACTGGCCTATGCTTCCCTCTGGCATATCGCATAGTTAGTTTTGTTTTAGTCAATTTAGCCAAGCCGGAGCACGCCCTACAGATCGAACATGACAATTCAAGGTTAATGCCAGATTAGCTTGGCGCCTGATGGCGCCAAGCTAATCTGGCACTACCCTTGAATTATCATAGTCGATCCATCTCCTGCAGCTGGTACATAGTCATTAGGCGACACCTCAAAAATGCGGCCGTGGGGTTAATATGGGTTAATATCGGTCTGCGCTTTGGCGTTTCCGGTGTCTACTCAGTGTTTTCTATAAGGCGAGTTCACTGCACTATGCCCGCCTTCTGGAGTACAACACGAGGACCTTCAGTAACTCATTCGAGACGTGCCGCCTCCGGATACGAGGCTTATGCGACGTATCCGGAGGCGGCACGTCTCGGATGAGTTAAAGAAGATACGCACAGATAACAATCAACTAATTAGTGCACTGGCAATACCGAATTTACCCTAATGTATCCAGCGACACCGCACAACGCAGCCGAAATCATGACGGGACTTTTAGGTATCTATCGGCCTGTTATTTCCTACCGACCCGAAAAGCGGTTCCAATGGGATTCATGAAGCACTTGTTGTCCCGTTTGACGTCATCTAAGGGCCCGTAAGTTATAGGTACAACACCCCTCCTCTAACTTAGCTAAAGTCCCGTTTCCGTCGTATTCCAAAATGGCTGCGCCCTTACTGCTGGCTATTCATCAATCCAGTTTGTTTGTTTGTTTGTTTGTTTGTCTATTTTGACAAAGGGTATTTACCCGAAATATTAATAAATTGTGTTGTACCCGTCTTTTCTAAGCGTGTTTCTTTCTCCGTTGGGTACTTCTTTGGCTATTCACATCGAGTTATTGAGAAGGAGGGACCGCATTTTCAGGGATAGAACGAACCCGTAGGACCACTACGACGACGTAGAGCTGCACAAGAAGTTTAGATTTACGCGTCAACAGATTTTTGATATAACTGATGCGGTAAAAGACGAAGTGGATGTGGCGAATCGCAAAGGAGTGTTGAACGCATCCATGCAGGTAACTTTCGAAAATTTTGCAATCACATTGTTGTTTTAAATTAACAGAAAAAAAAAAAAACAGAAACGGGAAATGTAACAGATGGATTGAAATCAAGTCTACAAGCTTTCGGCGGTTGCCGTCTTCGTTAATTATGGTATACGTAATCATAAGATGCACGTCAACATTGACTGAATGATGGTGATCATACTCATAAATAGTGCACTACTGCAAGTCATCTCTCACTCTCTCTCGTCTCATTTACTCACTGGAATCAAATGTGTTTATGATTTTAGCTACAAGATACTTTGCAGTCTTAGTTGTGTTTCCATTTTTTTTTCTTTGCTGTAATTAACCTTGCCTTAGAACATAAATAAAGACAGTTTCAATTAATAATAAAACTGGTTGCAATTTTATTTCCAGGTGCTGATTGCACTGAGATTTTATGCTACTGGTGCATTCCAAGATATGATCGGTGACCTGTTTGGGGTGTCGCAGGCCACTGTGGGTAGGGTAGTGGACAGAGTCACCACGGTGCTACTGCAGCATGTCGGGGACTGGATTGTGTTTCCTGACCAAGCAGAAGCTGATAGGTTATGATTTTACAGAGACAATATATTCAGTGTTAATCTTAGACATAAAATGAAACTCTAACCACATATCTCATGCGTACCATTCTCAATGCACCACTTGTGTATGTGTTTGTACGTATAACGAAGTGACAGGGACAAAATAGGTTACATCACTTCCATTATACGTTATTTTGGGTGTTGGAGTGGTGTAGTGGTTAGAGCACAGTTGACAGGGTTTGATACCATGCGCAGCAAGATCTTTATTCGGTAGTCAGTACATGCCTCAGTTCTACTAGCTGTAAATGGGTACCCATGTTGATCAGTGTGGGGAATGTAAAGGTGGCGAAAAAGAGGAGTTGGGCATCTCCCTCCCTCCAAGAACTGTGAGGTCTCTAACACTTCACTCCCCAGTGATCATAAGCCGGTTTAAAAGAAATTCCTACATAATCAGCCGTTACGCTAATTAGACAAAAAAGAAATCGACCAGGGTTAGGAGCACATGATAGGACATATATTCTAAGATTCAAACTGTGATTTTTTTTTCCCCAGGCAAAAGCAACTCTTTCATAAACTAGCAAGAGTGGGGATGCCGAACATCTTTGGGTGTATTGATGGGACACAAATTCCTATTCAAGCACCAGTTCATAATGAACATGAATATGTGTGCCGTAAGAACTACCACTCCATAAATGTACAGGTAAGTGTTGAATTATTTATATTGTTTTCTTTGTTAATATCATTTTATTTTTTAAGTCATCAAATAGGCCAAGAAAATTTTTTATTCCCATATGTATGCAGCCGCGGTTGCAAGTGCCAGGTTTTTGGTTGAACTCAGTCCTGCGCCAGCCACTAAGCAAGGTGCTTCGCTATAGCGAAGCACCTTGCTTAGTGGCTGGCGCAGGGCAAAGCTCACTCACGCAACTGACCCTTGCGCGTAAAATCTATACCTTCTCTATGCTCGGCCATATCTACATCCACAGCTTGATCCGCGTGTTTGCTGCTTGACTGAGTGCGCCTGTCCGGTGAGCAAAAGGGGCCGACGGCGGCCTTGGTTTTGGCCCACGCACTGCCGTGCGCGGGTCAACCAAGGCCGATATCGGCCCGAGGGCCTTTTCGCTTACTTGGTCTCACTCGGACCACGTTGTTGTCTTTTCATTCTCGTGTTTGATTTCTGAAAGTAAATGCAAGCGCATTCCTTGAGGCTGCCGAGGATACATGCACGCAGCGTGTCAAGTTCCGAGGTTACTTCAGTTTTAATCAGCTGTGTGCTGAAACCTCGAAGATGATAGAATCCATACAAAAAAAGACGTGACTGCCAAGCGCATAAAATGTAAAGAAAACAAAATGAAAGGAAAGAAGCACGCTTAGAACGGGCAAGTACAACACAATTTATCAACCATTTCGATGCCAGCCATCACGGATTTCGCGCCAGAAACCACTGCACACTGATCGGCACTAGGAACAAAACCTAAATGGGACCAGAAACAGGCATAAAGACTGTACAGCCAACAAGAGACATAAATCCTCATGAACCCCCGCAGTTGCGGGGGTTCATGAGGATTTATGTCTCTTGCAGCTGGGTAGCGGTCGCCTTGCTCCTGCAGTAAAGGGGTTACATTTTCTGGTTAACCCCCCTTTTCAAAATAGTCATTTCGTGCTGCATTATTGTAAGGCGTACTAAGAACAATTGTCAGGCGATGTGTGTGTGTGAACTATTTACCCTATTTTGCCTTTAGGCGCCCTGAGTAGTGTGAATTTGACATGGGAAAACTGAACTTTCAATTAGCCCAACCCTCTGGTTGGTTAGTTCGGGTTTAACGTCCACAGCACCGATGAGATCATGGACGGCCCTGACGGGCGGGTTATCTTGGCTTGACTTCGCGAACGAAGATTTTATAGGAGTTGCCCACGACGTCTGCAGGCTTGTTCGTGGCTGCGGAGGCCAATCCGAGACAGGCAGGTTCGACCGCAGTGGCTGCAGGGGAAGGTATGGCCAGGGTTCTGAGCTGCGGCATCTCTGTTTTTTTCTCCTGAGCCGCTTGTCCTTAAGGCTAGCTCTGCGAGAGTCCTCAAAGGAGACAGCTGCCTTGTAAATGGTGGAGCGCCAGGTGTCACGGTCCGCAGCAAGCGAAGACCACTGGTGGTGGTCGATTTGGCAGGCACTAAGTGACTTCTTGAGACAGTCTTTGTATCTCTTCTTTGGTGCCCCTCTGTCACGGTGTCCAGTAGCAAGCTCGCCGAACAGGGTGATCTTTGGTAGGCGATGATCCTCCATCCTGGAGACATGCCCCGCCCAGCGGAGCTGTGTCCGCAGCAGCAAAGCCTCGATGCTCACAGTTTCAGCCTGTTCAAGGACCTCGACGTTGGTGACATAGTCACTCCAGTGAATGCCCAGGATGGTACGCAGGCAGCGCTGGTGGAAGCGTTCGAGGAGTCGTAGTTGGCTGCGGTAGATGGCCCAGGACTCGGAACCATACAGCAGGGTGGTGAGGACCACAGCTCTGTACACGCTGATCTTGGTGCCTGTTTTCAGCTGTTGATTGTGCCACACCCGCTTGAAAAGTCGCCCGAAAGCACTGTTCGCTTTTGCCAGCCTGCTGTCAAGCTCCTTGTCCAGCTTGGCGTCCGACGTGATAATGCAGCCAAGGTAAGTAAACTGGTGCACTGACTTTAGTTCAGACTCGCCAATGGTGATGTGAGGAGGGCGATACACTGTCTTGGGTGCCGGCTGATGGAGGACCTCTGTCTTTTTCAGACTGACCTCGAGTCCAAAGAGCTGGGCAGCATCTGCGAAGCAAGACGTGATGCGCTGCAGGGCTCTCTCTGTGTGTGCAACGAGGGCAGCATCATCAGCAAAAAGCAGCTCACGAATCAGTTGGTCTAGGGTTTTCGTGTGGGCCTGCAGTCGTCTGAGGTTGAACAGGCTGCCATCGAGACGATACCTGATGTACACTGCATCGTCATCATCGAGGTCCACTGTGGCCTGCTTCAACATCATGCTAAAAAAGATGGTGAAGAGGGTCGGTGCCAGCACGCAGCCCTGCTTTACGCCGTTGAGAATAGGGAATGGTTCTGAGAGGTCATTGTTGAGTCTGACCTGGCCTTGCTGGTCCTCGTGTAGCTGGACAATCATGTTGAGGAACTTTGGGGGACAGCCAAGTCGCTCCAGGATCTGCCACATGCCTTGCCTGCTCACAGTGTCGAACGCTTTTGTTAGGTCGACAAATGTTACGTACAGCCCTTTGTTCTGCTCGCGGCACTTCTCCTGTAGCTGTCTCAGCACAAAGACCATATCGGTGGTGCTCCTGTTTGCTCTGAAGCCACACTGGCCCTCTGGGAGTTGGTCTTCAGCGATGGCAGGTACCAGCCGATTCAGGAGCAGCCTTGCAAGGATTTTCCCAGCAATGGACAGCAGGGTAATTCCCCGATAGTTGGAACAGTCAGACTTCTCGCCTTTGTTCTTGTACAGGGTGATAACGACTGCGTCACGGAGATCTTTTGGTAGTGTTCCTTCCTCCCAGCAGCAGAGAAAGAGGTCATGGAGCTTGTTGTGCAGTGCTGTGCCTCCATGTTTCCAGATCTCTGGCGGTATTCCATCAATGCCTGCTGCTTTGCCACTCTTGAGCTGGTGGATGGCTTCAGCGGTGGGCGGTTCGTCCAATTCAACCTTTACTGGGAGGTGTGGGATTTGTAGGACGACTGCTTCTTGAACAGTGCGCTCAGCGCTGAAGAGGCTCTGAAAGTATTCCGACCAGCGGTTCAAGATGGAGGTATTATCTGTGAGGAGTGCCTGGCCATTCGCGCTTCGCAGGGGACTTTGTACCAGGTGCCTGGGGCCATACACTGCTTTCAGTGCTTCGTAGAAGCCCCTGTAGTCACCATTGTCAGCACAAAGCTGGGTCCTCTGTGCAAGTCTGGTCCACCACTCATTCTGGAGATCTCTGAGCTTGCGCTGGAGACTGCTGCAGACGAGGCGGAAGGCAAACTTCTTCACAGGGCAGGAAGGCTGGGCTAGGTGGGCCTGATGGGCGGCTCTTTTTTTTTTTTTGCTAGGTGTTCCTGGATCTCTACATCGTTTTCGTCAAACCAGTCTTTGTTCTTCTTTCTGGCGAAACCCAAGACTTCTGCAGAGGATTTTGCAATAGCAGTTTTCAGTTGTTCCCAAAGTGTTTCAGGGGAGGAGTCTACTGGGTCCGCCGTGTCTTTGAGCCTGCGCTGTAAATCTGTCTGAAAGGCAGCTTTCACATCGTCACGCTGAAGGCTGGCAACATCAAGCTTTTTCTTGGGGGGCCCCCATTTCTTGGGTTTTGGCTTGAAGTGGAGCCTGAGTTTGCAGCGGACAAGGCGGTGGTCAGTGTGGCACTCAGCGCTGGGCATCACTCTGGTGAGGAGGACGTCACTGCGGTCCCTCTGACGCACTAGGACATAGTCGATAAGGTGCCAGTGCTTGGAGCGAGGATGCATCCAGGTGGTCTTTCGACTGTCCTTTTGCTGAAAAGTAGTGTTGGTGATGACCAGTTGCTGCTCCGCACAGAACTCCAATAGTAGGCGGCCATTGTCATTGCAGTTCCCCACGCCATGCTTGCCGAGAACTCCTTTCCAGGCTTCAGAGTCCTGGCCCACTCTGGCGTTGAAGTCGCCAAGGATGATGACTTTGTCGTCTGCAGGGGTACTCTGTAGGAGGCTGCGCAGGTCAGTGTAAAACTTGTCCTTTTCAGCAGGCTCTGCCAGGAGGGTTGGGGAGTACACACTGAGAAGGGTGACGTGCTGCTGGTGTCTCAGTGGGAGGCGCATGGACATGATGCGGTCTGAGTGGCCCGTTGGTAGGTTTTCCAGCTTAGTCGCAATGGATGTCTTGACCATGAAACCCACGCCTGAAAGCCGTCTTTCTGATGCAGGCCTGCCTGACCAGTAGAGGGTGTACCCAGCACCAAGTTCTTGGAGGCTGCCTTCGTCCGGAAGGCGTACTTCGCTGAGCGCGGCGATGTCGATGTTTAACCTCCGCAATTCATGGGCAATGAGGGCGGAGCGACGTTCAGGGCGTCCGCTGTCTGCTTTGTCGAGCATGGTTCGGACGTTCCAGCATGCTACGTTGAGTACGGTCGTGGTCGTCATGAGAGTGGATCCGTTACTCTTTCTTGTTTTTTGACCGCAGGAGAAGATGCCCGTTGACCGCGGCTAGCCAACTGGGGTTGCGAGGGGACGAGCTTTGGTTAGGCCACCTTTTCTAGGCCCCTCTCCGTGTGGAGCAAGCAGTGCTGTCCCTAGAGAAGGCTGCTTGGTCGTTCAGGGTGTGCCGAGTGATGTTGTCATCCCCAGGTCAACATCAGGCGACCAATATCTTGAACCGCCTGCATGCAGGTTTGAGACTGCGGCTTCCAGTGACATCTTTCACCTGCCGTTTCGCCCCTCGCCCGTCGCTACAGGACTTGGAATGGTCAGTGTCATGGTCCGTGGACGTTTCCTAAAGCCTGCGCGTTGGAGCTTTTTGGTGGAGTGCAGTGTGCGCAGTACTGGCCCCACCCTTTAAACCCTTGGTTCATCTGCCATGGCCTAGCAAGCTGGGACGATGGCATCGAGGTCCTCGGGTCGTAGGTTTTATATCAGACTGTCCTTGTCCTAGTCTCTGGCTCAAAAGCCTTCCCCGGAGACACGGGGGCTTTGATGTCAGGGGTTTCCTCCCTTAGCCTTTCCGCAGCCAAGCAGCAGGCGACTCGTGGAGGGCGGGGTCGTCTATGTCCCGTGCAGATGTGAACATCTGCCCACTGCCCACAACGGGCAGTGGGCAGATGTTCACATCTGCACGGGACGGGCGGGTTATGGGGGACGGGGAAATCTACAGCCTATGGAGTTCGACCTGAACACTGATCAACTCAGGCGCACTCCAACAGTGCCACTTTGATTTACCAGGACCTTTCAACGGAGATGCTATTGAACAAATCCGTTTTTCCCCCTGGATTGTGAGTCCAGCTACCGGGGCCGGGACGGGATTCGAACCCACGACTCGGCGATTCCCTTCACTCTCCTGCTCCGACGTTTAACCGCCTGAGCTATTTCGGACTCGCCCAATCCTCTCTTTACCGCCGCATATATATGTTGGGTCCTAACCTCGGCGTCGACCCAACCTCGGCCAAAGTGACATATACTACTCACAAATAGTAAGGAATATTAACTTTTCAGCTTGAATTATTAAAAGTCCTCAGAATGGGTATAATCACGGGTATATCAGTGATTAGCCATCCCACTGGCCTACTCTTTCACAACATTGGTGTGACATATACTGCTCACAAAAAGTAAAGGACGTAGTACTTTTTGCTTGAATTATTAAAATGTCCCCAAACGTTTAAACATAATCAGACCAAAAAGGTGACAGCAGTTTGCAGATGCAAGGTGTTTTCCGACATTTTAGTAATTCAAACTGAAATTATGACGTCCCTTACTTTTTGTGAGCAGTATATGTCACACCAATGTTGTGAAAGTGTAGGCCAGTGGGATGGCTAATCACTGATATACCCGTGATTATACCCATTCTGAGGACTTTTAGTAATTCAAGCTGAAAAGTTAATATACCTTACTATTTGCGAGCAGTATATGTCACTCTGGCCGAGGTTGGGTCGACACCGAAGTTGGGACCCAACATATATATATACAAGAGCGGCCGCAAAAGGGCCGGTGGCATGAGGGAGCTTAGTCCTGCGCCTGCCACTGAGCAAGGTGCTGCGCTATAGCGGACCACCTTGCTTAGTGGCAGGCGCAGGCCTATATAGCGAAGCACCTAGCTTAGTGGCAGGCGCAGGACTAAGCTCACTCATGCAACTGAGCCCAGCTACTTAATTTGGACATTCTTCATAATGAGTTGTGTCCCCTCGGGAAAAAATAAAAATCCCGCGCATTATATAGCCTCTTTATCCCAATTGAAAATCGGCTCAAAGGACCGCCGCGAACTTACCCCAACAAGCACGCTCACGTTAATCACACTCATTCACTCACACACTGTACATGAACACAGAACATTCACGTGGGCAAGCTCAAGCGAGCTACTGATTTTATTTGGAAATTTCAATCGTTTGTATTTGAAATTTGATAAAGTGGGCTGAAATTGATACCAAAATGGTAGGAGTCAATTAGGTTGGTTAGTTCGGGGTTTAACGACCACGGCACCGAAGTGATAATAGACGGCCCTGACGGATGGGTTTATGGGGGACAGAGAAATCTATTTCCTATGGAGTACGACCTGAACACTGATCAATTCAGGCGCACTGCAACTGTGGCACTTTGATTTACCAGGACCTTTCAACGGACATGCTATAGAAGGGGGAGGGGGGGGGGGTCATTTAGATGTCGGAGGTCAGAGTGTGTTCTGCGCGCTTTAAGTAAATTTGATGTTAACTCCATTTTTCGTGAAGAGGACATAAATAAATAAAGCATAGACTATTCCGCTAATAACAAGGTCCAATATCACAAAGGTCGGACAAAAACCGCATTTTTTTAAAGGTCCCGACAGCTATCTTTCCTCGTAAATGACTCCGCTTATAACAAACTTCGGATATAACGACAAGAAACATTGAGTCCCCTGGCGATTTGTTTATCCTGAGTTGTGTAAATAAATAAATAAATAAATAAATAAACGTAAAGCTACTTTTCTCCTGACTTGTTTCTTTTCCTTGCATTTTTGACCCTAACCATGTATTCCTCCCCACACTGTAGATAAACATGTAAATGCGATCCAACTGCATCCCGAAGTTGCATGAGCTCATGGGGATTGGAAGACTGTATCTCTTTCGCGTTCAATCAACAAAGATTTCAGACATTAAAAAAATGCGCATGGATTCCTGCAGGAATCATCGCGACAAAAACCTCTACCGACAGCTAAATGGTTAACACCACCCAAATGCAAGAGGTGTACATCCTCATCAGCTCCCGCAGATTCGTGGGCTCACGGGGACTTAGACCTCTTGCTGAAAACACTTTGTGTCTATGTTCTCTTGACGGCTGGGGATCTATGTGGGCTCACGGGGACTTAGACCTCTTGCTGAAAACACTTTGTGTCTATGTTCTCTTGACGGCTGGGGATCTATGTGGGCTCACGGGGACTTAGACCTCTTGCTGAAAACACTTTGTGTCTATGTTCTCTTGACGGCTGGGGATCTATGTGGGCTCACGGGGACTTAGACCTCTTGCTGAAAACACTTTGTGTCTATGTTCTCTTGACGGCTGGGGATCTATGTGGGCTCACGGGGACTTAGACCTCTTGCTGAAAACACTTTGTGTCTATGTTCTCTTGACGGCTGGGGATCTATGTGGGCTCACGGGGACTTAGACCTCTTGCTGAAAACACTTTGTGTCTATGTTCTCTTGACGGCTGGGGATCTATGTAGCTGATGTTACAATGATTTGAAAAAAGTAGTTTGTGCCCATTGGCTCACGTTAAACTATGCGTCTTGCGGACAGACAACTGGCTCATATGCATCCTCAAAGTGAGAAAGACCTTTTCGAGTTTTTGCAACTGCTCTTGTGTTCTTTAAAATTTGTATTTTGTCGTAGTCCATCTGCTGTGTCCTATAATGTTTTTGTTGTTGTTGTTGTTTTTAATCAGTATCTACAGATTTATTACAAAACCATCGCAGTCACGTACATCCCTACTGCGCGCTAAGTTTAACCCCTTTGCTGCAAGTGGTCACGGATTTCGAGTCTGAATAGATTGCACACTGATGGACATTGGCGCGAAGATCACGATGTAGGTGGAAGCAAAAAATAGGCATGATGTGATGAAACTCTCACGCATAGGGTTCACAGAGGTTTTTTTGTATGGTACGGTTTTGTCAGCGGTTTGTCTTGTGACAAATATCCCGTGTGGGCACGAGGCCACGTGAAATCATAGGATAGCGTTTTGCACGGGATTTTAGCGAGAGTTCAAGCGAACAGATCTGTAGGGAATTCAGTACGGGCTAGGCTGTCATTGTGGTCGGATGTATGTTGGATATGCTAGCCGTATTCAAAGACTCTGAAACCTAGAATTCAGGTATATTTTATATGTATTATGGATGGCTACTGAGTTAAAGATAGTATGCGTTAGTAAGAGTTAATTCGGTTGTGTAGCGTTGATTTGGTTCAGTTATGCTGACTGGAATTCGTTGAGATAACTAGTGATTTTCTATGTAGTTATTTACCGAGATGGATAACTAAGGAATGTGAGGTGTGTATACCTAAGTCGTTAGGGAGATAGTATGTGGTTAAGTATAGTCTTTTCCAGTGTATGGGATAATGTATGGCGAGAGTGTCAGGTTATAGTCTGTTTCCATGTAGTGACAGAGTTATGGGGTGTTACGAAAGTAGTTCGGTTAGTTAGTTAGTTAGTTAGTTGGGTTTGACGCCGAGCAGGCAACTAAGGCCATCTCACGGCGGGAAAGTAGTTCGGGTTATGAAGCATGTGTGTTACAGATGATAGTAATCTCGAGCACAAGACATGTTACTGAGGGGCCGCAAGATGACAGATGATAGTAATCACGAGCACAAGACATGTTACTGAGGGGCCGCAAGATGACGGATGATAGTAATCTCGAGCACAAGACATGTTACTGAGGGTCCGCAAGATGACAGATGATAGTAATCACGAGCACAAGACATGTTACTGAGGGTCCGCAAGATGACAGATGATAGTAATCACGTGCACAAGACATGTTACTGAGGGGCCGCAAGATGACAGATGATAGTAATCACGAGCACAAGACATGTTACTTTGTGAAACATTGCATGCTGCTTTTTTGCTAGATTTTTTTTAAATTTAACACGTTGAGTGCCGAGAAAATTTGAACACCACCCAACTGTAAGAGGTATAGATCCTAATTAGCCCCAGCAGTTGCGGGGGTCATGAGGATCTGAGCCACCTACTGACAGCACTTTGAATCCATATTTCTGGA
Organism: Semisulcospira habei; assembly: GCA_036245525.1. Lineage (NCBI taxonomy): Eukaryota > Metazoa > Mollusca > Gastropoda > Semisulcospiridae > Semisulcospira > Semisulcospira habei. The sequence continues at coordinate 304,842,880 of BTPG01000002.1, forward strand.
GCATCAAGAGCTTTTTGGTCTTGAATTGACGAAGATTGCAGAAACACAGTCTGCGTCAGTTGGCACTTAACAGGTTAAACTCCCAGAACTAAATGACTTCCATTCAATAGAATTAAGGAAGATTGCAGAAACATAGTCTGCGTCAGCTGGCACTTAACGGGTTAAACTTCCAGAACCAACTGACTTCCATTCAATAGAATGGATGTCATTTAGTTTTGGGAGTTTAAAAGTTAATAGTATATTTACACAATTATTTTTCATTCGGAAAAAGGCCATCGGTATCACTTTCACTCCAGACCACTGGGGCCTGACAGCGGTCATAGCTCGTGCCCTCCGAATGGTCTGAGGGTGTGAGGTGTGACGGGTCTCAAGCACTTACGTTCTGTGGTCTATATTGTGAGGCAGGGGCGGTTAATTGGTGCCCACCGGCGGCTAAATGGGCCACCTGCACTTGATCTGCACGAGTGGCACGTGCTCCGCTCTTTAGTACTCGCGTACAACTCATACTTGGTCAATGGTACAGAAATTGCCGGACAGCATCTTCTGATTAGTACATATAGATTCATACATCGGTGTCCTATAGCGTTGCCGGAGTTAAAAATCCGTCAGTCAAGAGGCTGCCCCATTGACTGTCACATTGCGCGCGACGAGTCGAACGTGCTGCGCTAATTACAGGCAATCAAGCGGCGCTGCTCTACACGGCCGGCCACTTGTCTGCTCGACCTCTCGACCTCATCCATCCCTTGCCTGCTGGGCGGAAAACTTTCAGCTCTAGGCCTGACATACTGGGAAATTATAAAGTTCCAGAAACAAATTCAAACCTGGTGGTCCCCAGTGCGACTGGCAAAACACACGTGTGTCTTGTCCCAGAGTTGGAAACATACGTGACTTATAAGAGAGGGAAAAAAGGTTCATTATTTTTAACCCGTTCAGTGCCGAGAACATGTGAACACCACACAGCTGCAAGTGGTATAGATCCTCATGAGCCCCCGCAGTTGCGGCAATATATACATTCAGACAAGAGTACAGTGCTCCACTTTTTTTTCTGTCGTCAACGACACAGTTTTGCACAAAAACAACTTGAGCCCGGCAAACAAACATAACGTTGTACATTATAGAATGGTGCTGATGCATAAGATAAGAGGTACAAGCTGAGGATGATGAGGCTCTTTATCTATTGCAGACAGTAGCACAGGTGCTTGTTTGCTGTAGAGATTTAAAGCTGTTGTAATGCTGTACCGTAGGTTCTGAAAACTGTCGCGACGACAAACTTTTTTTTTCCTTCTTTGTGGACATTGGCACGGTCAGCAGACTGCCGGAGATGGAATGACTATGATATCTCAAATGTATAGGTCCTTAGATGGTAGATCCAATTTATTACTGCTGACTGCGTGTTTCAACCGTCACCACTTAGGAAAAGTGAACCACCACCGGCCTATGCTTCTTATATGTAGTTCCTGTCGTGAAGAGGTTAATAAAAAGAAAATGTCGACAGTGAAGGGGTTAATTTAAAAACACGACATTGACAATCAGGCGAACAGGAATCTGCGTTGCGCTACTGGCGTCCTGACGATTCCGCGGTGATCTAGCCTGCGGTCTCGTTGATCGGGACGTTTTTGTTATGAGGGATAATCAACACGATATCGACGAAGGGGAGGCCCGGACAACGCCATCCTTCTGCAACCTTACTCTAGCTTCCTCGGGGGTTTCTTTGTAACACATCAGTTGAGATTTAAGTCGAAATTCCCTAATTTGGAAGCTGTCTTCTAAACAGGCGGATTTATACTAATTATAGTTTGCCCCTTCACTGATAACCAGACGTCCCAACTGCAAGAGGCAAAGAACGTCATGAACCTATACTAATTATAGTTTGCCCCTTCACTGATAACCAGACGTCCCAACTGCAAGAGGCAAAGGACGTCATGAACCTATACTAATTATAGTTTGCCCCTTCACTGATAACCAGACGTCCCAACTGCAAGAGGCAAAGAACGTCATGAACCTATACTAATTATAGTTTGCCCCTTCACTGATAACCAGACGTCCCAACTGCAAGAGGCAAAGGACGTCATGAACCTATACTAATTATAGTTTGCCCCTTCACTGATAACCAGACCTCCCAACTGCAAGAGGCAAAGAACGTCATGAACCTATACTAATTATAGTTTGCCCCTTCACTGATAACCAGACGTCCCAACTGCAAGAGGCAAAGGACGTCATGAACCTATACTAATTATAGTTTGCCCCTTCACTGATAACCAGACGTCCCAACTGCAAGAGGCAAAGAACGTCATGAACCTATACTAATTATAGTTTGCCCCTTCACTGATAACCAGACGTCCCAACTGCAAGAGGCAAAGGACGTCATGAACCTATACTAATTATAGTTTGCCCCTTCACTGATAACCAGACCTCCCAACTGCAAGAGGCAAAGAACGTCATGAACCTATACTAATTATAGTTTGCCCCTTCACTGACGGGGAAATGCGATAACCAGACCTCCCAACTGCAAGAGGCAAAGGACCTCATCAACCCCCGCAGGGGCGGGGGCTCATGCGGTTCTTTGGCTCTTGTTGACCCCACTCTGTATCCATGTTCCTTGGGCGGATGAGGTTCTTTGACGCTGAATTAACAATGATCTCAGAAACGCGATCTGCGACCAGTGACAGAGATCAAGGGGTTAAGGAGACAGATCGACCATAACAGTTTAAGTTTGCACCACTCTTAAATAATCAAGGTTGAGTCTATATGGTTGTGGTGCGTCAGGGACAAATGGATCAGGTCTGTATTGTTTGTTTGTTTGTTTTTCATGTGCGATCCATCTTAATATTGAGAAAGACTTCCCTGATGGGCGTATGATCCTGGGGCCAGCTGCATGAGTGAGCTTAGTCCTGCACCAGCTAGTAAGCAAGGTGCTCCGCTGTAGCGGAGCACCTTGCTTAGTGGCAGGCGCAGGACTAAGCTCACTCATTGAAATGGCCCCTGGTCTTCTGGACTCCTCGACCTAGGATTTAGAGCAATGATTCCAGCTGAAGCACCCATAAGCCAGCCAGCCTATCTGTTGCGGGCTTGTCCATTCCAAGGTCCTGGTAAATCAAAGTGGCACAGTTGCAGTGCGGCCGAATTTATCAGTATTCAGGTCGTAGTCCATAAGTAATAGCTGCCCCCCCCCCCCCCGCCCCTCCGCCTATCACCCGCCTACTAGGGCCGTCCATTGTCACTCCGGTGCCCTGGACGTTAAGCCCCGAACTAATCAATCCATGAAGCGCCCATGGACACCAAGAAGGGCAGAATATTTCATCCTGCTGCACTGGACCTCTTTGGCGACAATTCCAGTGAACCATGGTGATACTGATTTTTTAGAACTGTGGCAGCTGTCACCGGCAGAAAACTGGTGCGTTTACTGCCGACTGATCTGCGGTGATCTGTTAGTTACCCCAGGGCCCAGTTAGTTCCCCAAACAGAGTACTCCTCGTACGGGCCCGTAATTGGCATATTTGTCTCCATTGTGACCGCCGGCAGTTTGTTGCCTGCTGCTGGTTTGCTTGTTAACAGGCTGCCTGGGTGAGCACGAGGTCCCCGGACAGACCCGGTCAGTAGCAGTCGGGCCCACCGACTGCAGAGGGTGATTCCGGTCCGAGGACTTTCTGATCACTGGGTGTACAGTCGCCGGCAGCAAATGGCTAGTCAGCGCGGTCGTCTGCGAGATTATCTCCAACTACCCTCGATCTCCCCTCCTGAAAAAGAAATACACGAAGCCGATACCACCCGATCTTGGCCAGCAATACTTATGCGTGGATGTCAGGCCCAACAGTGGCATAGATTCTCATGAGACCCTGCTGTTGCAGGGGCTCGTGAGAATCCATTCCACTTCCATATAAATATTACTTGCCGAGACACTAAATACACGAGTATTAATCAGACATAGGCTCTCAGTCAAAACCCACGTAACTGCCTTCATCCGCGAACTGAAGAACTCAGTACAGTGACAGCCAGCAAGATGCATAGATTCTCGTGAGGCCCTGCTGCTCCAGGTGGGTTCATGAGAAGCTACGTCTCTATGAAATGGAAGACTGAGGCTTGCCGAAGGAGTTCAGTTCACCAGCGCCGGCCCGACATGATGAGCTGAGACCCTCGGTATGTTCCGTGCCTCAGACCAATCAAAACATAATTGATTCCTCCAGCGCCGGTCCGGGTCCGCGGCAAGGTTTACCAGTTTGGCTTTTCAGTTGGCAGTTTCGAGTTGAGGGATTGGCCTACTCGGTCAAGTTAACCCTTTTCTGGTGGGACTGAAAGTGCAAACTGACAGACCGCTACCCATCTGCAAGAGGCACAGAACCTCATGAGCCCCCGCATATGCGGGGGCTCATGAGGTTCTTTGCTTCTTGCTGTAATTGGTCATGTCCATCGGTGTCAGTTTCGACGGCTATGGAAGAATGGGGAGCTTTATGACTGCTACGGTTTCAAAGATATGCCTTTTCAGTGCTCGCTAGCGGTGAAAGGGTTAATAACAACATTTTACATCGGCTAAGTCTGTGTTAAACTTTCTTCTTTTTTTTTAATTAAATCTTAAATTTTTTAAATTAAAAAATTTTTTTTTTAAGCTATTTCAGTCTGGAATTTAATTCTCATTTTATTGTAATTTTAACCCAGTCAGTATCCTAGTAAAGAAACACTATCTTATCTTTTCACATATTGTTCAGTTTCATTTTTAATTACTGATTTAATTGCAGTTTTAAACTAGAGGACGAATTTTTTTTTAAAAAAGGACTTGCTTTTAGTGTTACAACGGCGTTAGACTTACCCGACTCGTCAGTCAGCTCATATTTAACCACTTCCCTGCCGCTGTACGTACATTTTTGTTTCTGAAATCTTTGTTCATTCAACGACCAAAAGCCACATCCGTTCAAGAAACAAGGATACAACTTGGTCTCAACAAGAGGCATAGATCCTCATAAGCCTCCGCATACGCGGGGGCTCATGATGATCTATGTCTCTTGCAGTTGGGTCGTGTTCCATTTTTCTCGGCAGTGAAAGGGTTAATCGTGAAACTGTACGGTAAATGATGTGCCTTAAATCAAGTTATTCGTCGCTCTGCTTGTATCTGATCATCCCGAGTCAGTTCCTGTCATGTTCCAGGTTTTTTTTCATAGGAGAGGGCAGTTGATGAGAATTTATGCGGCCACGTCCCAATGCGAACAAAAGGCCATCGGGCCGACGTCGGCCGCCGTTGGCCCGCGCACGGCCGTGCGCGGGCCACGGCGGCCGAAGGCGGCCCGGTCGCCTTTTGCGTATTGGGGTGCAGTTGAGAAGCGTGTTCAGTTAGCCTAAGCAGTATAGGGTAACTTTGACCTGTGTATTAGGGATTGGTTGGTCAACTTTACCAACTGGCGATAACGTTAGTCAGAATGCTCGGCAAATCCCATATGACTCGTATGTCGCAACTGCTGCGTGCGATCATACAGTTTCTTCCCAGTAATGCCCCCTTCACATACACGGATTTTTCTTACGAGTCCTTACGGATCGCACAAAGGCACGGATGCTTACGGATCCTTACGATTTGGCCACTTTTACGACCTATTTACGAGTGTTTACGATTGAATACGAGCTATTTGCGGTTTAATTACGGATTATTACAAGGTATTACGATGCATTTACGGCAAAATTCCACGATTTGTTACGAGTTGTCACGGATAAATACGAGCAACTTACGGGCATTTTACGAGCTTTGTACGGATTGTTACGAGTACATTACGGAATGTTACTTTTCATCAAAGCTTTTACGTGTTAGTTACGACCTGTTTACGTGTTGTTACGAATAGTTACGAGTTAGTTACGAGTATTTACAAGTCCTTACGATTTTTGGCCCCAAAATATAAAAACAATGGATTGTGTCCTGATGTCAGTGATTACTCTTAAGACTAAAATAACACACACACACACACACACACACACACACACACACACACACACACACACGCGCGCGCGCGCGCTGCTCTGCTTTTTGGACGATGAGGCGAGCGTTTTCCTCCCACTTAAAGTCACATGACACGATAGTGCCAAGAAACTTAAAGTTATACTTTGCTTTATTTCTTTATTTATAATATTCAAAACAGTTTACAAGTTATACAAGTTACAATACATTTACTTTCAATATTACACCGTTCAAGATATTTCATTTACTAAGTGTTCACTGGGCGTCGGTAGTCGGCGCCGGCGGCGCCTTGGGCGTAGCAGACATATTGTCACTCAAGTTAAAGTCCGAGATGAAGGAAGTGTTGGAGTTCAGTGTCTGAAAAGCACCGGTCAAGGTTGCTGCAGTATCCTTCGAAGTTGAAGTTGTAGTGGTGGGTGCCTGGGTTCTACTGCGGACTGGGGTCGAGTGCGCGGGAGGTTCGACTTCAGCCAGTCAATAACCTCATCCTCTTCTTCATTTGTTAGGGACCTGGTCATCTTAGTCTTAGGTTTCCTGTTCTTGTGCTTCTGAAAATAAACAAAAAATAGCCATTTCATAATACACATAAAAACAAATACTCGTACAATTACTATTATTATATATAATATTATACATATTATGCATGATACAAATTTTACATTACACATATTATATTATTTATTACTATATTCCTGATTTATTACTATAATTTTGACTTACTTCAGCAGTGGTCGTGGCAGTAGCTGTAGCTGCTCCATCGTCCGAATCATCACTTCTGGAGATCGAGGAGTCACGTTCACTGGCTCCTATATCAACTTCAGTTTTAGTCTTCTACATCAACTGGGTCTAGCTGCGGTAGTGGTTCGGGGGAAGTCGAGCGTGTCCTCTTTTTCCGCGGAGATTTTCGACGATCAGGAGACATCTTGTTGAAAGCCTTCTTCTTTGGAGCCATGCTTGTAGAGTCGATATGCAGAGATGTGCCTTCTATGAATGAAGTGTTCGATTTTGCAGCTGTTATACCTTTTCCCAAATCGTAAACAATACCTAAGAATACGTAACATATACATATCTATTCGTAAAGTACTCGTAACTACACGTAAAGTGCTCGTAATAACTCGTATCAATCCGTACAGCCATCGTAACACGACCGGAATGACATCGTTAACAACACGTAAGCACTCGTAATAATCCGTAAAGAATACGTAAACATATCGTAAACTAACCGTAACAAATCGTGAACAAAAATTGTTACGAGTCATTTACGGATTCTTGCGAGCGGTTTACGTGTTGTTGCGAGCGGTTTACGATACTTACGAATTGTTACGAGTTATTTACGGGACAAATCAATCCGTGGACAATCGTACGAAGATTTTTGACATGTCAAAAAATTTGCCTCTTTCTTTCACGGATCCTTACGAGTGTCTGCGTGTTGTGACGAGTTATTGACGGATAACAGCGAGTTATTTACGGATGCGTGCGATTGACTACGAGTTGGCGATCCGTAAGGACTCGTAAGAAAAATACGTGTATGTGAAGGGGGTATTAGACTGAATGCATAATACCCCCTTCACATAGACGGATTTTTCTTACGAGTCCTTACGGGTCGCCAACTCGTAGCCAATCGCAAGCATCCGTAAATAACTCGCTGTTATCCGTCAATAACTCGTCACAACACGCAGACACTCGTAAGGATCCGTGAAAGGAGAGGCAAATTTTTGGACATGTCAAAAATCTTCGTACGATTGTCCACGGATTGATTTGTCCCGTAAATAACTCGTAACAATCCGTAAGTATCGAAAACCGCTCGCAACAACACGTAAACCGCTCGCAAACATCCGTAGAGGACTCGTAACAATTTTTGTTCACGATTTGTTACGGTTAGTTTACGATATGTTTACGTATTCTTTACGGATTATTACGAGTGCTTACGTGTTGTTTACGATGTCATTCTGGTCGTGTTACGATGGCTGTACGGATTGTTACGAGTTATTACGAGCACCTTACGTGTAGTTACGAGTACTTTACGTATTTATTTACGATTTGGGAAAAGGTATAACAGCTGCAAAATCGAACACTTCATTCATAGAAGGCACATCTCTGCATATTGACTCTACAAGAATGGCTCCAAAGAAGAAGGCAGTCAACAAGATGTCTCCTGATCGTCGAAAATCTCCGCGGAAGAAGAGGACACGCTCGACTTCCCCCGAACCACTACCGCAGCTAGACCCAGTTGATGTAGAAGACACTGAAGACACTAAAATTGAAGTTGATATAGGAGCCAGTGAACGTGACTCCTCGATCTCCAGAAGTGATGATTCGGACGATGGAGCAGCTACAGCTACTGCCACGACCACTGCAGAAGTAAGTCAAAATTATAGGAATAAATCAGATAGTAATAAATAATAGAATATGTTTAATGTAAAATTTGTATCATGTATAATATGTATAAAATCATAAATAATTATAGTAATTGTACAAGTATTTGTTTTTATGTGTATTATAACATTGGCTATTTTTGTTTTATTTTCAGAAGCACAAGAACAGGAAGCCTAAGACTAAGATGACCAGGTCCCTAACGAATGAAGAAGAGGATGAGGTTATTGAGTGGCTGAAGTCGAACCGATACCTTTACGACAAGTCCTGTTTCGAGTTTATAAGAACTGTCACAAGAAGGAGCGCGCCTAGCTGGAGATGGATCAGAAGATGCGGCTGAACCCTGGTATATTGAACAGATGGTATAGTTCGTTGCGGACCCAGTACGTGAAGGAGGTGAAGAAGAAGGAAAATGCAACACGATCCGGCGCCGGTGCTGTAGATGACATCATGACGCCTAGAAACAACTGGTTGTTGGAGAAATTTGAGTTCGTCAAGCCGTATATCTGTCAGGCCAGGTGTTACACTACTGACGCGTGCCTCCACATGTGGCATCCGGATGTAGTTTCCGGCGACGTGCAATATGTCTAGCGTCTGTATGTAACTATCGGACACGCGGGGCCGCCCTAATCAAGATAACGGGCCGGCCCTCAGGAACTATTACAATATGGGAAATGGATAGTATTTAATTAACAGGATCACCGGCACGCCGGGCCGCCCTAATCAATATAACGGACCAGCCCTCAGGAACTATTACGATATGGGAAATGTATGGCATCTAAGTAACGGGACCGGCCCTGACGAGGGGCGGGCCCTAAGTGGGAAGATGATTGATAAGGCCAAGGGTATATACATACCGAGGGACACACAACGAGAGAGGGACAGAGACACACACAACGAGAGAAGGACAGAGAGGGAACACAATGAGAGGAGAGTGAAGTAGAGGAGAGAGATGGACGAAAGTCTTGCCCAACCCCAGACAATGCTCTTTAGACTGAAATAAACACGAGAGAAAAGAATCACCGGACTTCAGTTGTTTTACGTGTCCATAGTGCAACACAGGGCCACCAGAGGGTCGAAGATTCAGAGACCTGACCTGCACTCTGACTGCAGTGAGTCATCAGTGGCACCCCAGAGTACCCTTAAAGATACACCAAAGAGTACCCTTGAAGGTACATCACAGTCGGCGACAACATCAGCGACAACACGCTCCATCACCGACTACCTCAACAAAGTCTCGCAGCAGCTGGCAGAGCCGAAGAGTGACATAGAGAAGACCTGCGACTTCCTCGGCATGCTCATGGCGAAGATGACCCCTTCCTGCCTGTAGTATTTCACCCATGAAGCCACCTCCAAGGCGATGGAGTATGTGAAACAGTCCACCCGAGAACGTTGTCAAGCGCAGCAACCACCGCAAGTCACCTTTTTGCAGCCACCACAGCCTCCGTTCAGATTCATGCAGCAAGCCAGCCAGCCAGCAGCACCGCAGTACACCCTGTTGCAAGCAACACCACACCTCGCCGTATCTCCCAGTCCTACGCCGACAACGTCCACCACAGTGTTGAGGCAGACCCATCATCCCCAGCTGACTACCGACTACATCATGGCATGCAACCTGGCAGCATCCAACCCACCTGCTGATGTCCTGCAACAGCAAAGACAGTACCCGTGGACACAGTTTCAACCGGCCAACCTGCAACCCGTCCTGCCGGATCAGCTGCAACCGCCCGCGCACTCCACCCCAGTCCGCAGTAGAACTCAGGCACCCACCACTACAACGTCAACTTCGACGGATACTGCAGCAACCTTGACCGGTGCTTTTCAGACACTGAACTCCAACACTTCCTTCATCTCGGACTTTAACTTGAGTGACAATATGTCTGCTACGCCCAAGGCGCCGCCGGCGCCGACTACCGACGCCCAGTGAACACTTAGTAAATGAAATATCTCGAACAGTGTAATATTGAAAGTAAATGTATTGTAACTTGTATAACTTGTAAACTGTTTTGAATATTATAAATAAAGAAATAAAGCAAAGTATAACATTAAGTTTCTTGGCACTATCCTGTCATGTGACCTTAATGGGAGGAAAACCCCCGCCTCATCGTCCAAAAAGCACAGCAGCGTGTGTGTGTGTGTGTGTGTGTGTGTGTGTGTGTGTGTGTGTGTGTGTGTGTGTGTGTGTGTGTGTGTGTGTGTGTGTGTGTGTGCGTACACCAAACCACTCAAATGGGTTACTTTCTTTACCATCCTTATGCAAAATGGGTGTGTGTAAAATTCTGGGTGACCAAGTCAGGCACCCATTTTTTCTGAGGGTTGTTTCTGCATTATCTTTCATTCAAAAGTCACCAAAAAATATCAAAATAGGATGTCCCCATTTCGCCAGATTTACTTCATGTTGTGTGTTGGCGATGCCCTGGGCCTGTGTGTTGACACGGAAGCGGAGTGTTTTCAGATCAACTTGATGATCGCTGATTGGTTAGCCCAACAACGATGAACGGAGTTGTTTCCCTTGCCCTTCCTAAAACGTCGTCTTCGTCCCCAACAGTTCAACCATTCTTCAGCGTTTGCAGAGGTACTTTATGCAATATTTCTTAGTTAAGAGCACGCCCAAATGTACTTGTTCAGTGCAGTTATTTAACTGAGAGATGCCTCCAATCCCCGATACCCGTTTGGCCCAGAAAAATAAGGCGTCTGCTTCAGCCGTGGCTCGGTCCGTGTCTTCCTCTCTCTGACCGTTGAGTCTTGTAGTAAATGATAATAGAACCCCACGATTTTAACAAAAGCTTTCTTCTTCAATGAAAGGAATTCGTTCAATAACCCCATTACAAGGTCAATCTGCCACGCGATTTTGTTTCTCTTTTTTTCTGACATGTGTGATTGTCAGTGATCGAAAAAGTAACTTGACACATGCATGCACAGTATCAGTTGACTTTTTAAAAAAAAAATGGCGCCAGATTTCAATCCTCGTTCGCAAAACTGCCTCGCGATTCGAAGAACAAACGTCCACAAACAGGTCTTTCGGAATGTGCAACTGAAGTGTCGCTTTTTACTGTATTACCAGTTTTTAGTTCCCAGGGTCACCCTGGTCAGCCCCACAGGGTGGGTTTTTTCTCTCTATTCTGGGGCATGTGTTTCTGTCTACCCTTTGTCCATTCACCTGTATTTGCCTTTTTAAAACTCTCCCTACTGTCTGCACTGCCTGTAGCTCTTGTTATTGGATGCGTGTTGCTAAATGGTCTTAGCTTTATTTAGGCCCCATGTGTTAGGTTTATTTAACGTATTTGACCGGCTGGCGACATACATGGCAATGTTCTGTTTAGGTGTTTTTTTCACAAGCAGTGCAGGCACGTCCTGAGAAAGCCTTGTTGCTGTCGGGACGTTAAGCAATGTACAATCAATCTGATTCAAAATGTCAATTGGTTTACATGGTTGTATTGGACATGTTTGCAGCAACACCGTTTTGGTCACACCGGCTCAGGACTTTCTGCACACACCCAGCGCCGGATGGCAGCAGGATGTCCAAACCCATCAGGATCTATGGAAGTGGACAAGCACGCCCCTTCCTGGCACATGACCAAGGCCCATGGCCAAATTAGTCAGCTGCAGCATCATGGCCCCCCAGCCTCTGCCACAGAGGGTGCGTCTGGAAGGAGGGTGCATGGACGGCAGCGGAATGCTCCCAATTACAAACTGGTAAGTAAAGTGATTCTATGATCATCTTCATTTTATTGGCTGGCGTGCGTGCGAAGCAAAAGTGAGTTTATGTTCTGGGCCACTGGTCGTCCGTCCGTCGTCCATGGTAAACTTTCCAACACCAAAATCCTTAAATTTTGCCCCTGTCCTCTCAAGACCGCATTGCAGCGCAGGACACAGATCGACCATGATAGTTCAAGGGTGATGCCAGAATAGCCCGTAGGTGCCAAGCTATTCTGGCATCACCTTTGAACTATCATGGTCGATCCTTATCCTGCTGTGGTGTGTCTGGGGGTAGAATGAGTTAACGGTGGCATTTTCTCGGAGACTATTCAAGCCACATTCTTCAAGCTTGGCCCAAGGATACTTTGTGGCAAGACCTTTTTAAACATGCCAAGTTGAGTGACCTCTCTCAAAGGGTCACGCAGGGTTGATAAATGTGTGAAAACTGCTTACATTTTCAGAAAACGTGGATTTTGCTGCTGCAGAAGCCAGCCCTCGTCACCGAGGTCACACATATGTAAATCGGTCATACACGGGATTACTATTTTATTCTTGTGCAAGGCCCCTTAAACCAAAATTGGGCTGTTTCTGTCCCCTAATGCAGCTTTGGTTTCAATTTTTCTTTCTTTCTCCAGTTGGCAAATGGCGCCTGGGATGGACCCGAGACTGAGAGTAGTGCCAGCGCATCGCAATACGAGGGCAGTGATGACGAGGAGTTTGTTCCTGGCTCGAGCTCACCGGATTCAGAGGGTGTGTCGGCATTGCTGGGATCTCTGACATAGACAGTATTGTATCGACTATGTTAGATTTCATCAAAGTGGCAGGTTCGGGGTGGCCAGGTGTCGGTGACGCTAGTACCAGCAAGGTGCAGTGTGCGTTAGGGGGGTAGCAATGAGAATGTGGATAGGCAGGAGGAACATGATGCTGGAAAGAGTGGGGAAAGAGCACTTACAGAAGAAACAGATGTGCACGTGTCGCAGAGAGGGAAAGGAAAGTACAAATGGGACAAGAAACATGCATGCAAATTGTGTGGCAAGCTTGTCTTGAAAATGAGCACGCACTTACAAGATGTCCATGCAGATGAGGCAGACGTTGCTAAAATTTTGTCGATGAAAAAAGGGACCAAGCAGAGACGTCGAGCATGGATCAGACTACAAGATGAGGGTGATTACATGCATAACGTTGCTGTTCTTGAAAACAAATCCGGATGTTTGATTCCTAAGTATCGCACCAAAACTAGTAAGGTAGACGACCTTCTCGCCTGTAGCCATTGCATAGGGCTCTATCAAGAAAAGCTGATCTCTGTACACTCAATACGTTGCTGTCAGAAGCCAGGAGGGTTTCAGATCACTCGGCGAGGGGACGCGACGCGCCGTGGTCGGCTAATGCTTCCAATACCCTTAGACATTGAATTTTCCTTCTATCACAAGGTCTTGGCCAGCCAGAGAGATGATGAGATAAGCCGTCTCATCAGAACTGACCCCTTGCTTCTTGAGTATGGAAAGAGATTATTTGACCGCAGGGACATTGAAGAACACACGGCTGGACAAATCAGCTCCAGGATGCGGGAGTTAGGGAGACTATTAAAGATTATCAGTGAGGTCAGAAATGAAAATCGCAAGTTTAAATGCTGTGATCAATTCAGCTAGCTTTGATCATGTTGTCCTGGCTGTAAAAGAGCTAGCAGATTTTGATGAGGACACACATCAGTTCAAAAAAGGCAATCTCGCAATGCGCATAGGCCATGCTTTGAAAAGGTGTTCACAGATCAAACAGTCACAGGCATCCAAACAGCTTGGGCAGGGTTCAGACGACAGGTGGCGACAGGAGCTCTCTGAGGCGCAGCGGTTTGACTCTGTCTTCAACGGGGACTGGTATGATTGTGTGTCCGCTACAGCAGCCCAGTCGGTCGGGAAAATGACCATGAACAAACCCAAGCTGATCCCATCATGTGAAGATGTGAGGAAGGTCCAACAGCTTCTTGAGACAAGGATGGTTTCGGAAGATTATCCGACAGTGGTTAAAGCAACTCTTTGTGCTGTATCACTTTTCAACCGAAAACGAGGGGGAGAAGTTCAGAGAATGAAGGTGTCAGACTTCCAGAATGCTAAGATTGGATCGATCACCAATCAAGATATCTTGAAAGGTCTCACAGAGGTTGAGAAGAAAATGGTGAATCATTTTCAGCGAGTGGAAATCAGAGGCAAGTTTAATAGGAGTGTTCCCGTTTTGCTGACGAAGAAGATGATGACAACTGTGGACAGAATCCTTCAAATGAGGCAATCAGTGCCAGCTCTCGCTGATTCCCAGTACATCTTTGCCACACCTTCTGGTCAGAGGCCTTACAGAGACCATGATGTTCTGAAGGCCCATGCCCTAGAAGCAGGGGTGTCATACCCAGCCATGTTCACATTTACTCAGTTACGGAAGCAGGTTGCAACTTTGGCTCAGTCAATGGCCATCTCGGAGTTAGACCAGGATCAGCTGGCAGATTTCCTTGGCCATGATATTCGGATACATCGCCATATCTACCGCCAACCTCAAGACGTCCTTCAAAAGGCAAAAGTGGCAAAGAATCTTCTGTCAGTTAACAATGGGATGACAGATTTTGAGAGTTGCATTAGAGCTGAGCTGGGCGATGATGAAGAGATTGACTTTGACAATGAAGACACATCAGAAACTGGCAGAGAGGTCTCGGGGGGGAACAGCACCTGTGAATGAAGCAAGTAGCAAGTCAACAACACAGGAATCGATGAGCATGACGGAGAAAAGACGTCCAGAGCCTGATGACAATCTAGATAGTTTTGATGATGACAGTACTGCGTCAGCTCCTGTTCGAAAGAAAGCTAGATTTACAAGGAAACCATGGGGGGGGGGGGGGGGGGGGGAAGCTGAAGAGAAAGCTGTTCAAACTCGTTTCAAGACACACCTCGTCATGAACAAACTTCCTGGAAAGGCCGAGATACAGCACGCAATGGCAGAGGAGCCCGCACTTAGACATAGGCGCTGGACAAACATTAAGGATTACGTCCGCAACAGACTGAAAAAGTTACAAAAGAAATGAATTGAGGTTCCCCGCCACTCGTGGCATTTTCGGTTTCATACAGATTTATTTACAAGAGTGTTATTATTGGGGTGGTTTCAGCATGTATAGCCTGCTTTTTTTTATCTGATGGATGCCTGGATCATTTTGTATACTGTTTAACCTTTGGATTTGCAAAACGAAACCGCTGTCTGGGGACAAAAGACAATAATATTAAGATAAGATAAGAAAACCTTTGACAACGTAAGGATTGATTACAAGAGTGTTATTAGGGGGGGGGGGGGGGGGGGGGCTGGATCATTTTGTAATATACTGCATACCATTTAAAACTCTGCAAATTGGAAGAATGGCTGGTTGTTGGGGATGAAAGACAATAATAAAGGCTGAAGTTTCAAGTGATTTCTTATGTTGTCAGTTAATTAATTAATGTCAGTGTTCTGTTCTGTCATTTTAACTCATTCTACCCCAAGACCGGAATCCCCAAATGTTGAAGTCGTCTTCAGAAGACTGCGTTGCAGTGCAGGACACAGATCCACCATGATAGTTCAAGGGTGATGCCAGAATAGCTTGGCGCCCATAGGCGCCAAGCTATTCTGGCATCACCCTTGAACTATCATGGTGGATCTTTATTTTGCTGTGGTGTGTCTGGGGTAGAATAAGTTAAGCCCAAATGTTGAAGTCGTCTTCAGAAGACTGCGTTGCAGTGCAGGACACAGATCCACCATGATAGTTCAAGGGTGATGCCAGAATAGCTTGGCGCCCATAGGCGCCAAGCTATTCTGGCATCACCCTTGAACTATCGTGGTGGATCTTTATTTTGCTGGGGTAGAATAAGTTAAGTGTTAGTTTCTTCGTTTGGGTCTTTTTCTATCTTTCATATTTTTCCACACTTTTTGACCCGCATCATAGTCATACTGAGGCTAAAAGCTTCAAATTTGTTCACTGCCATAATTCTATGCAAGCTACATTACAGTACTTACAGATGAGGACATAGACCAATGGCTTTAGTTCAAGGGTGGTGCCACAATAGCTTGGCGCGTGGAGGCACCAAGCTATTCTGGCACTAACCCTTGGACTATTTCAGTCACACTTGTAGCACACACTGGTGTATTCCGAATGATAAGGGTTAATATTCAAAATGCTCTGTCGCTGTTTGTCTGAAACTCCAGAGTACCCAAAACCAAAACAAAAGTCCTTTAATTTCCAGAATACATTATGTTGATTCTCACATCAATGCCACGATAAACTGTTTTGCTTCAGAAGGACAAAACGCAGCAATGTTTAAAAGATTTCCTCTGTAAAAATCATAATCGAAAGGTTACGGGCCAGTGTTTATTGAATTTTGCACCATACAATGTTAAAACTGTTAAAAGCACACATACACATTAAGTTGGAAAAAAAATAATGTGAAAAAGAAGTATTCCATGAACTTGACCTTATTACAGACGCCTACTGTTGTGAAGACACCCATTTTGACTGTAATGCCAGTTTTTGTGTGTGAGAGACACCCACATTATTGGTAGAAACCCAATTTTTTTTTCCATCTAGTGGCTCTGTTTCTAGAAACTGTCTATTTTATTTTAAGTTATAGAGCTTAGTTATAAGGTGAGTTCTAAACATTCGCATCAATTCCAGAGCCCTAGAATAAATAGAAATATGGGAACCCATTTTGACATAAAATGGTAGGTAACCCACTCTGACGCTTTTGTCTGCATGTGTGTGTGTGTGTGTGTGTGTGTGTGTGTGTGTGTGTGTGTGTGTGTGTGCGTGTGTGTTATTTTAGTCTTAAGAGTAATAGCTGACATCACGACACAATCCAATGTTTTTATATGTTGGGGCCAAAAATCGTAAGGACTCGTAAATACTCGTAACTAACTCTATCTATTCGTCACAACACGTAAACCGGTCGTAACTAACACGTAAAAGCTTCGATGAATAGTAACATCCCGTAATGTACTCGTAACAATCCGTAAAACGCTCGTAAAATGCCCGTAAGGTGCTCGTAGTTATCCGTGACAACTTGTAACAAATCGTGGAATTTTGCCGTAAATACATCGTAATACCTCGTAATAATCCGTAATTAAACCACAAATAGCTCGCATTAAATCGTAACCGCTCGTAAAGCGGTCGTAAAAGTGACCAAATCGTAAGAATCCGTAAGGATCCATGCCTTTCTGCGATCCGTAAGGACTCGTAAGAAAAATCCGTGTATGTGAAGCAGGAATAACTGAGACTTCCTTCAGAACTTCAGAAGTAGGTCAAACTTGCACGCGTTTCGACAAAACAGTGGATGGACCTCACCGAGCACGCGCCACAAAAGCCATGCCCCCTAGCAATTGTTGCTGGGTGCCACAAGCTTTCCTGTCCCTTGGGCAATATGGCGGACAGTGGCGCGCGTGATTCGACTCAATGCGTTGCAAATTCTACAAGCCCACATTTATGCCAGGATACAAAGCTATGTCAAAAACGCCTCTAGATCGAGGCAAAGCCAGTTTGCGTCAAGTATCATTGATGCTGTTCGTATTTATCACACAACTGGCAGTGATTCCGTCCAAGTTGCATCCGTGTTGACTGGTCGCAGATCTACAAGAACGTGCCGATCCACACAAACTGTACGTGGAAAATACGCATCAGCAAGCACAGGTCACAGACGGTATCAGTGCCCGCAGAGCTGGGTAGGTGTTTTTATTATTGGTGCTGCTTAAAATAAAAAATTAGCACACTCGTCCGAGCTGTTTTAGTTCATCTCGTCTCATCGTAGCAGGATGGCAGTGCTGCTCAGCGCTCGCTATTGCTGGCTGTGTTCAGTGTCAGGCTGAGCTGATTACTTTCACTCAGAAATAAAAATCGATTTGTGTGTGTGTGTGTGTGTGTGTGTGTGTGTGTGTGTGTGTGTGTGTGTGTGTGTGTGTGTGTGTGTGTGTGTGTGTGTGCGCGCGCGCGCGTGTGTGTGTGTGTGTGTGTGTGTGTGTGTGTGTGTGTGTATGAAAGAGAGAGGAAATATGGAGAGAGAGCTTATTATTAAATAACAATGCATGTATGATTTGTATTTCAGGTTCTCATGTCATTGGGCTTCAGAAAACGCTTCAGTATTTCAAGGCAGCTAAACTGTTTGATCTATGTGACTAATCGACTGAGCTGCAGCGGCATGCCGCCACAAGCCTTGGGAGCAGCAATATCAAAAGGCCCCAAGATCGCATCTGTCCCAATAATAAAACCATGGTGTGCTAGCCAGGCCATCGGAGAAGCGCACGAAAAGGCCCATAACATGCCACATCAACACAAGCAAAAAGTAAGCATTACCTAAAATAAAATCAAAACTATTATTAACTGGTAAATTATATTTTATTCTGGAATATGAGTGGTTCACATACCAAAACACAACACACAGAAATAATGGTCATAAATGGCTGATTTACAGTCACACTTACAATTTGATAGCATAGGAATACTAGATAGAAGAACTTTTCTGCCAAAACAAAAAATCCACGCGGAGCACATCACAGGAGAAGCTATTTCAGCAATTCTTAAAAAAATTAAGAGTTAGCCTTTTTCACAACACTCAAATGCATTAAGTACCCCATGACAAAACTGTCGTCTGCAAGCCTGCATACAACCGTGCACATGCCCCAATTAGGCTCCCATGAACACACTAGGTCGACTAAAATTACCCAGATTTTGCTCTTTTTCACACCACCTGTCATGCCTTTTGTTGCTCAAAACGCCAAAAAAGGCACACAATTGAAGTTTTACACCCTAAAAAAATGGCAAAAAGGGAGGAAATTTTTTTAACTATTTCTGGCGGAAAAGTTACTACATGCACCGGAAGCAATTGCCCTGTGTGGCCTGTGGTACGCAAGTCATTGTCTAAAGCGTGCGCATGCGTGCGCGAGTTGTGAGTGCGCGCTTAGAGTTATAATTATTATAAGATAAGCGCATTATAAATACCGTAATTATTAATTATTATTATTTAAAACGCATTTTCATTTTATCTCAATCAGCAAAGAGTGAGAAACAGTCTATCATGTGGCTGTACTACAGCTGCATTAACATATGTTTGGTTTTTGGCTTTTTTGTCATTTGTGTTGCTTTTAAGCAGTGTAGGTGCTGAAAGTCTGCCCTTTTTCAATGTGCTTAAAAAGGAAGTGAATGTATAGTGTTGGGAAGAGATGGGGTGGTTTAAAGTAGTGTATAATCGTGCGTGTGTCTGAGAGAGAGGGTGTGCTGTTGTGCATGCGCAGTGAGTCCAGTGTTTTCCTGGAGAACAGCGATATACAAGAACTAATTATTTTTAAAAGATTGACCATTTGGCAAAAATGACAAAAAGCCAAAATCCAAACATATGTTAATGCAGTGTAGAACTGGAACAGGTTGTTTAGTTGTCTCTCCTTTTTTTCTCCCAAAGTCCACTCCAAATACTTCTTTTTCTGCTGGTTGCGTCTGCACACCTTTAGTTCTTTGCAGCCTTGAGAGGGGGTCATTCAGATTTGTCAAATTCTTGATCTGATCTCCTCCTCCAGCAGGTCTATCTTTATCTTCTAGCTTGCTATTTCAGAATTTGCACTCTGCAGCGATGGCCAGGTAGTCTAATGGTGAAATCCTTAAAAGAGAAATTAAAAAAATTATAAACAGTATATGAATATGATTAAATTAAAACGTCAAACGTATTTCTAAAGCTGCACTCAATATTTGTCCACAGACCAGGAGACTGAAAAGAGAGCAAATGCCAGGGAATCAACAGGGTCGCTAACATGTGTGTCACAACGAGGTCCCCAGTTCATCTCCCACAAGAACTGGATCGCCTTTGCTTGACCAGTTAGGGTCCAAATCCTGAAAAAAAACGTGAAGAAAGAACAGAGAACTGACCAGTTCTAATCACTGGGTAGAGGGGGAAAAAACCAAGAAACTAGCAACATGAAACTTCCATATAGATCTAAATAGAAAAGCAAACGGCAGCGTATAGGATGCTCATCGGTCATCGGTCATTGACGCATACAAATTTGAAATGACGCATTGCTATGTCGGTCATATGACTTATTCATTTTTTAAACACTGAGTCACTGAGACCCGCGCCGAGTTGGTTGGCGTGTACGAGAGAGAGTGCACTGTACACAGTCAGTCCTCAATAAACAGAGTGCATCCTAAAAATTATGGAGGCGGGAGGCCAGCTGCCAACAGTGATGGGTGACACTTGCCCCCTCTCTCGAACAAATGTAAACAATACTGCAAGCATGAGCCCTTACTAGGTACACGGTCCAACATGACGCAAAACGCTTTCCGCCTGTAAGAGGCATACATCCTCAGCAGTCCCCCAAGGCTGTATTAACTCTAGTCAAAATCTCTTGTTGGTCTCATTGATGCTGATTTTGATCCTCGGAGTCGGTATGAGGGTGCCGCAGCGAACTGGGTCTAGATGTCTGTAGCCAGTTGTTTCTTTTTCCACGCAGTTCAGCAGTTCACGTATTCATAATAGATGTCTAGAAGCAAAGAAAATGGCTTTACCATTGTCATTGCTGCCGGTTAGTAATTTTTGCAGAGATATGCGTATTTTTACATGATGTCCAAAATGTTGTAATGAAAGATGTAATTGATGTACCAGTGGTCAATCAGTAACTCTGCTTTGTTCGCGTCTTGTAGTTGAAGTCCACATCATGTATTAAGTGTACACTGATAGTCCATAAGCTAGCAGGATATACCGTGCACCCCCCCCCCCCCCTCCAGTACTCAATAAGATGGGTTTCAAAGTGTACCTTAGTATGTCCTGAGATGTTTAAGCCATGTTCTCCAAAAATCCTTAGGAACACACCAGAAATATAGCCGATGGCGCAAGGGTACCCAGATTCACGCTCTTCGCGAATGCTAAAATGAGGTTGAGAAACATTTTCCTCTAAATAAATCAGAGTTCATTCCAGAAGCCCAAATCAGACAATATTATGGTAAGGCACACCTTCTGCGCCCTCTGCTAAAAACAGAATGAAAAAAATATTGAATCTCTGGTTCACAGTGAAGATATTTGTGCACCCAGTAAACGTCCATTTCTGCCTTCAGACATTTTCTATAGCACTGGCAGTCCATTTTCAGGTTTACATCATAAAAACAGGATGTCACAATTATTATAAACTTGACTAGGTGATTCTATGATCACTGTGAGTGCCACAGTGGTTGATTTTGTATCCCTCCCCCCAAGTTGTAAAAATAAACAAAATTAATTAGAAAAAAATACTAAAATTATTCTATTTTATTTTGACCTCTCTTTACCTATTAAGTTTCAATAATGTGAGCATAAAGTGCAAGAAAATAAAGAAAGTTGGCATCCTTTGCGGTATATTTGTGGTGAATGATAGCTTTTTCCCATTTAACATTGTTGAGTTGGGAAACGTATGTTGTTTCCGATGCCCTCAGAAATCCTGTATACAATGGATAGTTTTTTTTAGGTTTTATTGGTTAGGATAGTTACTCCCAACCTGATTTTATGATGCTGTGATGCATTTAGGGGTCACAGTGGCTAAATCTGCTGCCCTACCCCCATTTTACCAGTTCACAAAAGAACGCATAACAATTGCTTATGTCATACTCCTCTGTTTAAATATTTTTGTTGCCAGTTTTCATAACAAATTATGCATATTGAGCATACAAATGTGTGATCATTTCATTAATTTTAATGTGACCCATCAATTTAATTGTAACTATTTTTAAGTGGCTGGTCTTTTAGGTGTTATTTTACCTAGCATAAGGCGGGTCTAGTAAGGTCTCCCCTTTCTTTTCATTTATTTTCGTCTAGAAATGTGTAAATATGAATATGCGTAATAAGGTTTCATGGTTCCTAACAGCCTAAACAATGTTATCAAAATACTTAGTTTCCACATGTCCACCACGAGATCATCACTTCCACCCCCATTTATTGCCTTCTTCTTCTGCAACGTTCAATTACTTAATGGCCGTCTTTAAATCTTATATTGTTCTGGCTGCCAATGAGTGAGCTGTCAAAGGGTCGGCAGCAGGAAAATGTTTCTCAACTTCATGTTAGCATTCACAAAGAGCGTGAATGGGGTACCCTTGCGCCATCGGCTATATCTCTGGTGTGTTCCTAAGGATTTTCGGGGAACATGGCTTAAACATCGCAGGACATACTAAGGTACACTTTGAAACCCATCTTATTGAGTACGGGGGGGGGGGGGGGGGGGGGAGGGGGGGGGTGCACGGTTACTCCTGCTAGCTTATGGACTATGACAACCACAATCTGTTTCTTGCTTTGTTTGTTGTTTTCTAGGAGAGAGGGGAGGGTGGGGGTGTCTATCTGTGACAATTTGACAAAAATGTGTTGTGTTTGGTGTCCTGGACTGGACACTAAAGCTTGAATCAGTACTGCCATAAAACTGGTTCTTGTTGCTGAAAAACAGTGTGCTCTTCACTGTAGCACAGTAATTCAGTGCTTGCACATGTTTACTGAAAAAAGCATATTATATGTAATGGAAGTCATTGAAATGCAAACCTGATTACATTAGATTGCAAAATAGCAAAAATAAATAAAAATCCGATATTGCCAAATATAACTTGCGCTTGGTATTTTATACACCAAGTAGCACGTATAGTTGGCTGCGTGATGAATGTAACCAGTGCAAGAGTGAGTTTCTAAAGTCTGCAAGAGGCATAGACGTTCAAAAGTCCTCACCACCTCATTCTCGTTATGAGAATCTATGCACGTTGCTTGAGATTTTATCTGATAGTGTTACTCAAACTGAGGAAGTAGATGCGGGCTAAGTAACGATTATAATCCACATCTGCAAGAGGCACAGATCCTCATGAGTCGCCTCTGCCCGCGGGTTCATGAAAATCTACGCCTCTGACTGGTGCCATTCATGCTCATGTTTCTCAACTTGAGTCTAACTGAAAACAGCCATGACTGTAACCAAATGGCAGGCAAGCACGGCGAAAACGTGAACAGTGAGAGTCTGCGGGCCAAGTTATCAAGATGTGTCGACAAGTTTGACAACTGAACAGACTACTAGACCATGCCCACAAACGGCACATGTGATTGAGGTAGAACTGTACATCGCAGTTGATAACTTGACAGTAGCCCGTTCAGTAGACACAGCGGCTGCGATCAATTTCAACCTTTTCTCGATTATGATTGTTGGCTCGCAAAGCAACGTAATGCCGCTGTGCCTACTGAACAGGCTACACATGCTGCTGTCATTTCAAAATCGAAAATGCCGAAAACGTGATTTTTTTGTTGACTTACGGATTTTCAAAATGACCTATTGATTTTATGTTCCTCCGGTCATATGACTTATTGACTGCAAAACTCAACCAAATCACTGCAAACGTTTCTGACAAATGTCTTGACAGAATTTTTTCACATATTTTTTTCTCAGCTGCAGCCACATTTTATACAGTGTAAACGACATGAGGACACTGCAAGAGTAAATATTTAGAAGTACTTCCTGACAGACTCCTGCACAAGCGCAGCATTTTGGTTCATCCACAGTTTCTATTTCTAGGAGCAACTCAAAGTGTGCGACAGTGGCCAGACATGCATAATCAAAGTCAAATGCCCACCCGCATCCAGAAATTACACCATACTCGAGGCATGTCAGTTACCAGAATTTTGTGTGAAAGTAGCTGACAACACCAGCGTGGGACTGAAGAAATCATATTTCTACTACACGCAGGTGCAAGGCCAGCTAAATATCACAGGCTATTGTTTTTACCCAAAGGGATGTAAATATATCGCAAATCGCATCAGACATTCCATTCATGGTATCACTGTTTCTCACTCTGTCAGCTTTCTACAAAGAACAATGAAAGCCTTACCTGGAAAGTGAAATGTCACCACAGAGTGTAAGCAAAATGTTAGGTATGCACCTCTGCTTTTATTGTCAGCATATATACACAAAGATATATTTGCCGCATTGTTCTGCTGCCCCACACTTGCCAGCTATAGTGTCTGATGTATGTTGCAAGACTTGACCTTCCTGCGAAGATTTTACAGAATCTGTACTGCATGCCCCCTTTTGTGAACAGTCTGGATTTGTATAGGCAGGTGACTCGTCTGCTGGAATTGGGTAGGGGTGCAGCTCTTTGGGTTCGCCATCCCCAAAATGCTGAGAAGAAAAATATGCTCATCATAATTAGATCTGATGAAATGTGTTACTGTAGACTGTAGACAACTAGTTGTGCTTGTGGTGATTTGTTACAATGAGTGAGAGAGTGCAAACTGAAGAAACGTAAGGGCCCTTTGGTTATGGTGTTTCTAGAGAGTTAAAGACATTTAAAATCACACACACACACACACACACACACACACACACACACACACACACACACACACACACATTTATCCCAAGTGTGCAGATCAGTGTAGCGGTACTGCCTGATAGCGAGTGCTTGCACATTATTGTAGGCCTACAGTACAGGCCGTGGTAACTCGATCGCTGAATTATGTACCTCTTCCGCAAGTGAATTGTAACCATTTTCATAACAATCTAGAAAAATGACACTTACCGCATACAAACAGCTCTGCGTTTGCTCTTGTCCTCTAGGTGGGTAGTATCCCGATGTTGAGATGATCAGTGTGCGGTCTACGGCAAGTTCAGTTTTATTCAGGCCATTGCCGCCGTTGGTTTTGGGAGGGAAAAAAGCCAGAAGCTTTTCTTTGATGATTTTAGGGTAGC
Source organism: Semisulcospira habei (assembly GCA_036245525.1). Lineage (NCBI taxonomy): Eukaryota > Metazoa > Mollusca > Gastropoda > Semisulcospiridae > Semisulcospira > Semisulcospira habei. Next base: position 304,867,604 of record BTPG01000002.1, read on the forward strand.
TTTCGTCCCGATTGCAGGTACCCCAATGGCAATGCCTGACCATTTTAGTGAAATGTATACGCACAAACAGTATCGCACTTCGTCATCGCCTTGCTTAGTTACGGGAAAGCTTGTGGGCCCCAGCAACAGAACCGCACTGCGGCAATTTCTTTCTATTTTCTGATTGGCTGAAAATGCGCGCACCGGTGAGGTCCATTTTATTTAAAAGCCCAGACAAACATGCGACAACACATTTTTTGTGTGTGAACTGAACGACGTTTTAGCCACCATTTTCGCCGACACACGTGCAAGTTTGCCAACCTTCTTCTGATTGCGCCTGGAATCTGTCCATGACAAATTTAATTAGCTAGCTGATTAAAAACATAAAGGCGCTCTAAGGGACAATACTCCTAAAACTTCTGGCAGACAGTTGAGTGACGTCCCTTTAGTTGTCAAGCTGAGAGCGTCGACGGCAACACGGAAAGATTGCCAGCATGTCGAAAGCCCCTGTAGCGATCGTCACCGGTGCCAATGCGTAAGTACTGATAAACAGAATTAATCACCGTACACATATCTGTCACATTTCCATCTTGGGTTTTGCAGAAGCAGTTTTCCTCTTAGTGAAATTGTCTCGTGAAAGGGTCTCAAACTGCACCGCCATTCGAAACCTGGAGATTTTTAAAACTCGGCGTTTCATAACATCAGAAGTTTATTTTCCAAATAAATTCGAACTAGGTTTCATTGCAGCCTACAAGTTAAGTAAATACAATAAAGCGTAAAGCTTCTCGGCCTTTTGGCTAAGATCAAAGTGTAGTATCTGTTCTTATCCCTTGTCTGGGCCCTATGGCTGAGGTCAGGGTGTATAAGACCAGATTGAGCTTTGTATCTTAGAGGGGCCGAGGGTCGATCCTTCCCTCCGGGGGGGATAATTGAAAAAAAAAAAAAAAAAAAAAAAAAATACAATAAAGCGTTGCGTTTTTCTTTCATGAAACAGAACACAGGCAAGAAAAAAATAGATATTTTCAGAATGTGGCCTACTTAGCAATCACCTCACACTCGTATGAGCCAGCTCGGACATCACGCCACTACTGATACGGTGACAGAGCAGCTGTGTAGACCGAGAACATCAGCTAGCCATTTAAATCAGCAAGGGACAGATTCTCATGAGCTCCTGCATATATAGGGGCTCATGGGAATCAGTGTCTCTGGATGATTAATGCTGACTCTGTGTACATCCTCAGTTTGAGGAAGTTCTGTGGGTTTACCGCTCTTCCAGAAGTGGATCAGTTGTTTAACACATTGATGTTGACTTTGCTCTGTTTTTAACCCCTTTGCTACCAGTGGATGCAGATTGTGTTTCTACAATCTTCATTAATCCAAAGCCAAAGAGCTGCAGCTGGCCCCAAGCATAGATTCAGTTTTGTCAGCAAGAGGCATAGATATTTAACAGCCCCTTCTTTCGGGAGTGGGGGGTGGGGGGGGGGGGGGGGGGGGGGGCTCATAATGATATATAGCTCTTGCAGTTTGGTGTTGTTCACTTTTCCTTGGCAGTAAATGGGTTCTCATTCAGCCTGACACACGTATTTCACAAATATTTTGAGGTGTAATCTAATGACTATATGCACCTGTTGCAGGAGAGGGATCGACTATGATAATTCAAGGGTAGTGCCAGATTAGCTTGGTGCCAACAGGCTAATCTGGCACTACCCTTGAATTATTATGTTCGACCCATCTCCTGCTGTAGTGCATCAGGGCTGAATGGGTTGAACAACTTTATTGTCTGATGAGGGTAATTAACGCTGCCTTTCCGACTGAAGGCACGTACATCACCATAGAGCAATAACTTTTCTTCATAGTCATAACATCCAAATTTACTTGTTTACTTTTTGGATGTCATGACACTGTTTTCCAATGTGTGTGCTAGTAAGTGAATTTTGGATCGTACTGCCTAGAGCTGTCCGGTCCCAATCACATTTGTAGTTTTCTGGTAATTGTTGTATCTCACGTTCTGTCCACAGAGGTATAGGCCTGGCAGTATGTGAGCAGCTTCTGGAGTCACACCCCAATTTAACTCTGTGCCTAGCATGTCGAAATGAGCAGCGAGCCAACAAAGCCAGGGAGCACCTGCTGTCCTTACATCCCAATGCCAAAGTGGATATCACCATCCTCGATACCTCCAGTGTCAAGTCGGTTCTCAAGGCTGCCAAAAGCCTCAGGGAAAAGTAATGTCATAGTCAAACCAAAGAAAGTACCCTGTTTCTGATTTCACCATTGAAAAAAAATAGGGTAGACAGGTCAGCTTTCTTTTTTTATTTCCCTTTTATAACCCATTTAGCCTCAAGTCCCTACAGCAGGAGATGGATTAACCATGATAATTCAAGGGTAGTGCCAGATTAGCTTGGCACCTGAAGGTGCCAAGCTAATCTGGCACTACCCTTGAATTATCATGGTCAATCCATCTCCTGCAACTGGTACACAGTCTTTAGGCAACACCTCCAAAATTTAAGAAAAGGGACCTTGGGGCTAAAAGGGTTAAATCGACCTGCTCCATGGTTGGCTTGGATTGCTAAAATGTACCAGTACAATCGATTATGAGGTTGTGAAACCTAAAGCATGACTATTCTACTTTTCTTTTCACAGTGTATGTGAAAAGATACATGTAATGGAGGGTTTTGTACTGCCCCTCATGTGTATAATGGAAGAACTCTTCTATGTACAAAGTCTTTCATTTTACAACATTCAAACATCATAAGTTAAGTTAGCTCATTTGTCCAGCAATATTGTGAGACATATACTATGAACATTTACGAAGGACATGTTGCAAACCTTTAGCCCTTTTTTGCATAGAGTATGCTGCTTTGAACAGCACAGATGGGTAGCAAAGCCAAGGGAAATAACTCTTGGCTTGACATCGCGAACGAAGATTCTATAGGGGTTGTCCACGACGTCTGCAGGCATGTTCGTGACTGCAGAGGCCAATCCGGGACAGGCAGGTTCGACCGCAGTGGCTGCAGGGGAAGGTCTGGCCAGGGTTCTGAGTTGCGGCATCTCTGTTTTTTTCTCCTGAGCCGCTTGTCTTTAAGGCTAGCTCTGCGAGAGTCTTCAAAGGAGACAGCTGCCTTGTAAATGGTGGAGCGCCAGGTGTCACGGTTCGAGGAGTCATAGTTGGCTGTGGTAGAGGGCCCAGGACACGGAACCATACAGCAGGGTGGTGAGGACGACAGCTCTGTACACGCTGATTTTGGTGCATGTTTTCAGCTGTTGATTGTGTCACACCCGCTTGTATAGATGCCCGAAAGCGCTGTTTGCTTTTGCCAGCCTGCTGTCCAGCTCTTTGTCCAGCTTGGCGTCTGATGTGATGATGCAGCCAAGGTATGTAAACTGGTGCACTGACTTCAGTTCAGACTCGCCGATGGTGATGTGGGGAGGGTGATGCTCTACCTTCGGTGCCGGCTGATGGAGGACCTCTGTTTTTTTCAGACTGACCTCGAGTCCAAAGAGCTTGGCAGCGTCTGCGAAGCATGATGTGATGCGCTGCAGGGCTCTCTCTGTGTGTGCAACGAGGGCAGCGTCATCAGCAAAGAGCAGCTCACGAATCAGTTGGTCTAGGGTTTTGGTGTGGGACTGCAGTCGTCTGAGGTTGAACAGGCTGCCATCGAGATGATACCTGATGTACACTGCGTCGTCATCGTCGAGGTCCACTGTGGCCTGCTTCAACATCATGCTAAAAAAGATGGTGAAGAGGGTCGGTGCCAGCACACAGCCCTGCTTCACACCATTGAGAATGGGGAATGGTTCAGAGAGGTCATTGTTGAGTCTGACCTGGCCTTGCTGGTCCTCGTGTAGCTGGACGATCATGCTGAGGAACTTTGGGGGACAGCCAAGTCACTCCAGGATCTGCCACATGCCTTGCCTGCTCACAGTGTCGAACGCTTTTGTTAGGTCGACAAACGTTACGTACAGCCCTTTGTTCTGCTCGTGGCACTTCTCCTGAAGCTGTCTCAGCACAAAGACCATGTCGGTGGTGCTCCTGTTGGCTCTGAAGCCACACTGGCCCTCTGGGAGGTGGTCATCTGCAATGGCAGGTACCAGCCGATTCAGGAGCAGCCTTGCGAGAATTTTCCCGGCAATGGACAGCAGGGTAATTCCACGGTAGTTGGAGCAGGCAGACTTCTCTCCTTTGTTCTTATACAGGGTGATGACGACTGCATTGCGGAGATCCTTTGGTAGTGTTCCTTCCTCCCAGCAGCAGAGAAAGAGGTCATGGAGCTTGTTGTGCAGTGCTGGGCCTCCATGTTTCCAGATCTCTGGTGGGATTCCGTCAATGCCTGCTGCTTTGCCACTCTTGAGCTGGTGGATGGCTGTGAGGGTCTCCTCAGCAGTGGGCAGTTTGTCCAATTCAACCTTTATTGGGAGGTGTGGGATTTGGAGGATGACTGCTTGTTGAACAGTGCGCTCAGCGCTGAAGAGGTCCTGAAAGTACTCCGACTAGCGGTTCAAGATGGAGTTATTATCTGTGAGGAGTGCCTGTCCATCAGCGCTTCGCAGGGGACTTTGTATCAGGTGCCTGGGGCCATACACTGCTTTCAGTGCTTCGTAGAAGCCCCTGTAGTCACCGTTGTCGGCGCAAAGCTGGGTCCTCTGTGCGAGTCTGGTCCATCACTCGTTCTGGAGATCTCTGAGCTTGCGCTGGAGACTGCGGCAGACAAGGCGGAAGGCAGACTTCTTCACAGGGCAGGAAGGCTGGGCTAGGTGGGCCTGATGGGCGGCTCTTTTTTTTGCTAGGAGTTCCTGGATCTCTACGTCATTTTCGTCAAACCAGTCTTTGTTCCTCTTTCTTGCGAAACCCAGGACTTCTGCAGAGGATTTTGCGATAGCAGTTTTCAGCTGTTCCCAGAGTGTTTCAGGGGAGGAGTCTGCTGGGTCAACTGTGTCTGTGAGCCTGCGCTGTAAATCTGTCTGAAAGGCAAGTTTTATGTCGTCACGCTGAAGGCTGGCAACATCAAGCTTTTTCTTAGGGGGCCCCACTTTCTTGGGTTTTGGCTGAAGTGGAGCCTGAGTTTGCAGCAGACAAGGCAGTGGTCAGTGTGGCACTCTGTGCTGGGCATCACTCTGGTGAGGAGGACATCACTGCGGTCCCTCTGACGCACTAGGACATAGTCGATAAGGTGCCAGTGTTTGGAACGAGGATGCATCCAGGTGGTCTTTCGACTGTGGTTTTGCTGGAAAGTAGTGTTGGTGATGACAAGCTGCTGCTCTGCACAGAACTCCAACAGTAGGCGGCCATTGTCATTGCAGTTCCCGATGCCATGCTTGCCGAGGACTCCTTTCCAGGCTTCAGAGGGAAATAACTAGACACAAGTGATATCCCTTGCGGCATTAACACATTTGTGATATCTCTTGCCCTGACACAAGTGACGTCCCTTATCGCATCTCTTTAGTAGGTATGGTATGCTGCTTTTTCCCCTACCTTGGCAGAAAATGTTGAGGGTCAGCATGGTAAAACAGGTTTGGGCAGGTGAGTAGAAACAGAGCGCTCTTATACAAATTTTACATGATTTTTACACAAACGTCGGTGTTTGTTGGGACCAGTTGCATGAGTGAGTGTAGTCCTGTTCAAGCCACTAAACAAGGTGCTTAGTGACTTACATAGCACTGAGCTCATCACTTGTGACACTGAGGCCTGGAGGCTGTATGCATGACAAGATTGAATCTGTAAGGTCCAGAATCACTGAACACCTCACTTGTTTTGCAAACCTGCAATTGTAACAACTGCCACATTAGATGCTGACGTTGATGTTTAAATAAACTTGAGTTTGATGGCTTTTATGTGCATGATCTTCAAGTGTGATTTCATATTCTTCCTCAGATATGCGCACATAGACTACCTGTACCTCAACGCTGGGGTCATGCAGGCCGGGGGTGTGAGGTGGGAAAGGATTCTCTCAGGTATCTTCAGCAGGTTGGTAGACATTCCTTATTGCACACACACATTGAGGACCCAAAATGTTCAGAGACCCCAGAAGCCATTTGGACCACCTTGCAAGTGAAATCTATTAGCCCAGTTGTGTTTGTATTTCTGTTACAAAATGTGCATTGCCTTTTTAGCTAACAAAAATAGGGTTAAGGTGTCTAGCAACTTCACGAGTCCTAGCGTTACTTTCTGGTGGTTAAGTTTAAAGTCATGGTGCAAAAATTACAACCTATAATTGGCAAATACTATTTTTGCAAGAAAAAAGTGGTCTTAAAACAGGTTCTCTCTCAAACCATCTTCACCATCTTTTGTGTTATGTTTGCGTTTCAGCCGATGTGTACACGTTCTGACTACAGGCGAAGGGCTGATTGTTCAGCAGAATGAGAAGACTGACGAAGGAATAATGAATGTGTTTGCCACAAATGTCTTTGGACATTATGTTTTGGTGAGACAACCTGTTTTCATCTGTCTTTTTTTTTAATGAGAGGGAATAAATAAATTAGGGATTGAGTTAAAATTGTTTATGGAGTTGTCTTTAATTCTTGGTACATAACATGAGCAAAACAGGAGTTGTCCTAAGAAGATTACAATTCAGGAAAGAAATCGACCAGGCTAGGTCATGGTGTCAGAATAACTTAAATAGTGCCTTTTGGTGCCAAGTTATTCTGGCACAACCCTTGAAATGTCATGGTCTATCCATGTCTTCTTCTGTCAATGAGAATTTTGTAATCTTTCCAGATTAAAGAGCTGGAGTCATGTTTTGGGTCAAGCAGCAAGGTGCGAAGTGATAATTCATCCCAACTCATCTGGACCTCTTCCAGTAATGCCCAGCGAAGCAACTTCTCACTCGATGATCTGCAGCATGAAAAAGGGTGCGAACAATGAAAATCAATGATAATTAATAACAACTCTCATACACACTTGTAAGGTTTATTATACTCGTGTAATCCTATCATGGCGAAAATATCAGTTCTTGAAAGCAGATAACAGAAATATTGATGGAGATTATTTTTTAATATCCTCTGAGGACTATATATGACAATTCTTGAGATGAATCACCCAGCCCGCCCATTCCAACGCCAAGCACCAAGACCCAGACTCCACTGGCCACCACCTCCACCACCCCGAATCCCCGCACCCTACCTCCACCAGCCACGGTTTCTCCGGCCACCACCACCCCCGCCACCACTCATACAAGAACTTTTAGAGTGGCTGGCCTGTCAACACCCTCCAGCCTGGCACTAAAGCAACGGTCCCCCGGCCTCACCACCCACCTCCACCACCAACCACCCGTCCCTGGCAACACCATCAGCCACTGCACGACGGGGCGACAGACAGTCAGCAAGACAGGCCCCCTCCCCCCCCCCCTCCCCTGGCCCACCCCCCCTCAGACGAAATCAGCGATAGCTGGAAGTCTTAGTCCCTGTAAAAATTGCACTTGCACTTGAATCGACCGCAATAGTTCAAGGATGAGTGTCAAAATAGCTTGGCGCCTACCATCATGGTCGATCCACATCCTGTCAAAGCACATCAGGGCTTTACCGGTTTGATAATGACGTGATCTCTCATAAAAATGGTTCCTCAAAACAGGTTCTGCTCTACCGCTTTTGATATATTTATGACTGACTTTGTTACTTTGTATGTACGCTCTGTGTCTGTCAGTGGGGATAGTGGATTCTAGTATCAGTTTCATTTTAATCTCAAAGCTTATCTTAACCACTTCACTGCCAAGAAAAAGTGAACACAATTCACTTGCCAGATTCATAGATCCTCACAAGCCCTGCAGTTGTGGGGGCTCATAAGACTCTTTTTCTCTTTCTAACAACACTTTTTGTCAGTGTCACTTGGATGGGTGCGGTTCTTTGGTGTTAAATTAATGAAGCACAATCTATGTCCACTGACAGTACGTGTTAAAAGAGCGTGGCCTAATATAACATTAGATAAAAACTTTTTCTTTGTTTCTTTTTTTTTTTCTTCCAGGGAAGAGCCGTATAGTTCATCGAAATACGCAACAGATATGTTGAGTGTTACTCTCAATGAAAAGCTGAATAAGCAGGTATGTTTGAGTTTAGATAGGATCTTCGAATTCTGATACCAAAGTTGCTTGTATGTTCGTGTTTGTCTTCTTTTCTAATTGTTATTTTGCTATAGCTTTGTAGAAGTACCTGTGAATCTTAAAATAAATTATTTTATTAACCACTTCACTGCCAGTGGATGCAAAATTATGACTCAACACTGAATATTCCAGTCAATATAAGAAATACAGATATAATATAAATAGGGTCAGCAAGAGGCAAAGAACCTTATGAGCCCCCGCAGATGTGGGGGCTCACAAAGTTCTTTGTCTCCTGCAGTTAGAGGATTTTGCATTTTTCTGGCAGTGAGGGGGCTAAACGCAAATTTTTATTTTTTTGCTGTAGTGTGTGTATTCACACAGCACCTGCCCAGGCCTGGTCATGACAAGTTTGACAGATGGTATACTGCCCTGGTGGTTCTGGCTTCTTGTGCTGCCTTTTATGCTGCTGGTCAGTTTCATGTTTCATATGCCTATTACACATGTGGGAGAGATTGTTCAAAGGAAATTCCTGAAACAATATGTTACTTCACAAAAACTGAAAGATGTTAGTGGCAATTAAGGTTTCGGCCCCCTCACGAAATAATCGGCTTGAAAAGTTTGCTACGAGCATCTGAACAGTCTTTCCAAGTTTCTGATGTAACGCTGAATTCTAAAAACAAAAAAACAAAAAACAAAAACCTATGCTGCATGTTTGATTAATTTGATGCATGGTCATCCTGGCTGATTCATTTCCATTGACTACCGGTAGAAACTCCATTTATAATTCTCATCTTCTTTACTTTTTATTTTAAGCCATTTTTTTTTAAACTTTAGCCATTTTTTGTGGTAAGATTGTGTGTCATCTTGCTTTTCTGATTTTTATAAACATCCAACATCATTTCAGCAGATATTTGCCACTTAATAATTCAAATTATAGAACAGTTTTGCAGACACAAGTTTGGAATGTTGTTTGTTGACTATATCAATTTTCGTTTTATAAAAAAAATATTTATTTATTTATTTATTTATTTTTATTTTTTTGCATGAGTGAGTTTTTTGGCTCACGTTCAAAGCAAAAGTGAGTCTATATTTTGGGCCAGTGGTCGTCCATCCGCCGTCGTCCGTCCACTGTCGCCCGTCGTTCTTGGTAAACTTTAACGTTGGCAATTTCTCGGAGACTATTCAAGCCAGATTCTTCAAACTTAGCCCAAGGATACTTTGTAGCAAGACCTTTCTAAACATACCAGTTTGAGTGACCTCTCACAAAGATCAAGGTCACAGGGGATCAGGAAATATGTCAGAAATAGCTATATTTTGACATAATTTATTTTTCCTCAAATACTATTCACAACTTTATACCCAAACTTGGTATAAAGCTACCTGATGGTAAGACCCTTCTATGCATACTAATTTGGTTGATCCCTTGGAATGGTCAAGGGTCACAAGAGCTCAGGAAATACGTCAAAAATAGCCATATTTTGACAAAAGATGTTTTTTTCTCAAATACTATTCACAACTTCAAACCCACATTTGGTACAGAGATAACCTGATGGTGAGACCTGTCTATGCACACTAATTTGGATTACCCCTCGGAAAGGTCAAGGGTCACGAAGGGTTCAGAAAATAGGTCCGAAATAGCCATACTTTGACAAAAGATGTTTTTTCTCAAATATACTAATGGTCAAAAACTAAGGGCCATTTTTTTTCGCAGACGCACCGACAACACCACACAAATAATGTAACAATACTTGGAGTCAGTACTTATCTAATTTATTCAGTAACAATTTCATTTCAGTTTTGAGTAAATCAAGCAATTGTAACAACAGCAGTACGTTAGAATGTTCACCCACCCCTCATTTGAAAAGTCACACAAGACCGGTCCAGTCAGTAGCGAGTGTACCCACCGTTTGCAGCCAAGCGTTCAATGCAGCGTTGATGCATGGAGTTCACCAGGGTTCGGAGAACATGTGGGATCGCTTCCCACTCTTGATGCAGGAACTGAGTCAGCTGGGGGACGTCTTGAGGTGGGGGGTGGTTGCTGACTACACGTTGCCCCAGCACGTCCCAGTGGTGCTCGATGGGGGCCAGATCAGGTGAACAAGCTGGCCACTCCATCCTCATGATGCCCCATTGCTCAAGGTACTCATCCACAACACGGGCGCGGTGAGGTCGAGCGTTGTCATCCTGCAGAACAGCATTGTCGCCTATGGCTTGGAGAGCTGGCTGGATGAGGGGCTGCACAATCTCGTCCTGATAGCGCAGTCCTGACAGGGTGCCTCAGATGACGTGGAGGGGGGGTCCTGCCTTCCCTGCTGAAGCCTGCCCAGACTATGACTGAGCCTCCTCCATAGCGATCCACCTCTTGGATGCATCCATCCGTGAATTGCTTGCCCTGGCATCTCCAGACCCTCACCCTGCCGTCGTTGAAGGACACAGTGAATCGTGACTCATCAATAAACAGAACCTGATTCCACTGGAGTCTGTTCCACCTCACATGTTGACGACACCAGGCAACCCGGGCTCTGCAATGAGCTTGAGTGAAGGGTATTCTCACTGCTGCTCTGCATGAAACTAGGCCAATTTCACGCAGACGTCAGCAGACTGTGCTTCTGCTAATATGTTAACGTTTGCAGCCTGCATCAGTTGATGTCGCAGAGTGGTTGACATGACAGTTCGGTCGCGCAGACCCACCACACAGAGGTATCTGTCCTCCCTTCTGCTGGTGCAGCGCAGGCGTCCTGAGCAGGGTCTCGTTCTGTCCTTCCAGTTTCTTGGAATCGTGCCAGCAGCCTCTGGATCACTGAATGGGACACCCCAAGACATCTCCCAACTTCTTGTCTGAAAATTCCATCCTGCAGCCATGCCATGCTAGCACCCGGCCTTGATCTACTGACGGTAGGCTTCGTCGTGGTGGCATGGTTAGGAAAGTGACAATTATGCCCCTTACTTACTTACGCCTGTCACCCCTACCCGGGTATAGGCCGTCGACGAGAGACCTCCAGCAACTCCTGTCCTGTGCTTCTCCTTCGATTCTACTCCAGGTGGTTCCCAGTCTCTTGATGTCTGCTTGGAGGTCTCGACGCCAGGAGTTTCTCGGCCTACCTCTTTTCCTCTTTCCCTGGGGGTTCCATGACAATGCCTGCCTAGTGATACTGGAAGCTGGCTTTCTCAGACTGTGACCGATCCATCCCCATCTTCTTCGCCCAATTTCATTCTCTGCTGTTATCTGCTCTGTTCTCTCCCAGAGTCTGACGTTGCTGATCTTCTCTGGCCAGTGGATTTTCAAAATTCTTCTAAGGCAACTGTTCATGAAGGTCTGTACTCTGTTGACTGTGGTTTTTGTCAATCTCCATGTCTCTGCTCCATATAGGAGAACTGCTTTTACATTGGAGTTGAAAATCCGGACTTTGGTGTGTTGTGACAGCTCTCTGGAACTCCACACTTTTTTCAACTGGAGAAAGGCTGCTCTGGCTTTACCGATTCGTGCTCTGACATCTGCATCAGTGCCGCCTTTTTTTGTCTATGATGCTCCCGAGATAGGTGAAGGACTCCACCTCCTCCAACGGGGTGCCAGCAAGCAAGACTGGTTCTTCCCTGGTTGCGTTCAGCCTCATTGTCTTTGTTTTCTGTTTGTGAATGGTGAGGCCCACTTGGGATGAGATGTCAGCAAGCCTCGTGGTCTTGTCCTGCATTTGTTGATGAGTGTGGGACAGTAATGCCAAGTCGTCTGCAAAATCGAGGTCGTCAAGCTGTGTCCACAGTGTCCACTGTATTCCACTTCGCCTGTGCTCTGTGGTCATCTTCATGACCCAGTCTATGGCCAGTAGGAAGAGGAACGGAGACAGCAGACACCCCTGCCTGACACCAGTTCTGACCTGGAGCTCTCTGGTGAACTGCCCTTCGTGGATCACGCGACATGTCATGCCATCATAGCTGCTCTTGATCAGGCGGACGAGCTTTGTGGGTACACCGTAGTGTCGTAGGAGTTTCCACAGAGTCTCTCGGTCCACGCTGTCAAATGCTTTCTCATAATCCACAAAGTTGACGTACAGCGGGGAGCTCCACTCCAGAGACTGTTCCACGATGATGCGGAGAGTGGCGATCTGGTCTGTACATGATCGGTTCTTCCTGAATCCTGCTTGCTGGTCTCTCAGCTGGGGGTCAACGGAGTTCTTCATTCTCTCTAGGATGATCCTGTTGAAGACCTTTCCTGGTACTGACAGCAAGGTGATTCCTCTGTAGTTGGAACACTTGCTGAGGTCGCCTTTCTTGGGAAGCTTGATTAGGTACCCCTCCTTCCAGTCAGCTGGCATCACCTCCTCTTCCCAGATCTTTCCAAACAGTGGGTACAGCATCTCCACTGTTGTCTCTAGGTCTGCTTTCAGAGACTCCGCTGGGATGCCATCTGGCCCTGCTGCTTTGCCATTCTTCAAAAATGCCACTGCTTTTCTGATCTCTTCCCGGCTGGGTCTGTCACAGCTGATGGGTAGGTCGGTCTCTGCCGGCTGGATGTCGGAGGGGTCGGGTGGGCTAGGTCTGTTCAGTAACTCTTCAAAATACTCGGCCCATCTGTCGAGTTGGTCTGCTCTGTCTGCAATAGGCTTGCCTTCTTTGTCTTTTACTGGTCTTTCTGTATGGCCATACTTACCCGACAATCTTCTGGTAATGTCGTAGAGCTGTTTCATGTTACCGCTGCCTGCTGCCTTTTCTGCCTCTGCTGCCAGGCTGTCTGTGTAGGCCCTCTTGTCTGCCCTGATACTCCTCTTCACCTCGCGGTTGGCTTCCGAGTATTCCCCCTGTGCCCTTACTTTGGCTGCTCTCGTGCAACTGTTGTTGACCGCTGCTTTCTTCTGCTTCCTCGCTTCTATCTTCTTCAAGGTCTGTGCCGACAGCCAGTCCTTGTGGTGGTGTTTCCTGAACCCTACAGTGTCTTTGCAGGTTGAGTTCAGCGCCTCTCTAACTGCCTTCCACTGCTGCTCTGTGGTGACTGCCTCCTCTTCATTTACTAGCTCCTGTAGCGCTTGAAACCGGTTGGACAGCACCAGTTTGAACTCTTCTCTAACTCCAGTTTCTCTCAGGAGGCCTACATTATAGCGCTGTCTTCTTGTTGTCTCTGTGTGGCTTTTCTTTAGCTTGAGCTTCATTCTTAAGGTAAGCAGATGGTGGTCTGAGGCGACATCTGCTCCCCTCCTCACTCGAACATCTTGAAGGGATCTTCTAAATTTCTTGCTAATGCAGATATGGTCTATTTGGTTCTCTGTTGTATGGTCAGGTGAGACCCAAGTTGCTTTGTGTGTCCTTCTGTGTGGGAAGATGCTGCCTCCAATGACAAGTCGGTTTAGAGCACAAAAGTCTACAAACCTCTCCCCGTTCTCACTCATCTCCGAGCCTAGTCCCTGTCTCCCCATCACCTCTTCGTATCCGGTGTTGTCCTCCCCTATTTTGGCATTAAAATCGCCCATGACGATGGTGATGTCTCGCTCCGCACATTTGTCCACGGCACTCTGGAGTCGGTCGTAGAACTCTTGTTTCTCTTCCTCGTCACTGTCATTGGTGGGCGCATAACACTGGATGACGTTCAGCTTGAGCTTTTTCTTGGTTCTAAAGGCTGCTGTTATAATTCTTGGCCCAAGAGGTTCCCAGCCCATCAGCGCTCTCTGTGCCACTGGTGACAGCATGAGTGCTACTCCTTCTGTATGGGGGGCATTCTCCTCTTCATGACCTGAATACAGAATCATCTCCCCACTTAACAGCCTTTTCTGGCCAGACTGCGTCCATCTGGCTTCACTGATGCCTAGCAGGGAAAGGTTGTACTTTTGCATTTCCGCTGCTATCTGGGCGGCCTTGCCGCTCTGGTACATGGTCTTGACGTTCCATGTGCCCATGGTTGTATCCCTGGATAGAGAGAGGCGGCTCGGTCCTGTGGCTTCCGAAGACTTCCGGCTTTCACCACAGGACGTCATAAGTCTTCTAGTAGAAGAACCTTCCTCCTCCAGGAAAGGAATTACTGTTAATCTTTTCGTCGGCGTTTTTGTAGCTATTTCCTTTTTTGCAGGGTGGGGAAGCTACCCCCACGCCCAACCCCCTTACTAGGAGGACCAGGGGTTTTCTGTCGGGGTCACCTTCCCTTAGACCATGTTGGTTCACGGCACCTTATTTCATTCGGTGCACCCCTCTCACGAGGGACCCCCTATCCACCACCCAGGGGACGCGCCTCAACGCCGTATGGTCCCAGCGCGAGGAATTATGCCCCTACTGTACCGGTATTTGTAGCGAAACAGAAGTGTTCAGTGTTCAAGACTGACCCCTTTAGCACGTGCATCACGACTTTACCGAGTTTTTCCACCTGCATGCCTTTGGTACGCTTGCCAATATCGCACAGCTTTTCACAAAAACTGACAATGTTTCATGTGCATTTGACACGTTCGTGGAAATTGATGAATTGTTGTCTATTGTTCCCTGTACAGTGGACTGTCTAAGGTCAACTTTTAACCCATTTGGATCGAAAGAACATTGTATTTTATTAGCGTACTTGCGACGATAAACAATGACACAAAAAAGTGGGGTGGCCCTTAAGTTTTGACCATTAGTATACTCTTCACAACTTTAAACCCAAACTTGCTACAAAGATACCTGATTGGAAGACCTTTCTATGCACACCAATTTGGTTGATCCCTCAGAAAGGTCAAGGGTCACAAAAACTCAGGAAATAGGTAAAAAATAGCTACATTTTGTCAAAAGATGTTTTTTGTCAAATACTATTCACGACTTCAAACCCAAATTTGGTACAGAGATACCTGATGGTAAGACCTATCTTGCATACTAATTTGGATGACCCCTTGAAAAGGTCAAGGGTCACAAGAGGCTGGCAAATGTGTGTAAAATGCCAATTTTTGATATTACCAACATTTTTGCAAATTTTTAGCCAAACTTGGTACAAAGATACAAAGATAGCTGATGATAAGACCTTCCTATGCATACTACTTTAGTCGACTCATCACAAAGATAGCTGATGATAAGACCTTCCTATTACTTACTTACGCCTGTCACCCCTACCCGGGTATAGGCCGTCGACGAGAGACCTCCAGCAACTCCTGTCCTGTGCTTCTCCTTCGATTCTACTCCAGGTGGTTCCCAGTCTCTTGATGTCTGCTTGGAGGTCTCGACGCCAGGAGTTTCTCGGCCTACCTCTTTTCCTCTTTCCCTGGGGGTTCCATGACAATGCCTGCCTAGTGATACTGGAAGCTGGCTTTCTCAGACTGTGACCGATCCATCCCCATCTTCTTCGCCCAATTTCATTCTCTGCTGTTATCTGCTCTGTTCTCTCCCAGAGTCTGATGTTGCTGATCTTCTCTGGCCAGTGGATTTTCAAAATTCTTCTAAGGCAACTGTTCATGAAGGTCTGTACTCTGTTGACTGGTTTTTGTCAATCTCCATGTCTCTGCTCCATATAGGAGAACTGCTTTTACATTGGAGTTGAAAATCCGGACTTTGGTGTGTTGTGACAGCTCTCTGGAACTCCACACTTTTTTCAACTGGAGAAAGGCTGCTCTGGCTTTACCGATTCGTGCTCTGACATCTGCATCAGTGCCGCCTTTTTTGTCTATGATGCTCCCGAGATAGGTGAAGGACTCCACCTCCTCCAACGGGGTGCCAGCAAGCAAGACTGGTTCTTCCCTGGTTGCGTTCAGCCTCATTGTCTTTGTTTTCTGTTTGTGAATGGTGAGGCCCACTTGGGACGAGATGTCAGCAAGCCTCGTGGTCTTGTCCTGCATTTGTTGATGAGTGTGGGACAGTAATGCCAAGTCGTCTGCAAAATCGAGGTTGTCAAGCTGTGTCCACAGTGTCCACTGTATTCCACTTCGTCTGTGCTCTGTGGTCATCTTCATGACCCAGTCTATGGCCAGTAGGAAGAGGAACGGAGACAGCAGACACCCCTGCCTGACACCAGTTCTGACCTGGAGCTCTCTGGTGAACTGCCCTTCGTGGATCACGCGACATGTCATGCCATCATAGCTGCTCTTGATCAGGCGGACGAGCTTTGTGGGTACACCGTAGTGTCGTAGGAGTTTCCACAGAGTCTCTCGGTCCACGCTGTCAAATGCTTTCTCATAATCCACAAAGTTGACGTACAGCGGGGAGCTCCACTCCAGAGACTGTTCCACGATGATGCGGAGAGTGGCGATCTGGTCTGTACATGATCGGTTCTTCCTGAATCCTGCTTGCTGGTCTCTCAGCTGGGGGTCAACGGAGCTCTTCATTCTCTCTAGGATGATCCTGTTGAAGACCTTTCCTGGTACTGACAGCAAGGTGATTCCTCTGTAGTTGGAACACTTGCTGAGGTCGCCTTTCTTGGGAAGCTTGATTAGGTACCCCTCCTTCCAGTCAGCTGGCATCACCTCCTCTTCCCAGATCTTTCCAAACAGTGGGTACAGCATCTCAACTGTTGTCTCTAGGTCTGCTTTCAGAGACTCCGCTGGGATGCCATCTGGCCCTGCTGCTTTGCCATTCTTCAAAAATGCCACTGCTTTTCTGATCTCTTCCCGGCTGGGTCTATCACAGCTGATGGGTAGGTCGGTCTCTGCCGGCTGGATGTCGGGGGGGTCGGGTGGGCTAGGTCTGTTCAGTAACTCTTCAAAATACTCGGCCCATCTGTCGAGTTGGTCTGCTCTGTCTGCAATAGGCTTGCCTTCTTTGTCTTTTACTGGTCTTTCTGTATGGCCATACTTACCCGACAATCTTCTGGTAATGTCGTAGAGCTGTTTCATGTTGCCGCTGCCTGCTGCCTTTTCTGCCTCTGCTGCCAGGCTGTCTGTGTAGGCCCTCTTGTCTGCCCTGATACTCCTCTTCACCTCGCGGTTGGCTTCCGAGTATTCCCCCTGTGCCCTTACTTTGGCTGCTCTCGTGCGACTGTTGTTGACCGCTGCTTTCTTCTGCTTCCTCGCTTCTATCTTCTTCAAGGTCTGTGCTGACAGCCAGTCCTTGTGGTGCTGTTTCCTGAGCCCTACAGTGTCTTTGCAGGCTGAGTTCAGCGCCTCTCTAACTGCCTTCCACTGCTGCTCTGTGGTGACCGCCTCCTCTTCATTTACTAGCTCCTGTAGCGCTTGAAACCGGTAAGACCTTCCTATGCATACTACTTTAGTCGACTCATCACAAAGATAGCTGATGATAAGACCTTCCTATGCATACTACATTAGTCGACTCATCACAAAGATAGCTGATGATAAGACCTTCCTATGCATACTACATTGGTCGACTCATCACAAAGATAGCTGATGATAAGACCTTCCTATGCATACTACTTTAGTCGACTCATCACAAAGATAGCTGATGATAAGACCTTCCTATGCATACTACATTAGTCGACTCATCACAAAGATAGCTGATGATAAGACCTTCCTATGCATACTACTTTAGTCGACTCATCACAAAGATAGCTGATGATAAGACCTTCCTATGCATACTACATTAGTCGACTCATCACAAAGATAGCTGATGATAAGACCTTCCTATGCATACTACTTTAGTCGACTCATCACAAAGATAGCTGATGATAAGACCTTCCTATGCATACTACTTTAGTCGACTCATCACAAAGATAGCTGATGATAAGACCTTCCTATGCATACTACTTTAGTCGACTCATCACAAAGATAGCTGATGATAAGACCTTCCTATGCATACTACTTTAGTCGACTCATCACAAAGATAGCTGATGATAAGACCTTCCTATGCATACTACTTTAGTCGACTCATCACAAAGGTCAAGGGTCACAGGGAGTTGACAGATGTGTGAAAAATGCTTACATTTTCAGAAAACATGGATTTTGCTGCTGCAGAAGCCAGCCCTCGTCACAAAGGTCACACATATGTAAATCGGTCAAACTCGTGAGCCATAATGGCTTTGCCTTTCTTGTTAATTCTTGATCAGGTGTAAACTTGTGAAGAAGATAATAAATTGCACCGTATGTGTTGTTTGTTTCAGATGAGGCTGTTTGTACCCAGCATGACCAACAGCCCAAGTAAAGGGGCTGCTGCCTTGGTAAACACACACACACACAAATGCGCACACTCACACATCTGACTGTTACTGTTGTAATTTGTCATTAACCCTTTTCATCCTGATACACCCAATGCTTGATATATTGCCAGAATAGCTTTTGCCTCAGGTGTCAAACTATTCTGGCTCCACCCTTGAACTAAAACAGTTGATCTATCTAGCTAGTCAGTAATGTAGCCTTCGTAGGACAATAAGCAAATTTCACAAAATCAGCTTCAGGATGTAATGGGTTAAAATAAAATGAGGATGATTTGTTTGAAATGTCCCTAGTCACTGAAGTAAAACAAATCTGTGCTGGTATCTGATTTTTTACATTAGAGCTCAGATATATGCCTGTTTCTTTCAGGTATGGCTGTCACATCAAAAGCCAGAGACATTGGACCCCCGCACCAAGTACCGGTCACTGTGTAGCCTAAAGGGAAAACCCTATGTGGGTACAGAAAAGGTACGCTTGCAGAACTTTGCAAGATCATGAAGTAGTTATACGTCAGTAGCAGTTAAGTTATACTTAGTTATTGGGGTTTAACACCGAGCAGGCAACAAAGGCCATCACACGGCGGCATAGCAGGCAAAGGGTTGATATGTGTGTACATTCTGGTGCTTGTCTGTGTCTGGACCATCCAGCCCAGAAGTGTAATGTCCAGTATCACAGACCCACCCACATTTGTCGCTTGGTGGACAGTGTATTATGTATCATGTATGCTTAACCTGTTCAGTGCCATTTGACGCAGGTTGTGTGTCTGTAGTGTTCTTAATTCAACATGACAATAATTATCCTAGCTGCCCCAGGAACATCGATTTAAAGTGGTGTCAGCACTAGGCGTACATCCTCATGAGATCCCACTACTGCGGGGCTTGTGAGGATCTGTGCCTCTTGTAGTAGGGTGAGTGAAGTTAAGATTTTCTCGGCACTGAATGGGTTAACAGCTGCATTCACAACTGTCACCTGCAGTTTGATTAGAGAGAGAACTCTGCTGTTTAAGCTCCTGCTGTAGAGTGTTTTCTCAGTTTACTTCCCTTTTGGCCTTGACTGCATGTGTACATTTTTGTTAACATGCAAGAAAACGTGTTGAGAGAAAGAACAGTAAAAATCATCATGAGTATAAATGAGGAAAAGCTTTCCTTTGGGTTTGAAGCACCATCAGCTTTAATATTTTTGTTTAATAAATTGTTTTCTTTTCTTTGCAGATGAATGTTGACTTAGATGAATCCCTCACGTTATTAGGTCGACTTGAAGCTTTGAGACTGCAACTAACACAAAGGACTATATAGACATCTGTTACGTTACAGACAGATTGTATTGATTGCAAGAACACATGGTTTTGACCCCTTTACTGCCAGGGCAGTGTAAGCAACCAACCAACATCCAACTGCAACGGTCATGGATTCTCATGAGCCCCCGCATTTGCGGAGGTTCATGAGAATCTATGTCGCTTGCTGACCTCATTCATATTCAAGTGGTTTTTTGGGATTTATCCACAAATGAGCGCATTATAAATACCGTAATTATTATTATTATTATATAATCAACATGTACCCAATTTGCTAAACAAATGTTGTGTGGCTTCAGAAGACTTCTAATTAAGTGACCAAACTTGTCTTTCATGCTCTTTAACCCATTCAGCCCTGACGCACTACAGCAGAAGATGCGTCGACGATAATAATTCAAGGGTAGTGCCAGATTACTGCAAACTGTTGACCTTCCCAGTAAGCAAAGGTCCTCGGGCCCATGATGGCCACAGTGGGCCCGCGCACAGCTATGGTCGCTTTAAGTATCACGGGCCCACGATGGCCATAGTGGGCCCGCGCACAGCTATGGTCGCTTTAAGTATCAATTTCAGCCCACTTAATCAAATTCCAAATATAAAACGATTTGAATTTCCAAAACTTCAGTAGCTCGCTTGAGCTTGCCCTTAGCACCATGTGAATGTTCTGTGTTTATGTACAGTGTGTGAGTGAATGCGCGTGATTCACGTGAGCGTGCTTGTTGGGTTCAGTTCGCGGCGGCGCTTTGAGCCGATTTTCAATTGGGATAAAGCGCCTATTTAATGCGCTGATTTATTTAATTATTTAAGTATTTTACACTCGGGGAGTAAGCATGTAGCTTTGCAAATGATTTATTTTTTGGTCTGCAAGAGGCATAGATTCTCATAAAGTCTATTTTTTAATGACTTACGTTTCAGATTGTTGAGATAATTTTTGTCAGTGAAATGCGAACTAATTATGCTTATATTTTTAGCACAGGACTAAACCCAATGCATGACAACAAATATCACATAGCACAATGACCTATAATGATAATTGACAACAATTTATGTGTTGTGACCTGAGGGCAAATTCTATTAAAATTTCACCAAATTTTGTATACTTGTATGTGCATGCATGTGTAAATGTGTGTTTGTGTGTGTGTGTGTGACATTTTGTGGGTTTTTGTGGTCCATTAGTTCTCTTAATTATATTTAAGTAATGGCATGTGCAAAAAGTGACAGAAGTTCCAATTCATCCGATCATTGTTCAAAGTTCTCTCTCTCTCTCTCATAGATAGAGCTCTGTCTCTGTCTCTCTCTCTCTGTCTCTCTCTCTCTCTCTCTCTCTCTCTCTCTCTCTCTCTCTCTCTTTCTCTCTCTCTCTCTCTCTCTCTCTCTCTCTCTCTCTCTCTCTCTCTCTCTCTCTCTCTCTCTCTCTCTCTCTCTCTCTCTCTCTCTCTCTCTCTCTCTCTCTCTCTCTCTCTCTCTCTCTCTCTCTCTCTCTCTCTCGTGAACCACTTGAACAGCACATCCATAAAGATCTTTTAGAATATCTAGATAAGCGTAAATTAATCCATCCCCTTCAGTCAGGATTCCGACCAAAGCACAGCTGTCACAAGGCCCTAGCACGAATTACTGATGTATGGCTAGGTTCATTGAACCACGGCGAATTTACCGGCGCTGTATTCATTAACTTACGAAAAGCTTTTGATTTTGTTGATCATACAATTTTTCTTTCCAAGGTAAATATGTATTTCGGTACTTCTCATGGCAAGGAGATTGTTTCTTCCTCAGATACCTGCACCCCACGCATCTCTTTAACACTCTAGTGCAACTCAACTCTTTACTTCCTATCAGTTTCAGCAACAGACAGCAGCGCGTCATGGTCAATGGATCATGCTCCTCGAGCGGATTAGTAACACGGGGAGTGCCCGTGGGCTCTGTCCTAGGGCCTCTTCTCCTTTGCCTCTTTATAATTGAATGACCTGCCGCTACATTTGACTAGCAACAAAATTTCATGTGAACTGTTCGCCGATCATAGTGATGCCACACCCGACAAGAGTATTGGTTCGTTAAATAGCCGCTTGCAGAAGGGTTTGAGTGAATCTCCACGCGTTGTGAAAGCAATGCAATGATTCTTAATCTTTCCAAAACAGAATGTATGACGATAGCAACCCGACAGAAGCATCAGCTGAAGCCACTTGCTCAGCTGACTATCCATAATGACACCGTTACTCAGGTCAGTCACGGAACACCGATTCATTACTTGATGTAATTGTTGATGACCAGATAAAATGACAATCGCTCATAAATGCTGTATGTTAACCCATTGCCCAAAACTTTTTATGCTTTCAAAATTGAAGTACATTATCGATGTTGGTTCCCGCAAATTATTTTAAATGCGCATATTACATCCCACATCGATTACGCATCCACGATATGGGATGGCAGCGGAGACACATGCACTTGAAGAGGCCTAACTCTTTTCATAGGAGAGCAGCAAAACAGATCCTGTCCATCCCTGACAAAAAACTGACGAAAACTTAAAACATTGAAAATGCTGCCTCTTAACAAGCATCACCTTTTTAAGAAGGGTGTAACTATGTACAGAATTTGGAATGAGATTCACCTAGAATATTTTTGCGAACTATTCACGAAGACAAGTTCGGGATATTCGACATTAAGCCGCGCATAACTTTGTTACACCGCGTACGGCAAGGATCGATTTATTTAAACCAGCGGCCTTTCGTTCTAATGTTCTTCACCGTAGGGCAGCCAATTTAATCCACCCGGATAGTAAAGAAAGCACTAACAACCGACTCCAAGCCCTGGCCTATGCTGCCTCTGCGTAAGTTACTAATGTACGATAAAGGCGTACTAATGGTTAAAATGGACCACTCTAAAACTCCTAGTTATCTAACAGATCTATTTAGCCCTGCTTATACGCCATATAAAACTGCGAGGAAGAATCTATGAATACCAAGGCCGCGCCTCGATACATATTCAAAACTAGTTTGTCTTACTCAGGAGCCAGGCTATGAAATTTGTTGCCGATCGACATCGTTGTCCACAATCAGGGCCCGCTTATTTCGGCAGTTGAAATAAACTTGAGCTCATAGTTGTGTCGGAGTGACTCGAGCGCCTTGAGTTGTATTGCCGAGTTTGTTGTTGTTATTGTTCAAACTACGTTTTTAACGTTCATTTTTTATTTCAGTCAGTGTGTGTGTGTGTGTGCGTGTGTGTGTGACTGCTAAATTAGCCTTTTGGTGATCACGTTTTGCCTTTTCATTTAATTAGTTCTTATATATTGCGTGTGAGTGTTGTGTGAGTGCGGCGCGTGTGCAAGGACATGATTGAAAAAAGGTTTGTGTACCTAATCATTTATCCTTGAGAAATAAATTTCGTTTCTTTTCATTTCATCTCTCTCTCTCTCTCTCTCTCTCTCTCTCTCTCTCTCTCTCTCTCTCTCTCTCTCTCTCTCTCTCTCTCTCTCTCTCTCTCTCTCTCTCTCTCTCTCTCTTTCAGTTTCCTCTTTTTTTATGCTGTATATGTTAGCAAAGGCAAGCTTGTAAAATGACGATTTGTTTTCTGTCAAAACTTTTACCGTTGAAAAATAAAGTTTCATCATCATCCTCTCTCTCTCTTCAGTATCACACACACACGCCCATACACACACACGCTGCTGCCATTTTCGGAACAATATTGAACATA
This sequence comes from Semisulcospira habei, assembly GCA_036245525.1. NCBI lineage: Eukaryota > Metazoa > Mollusca > Gastropoda > Semisulcospiridae > Semisulcospira > Semisulcospira habei. Next base: position 304,890,631 of record BTPG01000002.1, read on the forward strand.
AACACAAATTCTGGAATGTTCTTCCTGGTTTATAAAACGGCCCAGACTTGCATTCCTCAGAAAAGCCGTTTGTTTGCCTACGGGTACATATAACACGGGTGACCTGGTTGGAATGATACTGCATCACGACTGACGGTGATACGATTAAAAAAAAAAAAAAAGGTATTACAATATCCGTATCGGTCACAGTAACTCTTTAGAAAGAAACGATTTTGTTGCCAGCAACGCACATCGGTACAATCACGCGCACTCAAGCACTCATATACACGCAAATACGCACGCACTGCACCCACAGCAAGCCGGGCAAAAGGTCCTCGAGCCGACGTCGATCGCAAATTAGTCCGAACAACAGCAGTTTACGGGCAAAATGCGGCCAGCATGGGCCGATTGCATTGTCCGAATAGATCTGCTGGCTCATCACATCCTGAGAATGAAATTGTCATTTTTTTTTTTTAAAGACATATCTTTGGAGGTCTACGTCACAGTTCTGGAGACTGATCGACCATGATAGTTCAAGGGTGGTGTCGTAATAGCTTGGCGCCTAAAGGCGCCAAGCTATTCTGACACCATCCTTGAACTATCATAGTCGATCCGGCCACATCCTGTCATAGCATGGCAGGGCTTTAAGAGCTAGGTATGTTGATGAGTGAAAGTGGACTGTCAGGATAGCCTTGCTAGAACATTGTCTTGTTTAGGCCAGGACGATTTTATATTTACCCTCTCTTTCATTCTTTTATTCTAGTTTGTTTCTACTGTTCATTTTTTTATGTTGCTGGGTCGTTTTTTGTTGTTGTTTTTTCGTGGGTTTTTTTGGGGGGAGGGAGGGGGGTCGAGGAAGGGGGGGGGGGGGTGGCGGGAGGGGGATCGGTTCAATTTTTCCTGTTGACGTGTAAACCTATTCACTGCAAGTGGACATGCGTTTTTCTAAAATCGTTGTTAACCAATTTAACCCCAAAGCCACAATTCCCCAAATATTGGACTGAGGTATCACCTAACGTCTATGTACCAGTTGCGGCAGATGGATCGACCATGATAATTCAAGGGTAGTGCAGGCGCCAAGCTAATCTGGCACTACCCTTGAATAATCACGGTCGATCCACCTCCTGCTGTTGTGCGTCGTAGCTAAATGGATTATATCAACACCAAAGAGCCCCAGTCGTGTACAGAACACGGCTGCAAAGCAAGAGGCATAGATCTTCATGAGCCCACCGTAGCCTCTTGCAGATGGATCGTATCCAGCTTTTCTCGGCAATAAAGGGGTGAAGGTTTTACGTCGTACGTCGCAGACAGGTGTGTCCGCGTGTACTGTTTGTATGCAGTTTTCAACACTCCATTTGTCAATAGTGCAGCTAAAATTACTGACCGGCGGTCGCGCCGACATGTATCCACAGGGGCGGATCTGGGTTGGGTGGGGTGGGGGTTACATGTGTTCCGGACCCCCCACCCTCCCGTCTCCCCCCCAAAAAAAAAAATAGTTGAAGGGTGGTGCCAGAATAGCTTTGCGCCTATAGTCTCCAAGCTATTCTGGCACCACCCTTGAACTAAACAAAAATTCTGTAAAATGCTATAACAAAATCACTTTTCGGGGTGTTTGGAAGCCCCCCTACCTTTGTTTGATATTTTGGCGAATTGTGAGAGTCTCTAACACGCATGCGTCTTCTCTCCATACCCGCCCCCCCCCCCCCTCCCTCCCCCCCCCCCCCCCACTCCCCACCGCGTCGGAGAGGCCTTTCGTATCAGGTTGAAGGTCCCAAACAAAAAGTTGGACCCCCCCCCCTCCCCCGCCTCCCTCGAAGTGATTAATCCGCCCCTGATCTAGCGAGGAAGTCTGAAAGGAAAAAGTGCACCTGGCGACGAAAATATGCTACACACATGCATTCATGCGCTCACGCACGCATGCACAATCAGGGGGGATGGGGCGGAGAAGGGAGTGGGGGGGGGGGGCGGGGTCCTAAAATTTCTCAGTTAACATTTATATTTTGCATTCAGACTTGTCATGTTGAACGAAATAACCAGGACGTTTTGACTTTCACATATAGTCCGCCACGACGAACGTGACTTTTCTTTCACGGATCATGTGTGTGTGTGTGTGTGTGTGTGTGTGTGTGTGTGTGTGTGTGTGTGTGTGTGTGTGTGTGTGTCCGAAAAATAAAAAGGTGGGATGGGGGGCGAACTCCCCCAACAGAGACTTTGTCAGTTATAGCATTTTAAATGTTTGGCATCGGGGAGGGGGGACGGAACACCTGGACCCTCGCCGCCTCCCCCCCCCCCTCCGATCCGCCCCTGATGTGTGCATGTGCGTGCGTGAGTGTGTATGTGTGGGAGGGGGGACGGGGGGGGGGGGACGTATACCCTAACATCCTGACCCGTCCTGTGAATATTTGTTTGGGGTATCATTGAACGGCTTTTCAGACTTTACGGCGTTCAGTCGTAAGGTACAACATCATCGGCCACCTCACATTAAATTATTTGTGTCTTTTCTACTCACCTGAATCGGCACAACGTTGTCCATGGCACAGGAAAATCAAATCAAGAAACAGAAGCAGAAGAGAGAGAGAGAGGGAAAAAATCTAACAGGATAAGGAAACTAATTAGTTCTTCCATTATTTAGAATTTCGTGCCCGATGTTTTCAAATGTTAGCCCCATTTCATTTTCTTGTCAGTTATATTGTCTTTTCTTTAATTTTGTATGTGTGCGGTGCCGTCTTTCCTTTTCAGTTTTTCTTCTTCACTTGCACACAGTTGAAATAGAGCTACAACTATTATTAATTTTATCTCCATTTATAAGGAGCACTTCAGTTTAACCTTTAGTTTCAGTTGTTAGATTAAAATGGACTAGTTATCATCTCCCAACCCCTTACTATTCACATAAAGTACTTAAGTATACATTTAATACGTCTTTGTTTTAAAAAGCCTGGGGTAACCTCATAATGTTAAACACCCACCCCCCACCCCCCCCCCCCCCCACCCCTCGAAAAAAAATGTATATATATATATATATATATATATATATATATATATATATATATATATATATATATATATATATATATATATATATATATATATATATATATATATATATATATATAGATAGATAGATAGATAGATATATTGAGTGTTAGCCATCTGCAAGAGTCGTGCATTCGCATGAGCAAATGCGGGGGCTCATGAGAATGCACGACTCTTGCCCGGCCAATTTACATCCTTTTCCCAACCACAAGATGTCTTCTGGTATTCAAAATTTTAACAAAATAAATAAATAAATAAAAATAAAAAATAACACCACATTCTGCGTAATCTTCGACTTGTCCAATCATTCCAGCCGAAGATGCTGCTAATTCTGAATACCGCAGTGAACAACAAGAAAAGCGCTCCAGTATAATATGTTTTACAGACAAGGCGTGCACCATTTTGTGACTGGTGACAGGCATCGATTTATGTGTGAGAACAGCGAGCTAATACAGCGAAATAAGAGGCCAGCAGCGCTTTTCCCAGACGCAGACGTCTGCCTGTATCAATCAGGTCTCAGAACCAGGAAGTGCTGAGATGTCCGCCAGTCAAGGAGAACAGGCTTAGTGCGAACCTCGATACTTTAGTTCTCGATACGAGAGAGGAGCAGACATGTTGTTAAACGAGAACGACGTGTCATTGTAACAGGCGTCGATTCTTATAGACACCTGCGACTGCATAGGTTAATGAGAGTCTATGTCTTTTTTTACGGAAGGGTGACGGAGGGTATGCCTCAGTTTTTCAGACAGAAGAGCATCGTCTAATGAGCAGAAGTAAGTCATTGTGACCGATAGCGCTTACTTGACAACAGGAGGCATGGATCATCATTAGCCCTTGCACCCTGCGGGTGCTAGGGCTCATGAGGTTCCATGCCTCCTGCAGATAGAGGAAACCGAGCCGAAGTCGTTCGGTCACTCATTCTCCGGCTGTTCTTGTAAGAAAAAGAAAAATAAAAGGTCGCGGGAAACATTCCAGCCGCCAACATTACCATTAACACGTTCTGAAAGAACTTTAGCTGTGAACGCTATTTGTCTGCAGGGATCGTAGATCCTCAGATGCCCAGACTGGCATGTTGGCCGGTGTAGACTTGTACACCAAAACTCGTCATTTAATCCGCCTGCAGTGACTTCCAAGGCTATGACATTAACATCCAAGCCAAACCACTCGTCCTGCAACGGGGCCATTCTTTTCCATCGGCCCCACGTTTGTAGATGCGTGGTTGTGCGCACGCGTACTAAGCTTCGCGGCGTTCGTGATACGCCGGATATGAAGATGTCAAAACAAGGCACACTGGCAAAGGCCAACAATGACAAGGATTATGTGACATTTACTTTTATCTCCGATTCAGTCTCATGCCTAAAGTAAAGGCCGATTTGAAATTCAGATCAGCTTTCAGTTTCGGGCGCATGATCCTCATGAGTCCCAGCAGTCGCGGGGGCTCATGAGGATCTATGCCTCTTGCTGACACCACTTTGTTCCCATGTTCATAGGACGATTGAATCTGCTTGGCTTTGAATTAACAAAGATTTCAGCGCGGTTTGGATGGATGGTTGTTCAAACATGTACCTTGGCCTGAATCTTGTTGTATGTATTGTTCTTATCAATCGATGCTCGTTGACAACGTTATCAACATGCTTTTGGTTTTAGAAGTACTGATTAGCATGCGATTTTGCGTACACGGGCCAATCGGACACTTCATCGAGACTTTGCTGGAGGATATTATTTAGCGTTGTTTCACGTTTGTCTGATGTATGCAGTGTTGAATCGTCAGCAAAGAGTTCGCATTTTACCTCAGGATTTGAGATGGAAAGAGGCAGGTCATTGATGAATAAAGAAAATCAAAGAGGCCCGAGGATAGATCCTTGGGGGACTCCGTGCCTCACTATACCTTCTTTCGAATACCTTCCGTTCGAGTAAACCTTCTGTCGGCGGTTACTTAGGTAGGAGGAGAAAAAAGCTATAGAGTTCGAATCAAGCTTTTCTACTGAAAGTTTCTTTGAAAGAATGTTGTGATCGACTAAATCAAATGTTTTGGTTAGGTCCAGAAAAACTGCACCATTTAATTTGGAATTGTTTATTGATGAGAGCCAAGAGTCGATTATGTACACGAGTGCAGTATGACATGAGTGTTTAGGTCTAAAACCGGACTGAAGATATATAAGTAGGCGTTGATTCTTCAAGAATTGGAGTAGATGCTTGTGAACGTGTCTTTCTATTGGCTTCGATAATATTTATAACACTGAAATAGGACGGAAATCGTTTTGACTTTTGGGATCTTTACATTTGGGAATGGGACAACTTTAGCATCTTTTATGGCATCTAGAAAAATCCCTTGCTCGATAGAAAGGTTGAACATAAATATCCAGGTTTCAGCTGTGTATGGAAGGGACAATTTTAGTACCATGTTGTTTATTCCATCCAGGCCACACGATTTGCTTGTTAGAGTAGAAATATATTTACCTACTTCAAACACTGTCACAAGAGGTATGGAGAATTACGCACCTGTTGCGGACTCACAGTGTGTGCGCAGTTTATCAGAACAACTGTAAATATCAGTGCTAGAGGAAAAAGACTGTACAAGGGATTCAGCAATATTTAAAAAGTGGGAATTAAAGACGTCTAGATTCATGCCTGAAGAGGTAACGTCATTGATGGAACTTTTCTCCTTTGTAAACAAATTGATTGCAGTCCAGACACTTCGGGTATCTTTACTCTCTGCGATTGCTTTTCCGCAAGTGTTTTCTGGGCTTTTCTAATAAGGATTTTACAAGATTACGTTGTTTCTTAAAATCTGCAATTCTTTTCTGCCGTTTTAAGTTATCTCTTATTTTTATTGCGTGATTGGTTTCCTTTGACAACCAAGGCGGAAGGATAGGGTGTTTAACTCTTTTAGTCCTTAGTAGGACATGTTTATGTAGGACCCAAAGAAACAGCTTGTACCAAAGCGCTAGGGCTTCATTGGGATCATTAGTGTTATAAATAAGGTGAAAGGGCGTGATTGAGAGGTCATGAAGAAAGTCATCTTTGTTGGACTTTTTGTAATACCTGTATGTGATAGTAGTGAGTTGTTTGTGCTGGGGTTTATCACGTTTAACTGAAAGATTAAAACAAGTAGGAAAGTGATCACTTATGGCTACATTCGGCACGTGGACGTTTTTGACAGCAGGTGTATTTGTAGTGTAGATGTGGTCAATCGATGTATCGGATGACAAAGAAACTCTAGTGGGAGACCGAACCATCTGCTGGAGGCCAATTATGAGAGAGAGAGAGAGAGAGAGAGAGAGAGAGAGAGAGAGAGAGAGAGAGAGAGAGAGAGAGAGAGAGAGAGAGAGAGAGAGAGAGATGATGATGATGATGATGATGATGATGATGATGATGATCATGCTACCACCTCCCTTGGAGTTTTAACCCTAATCCGGATTTTCTTTCAATATTATTTATTTTTTATTCCCGCCTGGCAACTTGGACTCAGTGTCTGCGAAGGTGCTCACGAAGTGAAGATATTACTTGTTGACATAAGAGCCCAGTATGCAAAGGCCATCGAGTAGAAGTCGGCAGCAGTGGGCCCGGCCCGCGCACGACTGTGGATTACACCAACACGACTGTGCGCGGGCCCACTGCTGCTGACTTCGGCCCGATAGCCTTTTGCGTACTGGGTTGGGCGTTACACGCAAGGATACACAGGGCTTTACCAGGGCAACTTGAGAAAAAAACTTAACTGTGCTCTTGTTGCAGGACACTTCTGTTACGTGCGTTTAATCACATGCATTGTCAAAAGAAGGGTAGAAAGGTGTTAGCTGAGGCAAGACAACATTGAAAACCCCTTGATAACGGGCGAATTAGAGCAATCATTCCAAGCCCGCCCTTGATAAGCTTTAAGGTAACCTTAAAGGTGCCGAGCTAATTTGCCACTACCCTAGAATCGTCATGGCCGAGCTCGCAATGTCCAGCAGCTGGTACTATATACGCAGTCGTGTTAACCCCCCCTTCTCCCCCTCCTCCTCCCCCCCCCCACCCCCCCCCACCACTCCTCCTCGTCTTCATTCCCACTTTGCGAAGGTCATATTCGGTTTCAAATTGCTTGACATAGCAATTTGTACAATAGCGAACACTTGGCTGTCGGTAGCGACTTTTGTCGCGATGATTCCTGTCGGAATCATCTCGACAAAAACCGCTTCTGACAGAAATAAAGTTAACATGGGTTTGTTTTCTTGCTTGCCCTCACGATGATCCCTTGTGCGAAACCCGTTGACAAAAAGGAAAAACTGCCGCTAATGCAATACTGTACAGGAAATACATTGACAGGAAAAGCTGTGCTTGAAGGGTCTTTATAGAGTAAACAAAGTGGTGTGACGTTCGTGACGACAAAAAATACTTACGTAGTCAAGGGCTGCTATCGCAACTTGGAGAAGGGGAACCCCCTACAGTACAGCTTATCTTTAGCTCCACACCAGGAAATAATCAGTGTGCCTAGTGTTTGCCAAAATTTCACGGCAGCTAGCCGTGGTAAGCACAAAATTATATCTAAGCTTGTAGCTTTTTGGCGTGCATCTATATAATACATTATGTACTCGAGTAGGCCACAGTGCAGGTTGCCAAACCGAAGGTGAGGCAAGTACAAGTACGCAAAGGCTGAAATATTTGTTAATTCAGTGCCGATGTCACGCAGCCGTCCAAAAAGGACGAGTCAGAAAGAGGCATAGATCCTCATGAGCCCCCGCAAATGCGGGGACTCATGAGGATCCGAGTCTATGTCTCTTTCAGTTGCATTGTGTTCACTTTTTCTCGGCATTGAAGGGGTTAACTTGACGCTTTACTTGCGCTAAGCCAATCCGGCACTATATATTCCTGATGTGGTAAAGTCCATCTATTTTTATTCTAGTACTGTCCTGAAAGTGTCAAAGTGCATCCGGCATTTCTAAACTGGCACCATCCCTCAAGTGTCATATAGTCTGTCCGGCATTTCTAATCTAGAAGTACCGTGGAAATATCATAGTCCGTCCAATTCTAATCTGGAGCTACCCTTGAAGCGTCATGGTCCTTTCAATTCTAATCTAGTATTATCCTGAAATGTCATATTGTCGATCCGGTTTTTTTTAACTAGCACCAACCCTGAGATGTCATAATCCTTCTATTCCTAATCTGGCATTACCCTGGAAGTATCACGGTCTTTCCATTTTTAATCTATCAATACCTTCAAAGTGTCACAGTCCATCCATTTATAATCTAACACTGTCCCTGAAGTGTCACAGTTCATCCATTTTTAATTTAGCACTATTCTTAAAATGTCATAGCCCCTCCATTTCTAATCTGGCAGTTCCCTTGAAGTGTCACAGTCCATCCATTTCTAATCAAGCACTACCATTGAAGCCTAGTCCATCCATTTATAATCGAGCACTACCCTTGAAGCATAGTTCATTCATTATTTCTAATCGAGCACTACCCTTGAAATTTCATAGTCCTTCCACTTCCAACCTGGCTCTATCCCTGAAGTGCCAAAGTCCTTCCGTTTGTCCCTGTGCTCTTCGTTTGTTTCGGTATTGTTTGTGTGTTTGCTTGCTTATTGGGGACAAGCTGAAAGAGCATAGAAAGACAACATCAAACAAGGACATGGCGTGCGGCACAGACTGTCCCTAATGGCTACAAATAACCAGGGACGCTGCAATGGATCCCAAATTAGTGGTGAGATTTTCACCCGATCGGGCCAACCGGCGACCGTAAAACAGTTGGTCGTTATCAGGACATGACATAATTTGCGCAAACCGGCCAATCAGCTGTCGACGTACACCAGGAAGTGGCCTCGGTCGTTGCGATACAGACTTTGTTCTATATTTGCCGAACCGCAGGTACATCTATCAGAATAGATTACTTTTGTCAGCAGGCAAACACAGATGTTAAAATTTAAGCACACTCACTGCCGCAACACAACGACGAAACGCTAATGCAAGAGACATAGATCCTCATGAGCCCCGTCTCTGCGGGGGCTCATGAGGATCTATGCTTGCTGCTGGCTTAATTCAAGCGTGTGTGCCTCATGCTGGCAGTTTAGGTTATCAAGCGGTGAATCTACGAATCGGATACGTAATCAGTTTTGAACAATTGCTGATGTATAGCTTACTCTCCGCAAAATTGTATTCTGCGGTGGTCACAGATGCTCATGGGCCGGCCTGTATATTGGCGGCGTGACTTACAGATGTATGTCACACTGTACGCTGCCTTATTGCACACAACAATTATTTTCAGTTATTTCCGTGTTATAAAGCCATGACCCACTCCGCGACCAGGCTAGTTAGTTAGTAAGGGCAGTCGCCAAATCATTCATGTGCCGTCGTTGAACTATCACGGTAGATCTGACTCCTTAATCTTTTTCATCCTGATACACGATTGCTTGAAATAACATAGACTATTATAGTTCAAGGATGGTGCCGAGATAGCGTGGCGCCTGCGGCGCCAAGCTATTCTGGCACCACCCTTGAACTAAAATGGTAGATCTATCTCCTAATATGTACTATAGCCGTCATAAGACAATAAGAAAACTTGAAAAATTCAGGACCAGGATGTACTGGGTTAACTGGCTGACAGACTTTAACAAATCTCCAAATGTGCGAGTTTTCACTGCAGGGCTCAATGCGATAACCAGTTTATTTTGGTGAAACATGACATGAGTCAGCTAGAAGTTAATAGCTTTCGGTTCATTACCATTCTATCATTCTATCAGGGCCATTTCCTGTTGTTTTAATTTGTTGTAACTGATACACCACTGGTTGAATTAAAGCCTTTTTCGGTGGGTCGTTGTGCGCCGAGGCAAGATGAGTCAGTGTTTCATACGATTTGCTTTTAGACTCATATTCAGACAAATGACCTGGAGACGGAGCACAGGTGTTGGGGAGGAGACCCATGTATGAAACACTTAAGCAAAAACATCTCGCGCGACCGTCCAAAGAAAAGCAGAATCAATCCGAAACCAGGGCTTGATAGAGATGATATTGATGCATCTTAGGACAAAACCAAATTTTAAAACTCGAATCGACGCAGAAGCAGTTCCACTTTGAAAAAAAATGACACATTGTTTCATATTAGGCACCATTTGCCGAATATGAAACACTAGGTCTCCTATTATGAAACAGTGTGAATATGTCCTTTTTACAAGTTTCACTTACATTTTGTTAGAAAATTAAGGCATGAGAGATGGTTAGCACACATTATATGCTCATTTAACAGTGAAAGCGAGTTGAATATAATGAGTCATCCGCCACTGATCCACTATTGGTCCATATCCATCACCTTTTGCATATCCAATTGTGACAGGTTTGATCATTTTGAATTTCTGAGAGACCATCAGAGCCACAGACTTTTAATTTGGCAGAGTGATCCTATTTGACAATAGCTTTGATTGTCACCTGCGATGACCTCCATGAAAGGTCAAGGTTACAAAGGTCAATAAACGGCAGATTAAAAAAAAACTAGTTATAATCTTATTTTAAAAACTTGCCAGAGAAAAAACTGATGATACAACTTTTGTTTGCTGCTATACTAAGTTAACCTCTCGTTAAGGTCAAATGTCACGGGAAGTAAGAAGACTCTTAATTTTAGGTTGTTGCTATTACAGGTAGTTCGTATGTGAACTTTGCAGTAGGACCCCAGTATAAATGTTTTGCTAGGAGTATTGCATATTAATTTCATTGGTTCCTTCCAAAGGTCAAAGGGCAGGCATGGTCAGCAAGTGTGTGAAAAATGTTCTATTTATGGGGAAATAAAAGCTACTGTATTGAATTTTTCCACCTCAGAAGTAAAACTTGATAAAAGCTAGCATTATCGACACAGGTTTATGTACATATTCAGAAGCAAATTCAGGGGGAGATGGGTGTTCCAGGGTGCACGGCTCCCATGATATTTTTTAATGAGTAATTTTCCATTTTTGGGATTTCGGAACTCCCGCTACCCCAAACACACACACCCTCCCGCGCCTCTTCTTGGAATTGTAAACTGTCCGTCGTGTGATTTTTCGGCCATTGTTGAACAGGTTTCCAGACCTCTCTACCGCATCCCTAGACCCCTCCCCCCCCCACCCCCCCCCCCCCCCCGCAACTGATGAGGATCTATACCTCTTGCAGTTGCAGGGTGGTGTTCAATTTTTCTCGTCAGTGAAACGGTCAAAGTAAATCTGCGCCAGGTTGTGATTGCCAACAATTAATTCGCCAGTACAGCGGGTTCTCAATGATGTATTGTCTCAACTAGGATTTTCTACCCTTCTTTTCGCAACCCATGTAAGTAGACACACGTAACAAAGGTTTCATAATTCCACTGCCCTTTGTGCGCGAAAGGGGAACTGTCCTACGTGCAAAGGTGAAGATAATTGGAGCAGTCTTTCATTTTACTACATTCAAACCTCATTATTAAACACAGGTTAACCCATTTAGCCCCGAGTTCCCACAGCAGGAGATGGATTAACCATGATAATTCAAGGGTAGTGCCAGATTAGCTGGGCGCCTTCAGGCGCCCAGCTAATCTGGCACTACCCTTGAATCCCAAGCGCCAAGCTAATCTGGCACTACCTTTGGAATTATCATGGTCAATCCATCCCCTGCAACTGGTACATAGTCGTTAGGCAACGTACACCTCCAAAATTTGAGAAATGGGACCTTGGGGCTAAAATGGTTAAATTTAACCCTGTTGTGCAGCATTATTGCAAGACATGCTAAGAATATTTATGAAGGAGATATTACGAAATATTAACCCATTGTTCCTTAACTCCTTCACAGCCGAGAAAAAAAGTGAACACGACCCAACTGCAAGAGACATAGATGCTCATGAGCCCCCGCGACTGCGGCGGCTTAACTCATTCTACCCCAACACCGAAATCCTTACATTTTGCCGTTGTCCTCTGAAGACTGCATTGCAGTGCAGGACACAAATCGACCATGATAGTTCAAGGGTGATGCCAGAATAGCTTGGCGCCCATAGGCGCCAAGCTATTCTGGCATCACCCTTGAACTATCATGGTCGATCCTTATAAGCCGGTGGTGTGTCTGGGGTAGAAGGAGTTAATCAGGATCTATTTCTCTTGCTGAGATCAATTTGTATCCATATTTCTTGGACGGTCATTAGGTCATTGAATGAACCAAAATTTCAAATGTACGTACAGTGTACGTACAGTAGCAGGGAAGGGGTTAACCTCGCCTGAAGATGCTGTCAGTAGAAAAGGTAGTTCAACACAGATGGAAGTGCCAGCAAACACAGTTTGTGTTTCCGTCAGAAGCGAAACAATTTGCAGACGAAGAAGCCGTACCCAACGGAGAAAGAAACACGCTTAGAAAAGACGGGTACAACACAATTTATTAATATTTCGGGTAAATACCCTTTGTCAAAATAGACAAACAAACAAACAGAAAGATTAGCCGCTACTTATCTTCATTGGCAGGAGGAATTTGCAGACGGCCCACGATGTCACCTAGTTTATTTATTTGCCCCGATGAGCGTATTTCAAAGGTTCTTGAAAATTTGTTTTCGCGCAGCTCTAAGATGGCATGCAGTAGACTAAATGCAAAACATATCCATACTATAAAAAAAAAAACATAAAAAACCAGCATCGTCTGTTGTAAACAAATTTAACGCATTCAAGGCCGCCGGAAACGCTATACGACAATTTGCAGCTATTGATGCGGGGCGCCATGAATGAGTTTAGCAGTGCTAGGATTCGCAAGTCCTCCCGATAGAATCTTTAGCCCTAACCCAATAAAAAAAAAACCCTGTAACCCCCATAATTGTGCACGAAGCAACCTGTACTATTTACAGTAATGGTGGCTGCCTGCTGAAGGGGGTTAACTATCACCCCTCCCTGGACGCAAACTGTTTTTCTGAAATCTTTAGTAATCAACGCAACAACAAAAAAGCACCTAACGGTCGACGTAAACTGGATTTTAACCCTTTTCATCCTGATACACCCATTGCTTGAAATTCATTTGAGGGATAGTTCAAGGGTGGTGCCAGAATGGTTTGGCGCCTGTGGCGCCAAGCTATTCTGGCACCACACTTGAACTAAAACAGTTGATATATCTCCCAATCAGTAATGTAGCCTTTGTAGGACAATAAGCAAATTTCACAATGTCAGCCTCAGGATGTCACTTTGTAATGGATTAAAAAATAGTCTCAGCAAGAGACATGGATCTGCATGAACTGAACCCCCGGGAGCTCATGAACAGAACATCTGTGCCTCTTGCAGTTGGGTCATGTTGACTTCTTGGGGGGGGGGGCATTGAAGGGGTTAACGGTATCCTGCATACGAGTGTCCTGAATGAGGAAAGTGCACTTTGATGCATTATCCCAGCAGTGTAAACCAAAGATTGGCCAGCATGCAGTCCAATGGTATGCACGCCCTTGTCTATGTCGGCCAAAACGTGCCGTGCCGATGTGGAACACTCAAATATTGGACAGAGTGCAGGCCAATGGAGTATCATCCGTCAGTGCAACCCAGTGCCTTGCGTGGTGCTCTCAATGCTGACTGATCGCGAAGCTAAGCACATTCCATCTGCGAGAAGAGCCTAAAGGTCATCATGATCGCTCAGTGCAAAATTTGCGTCTTTGCTGGTTGAACTCAAAGCACTACATGGAGTTTAACTCCTTCAATGCCGAGGAAGAGTGTACACGATCCAATTACAAGAGGCACAGATCCTCATGAGGCTCCGCGACTGCGGGGGCTCATGAGGATCCACGCCTCTAGCGGAGATCAACTTGCGTCCATGTTCAGTCCTTTTTCAGTAGTTGTTGCATTTGCGGATCGTTGAATTCAGTAACAAAGAGTTGAACAAAATATAGCGTCCAGTATCTGGCAGGGAAGGGGTTAATCCAATGACAATGCGAGTAGGCGAGTACTCCTCTCCAATAGATGAAACATAGATCCACATGCGTCTGGGCACGCTCACGGGGCTCTACGCCGCTTTTAGTGTTCTACTGACTCAAAACAGTAATATATTTGTATGCGTGAGCCTGTCAACTGAATGCCGGTCGAAGGTGTAGTGTGTTGTGAAACCATCTGTGTATTGGACAGCTTGCAGACCAATCGTAAAGAGCGTCACTGCGCCTTGCGGCATTGTTGACCAACTGCGTGGTGCATTACGTCCGTCTACGAAAAAGATAGAGCCTCATCAGCCTCTATATCTACCGCAGTGTGGGGTCAAAGGACCTGATTGGACGCTTTTACTCCAGTGGCGCTGCTTGTGCAGTAAGGCATGACACTGTAACTGTAAGAGCATAGCGAAATATGTTTCGACCATGATAGTTCCAGGATGTTGCCTGAATAGCTTGGCGCCGTCACTTTAAGAGCGTAACGAAATATAGTTCGCCATGATAGCCCAAGGGTGTTGCCAGAATAGCTTGGCGCATGTCGCGCCAAGCTATTCTGGAAACACCCTTGAATTATCAAGCTCGATCTGTCTTCTTTATTTTAATTCCTCAGACTTTAGCTCCGGGGCGTCAAGTTATTCTGGCACCAACCTTGAACTATCATGGTCGATGTGCGAAGCATCTCATAATAAATAATACACCACTCTTATACTGCGCAGTATAGCTTACAAAAAAAGGCTCAAAGCGCTACACTAAAAAAAACAAAAAAAAAACCTATATACAATACACACACACACACACACACACACACACACACACACACACACACACACACACACAATTTGTTTTAAAATCGCATCTGAATAGACGTGCACTTGTGGTGTAGTCCCCTATACAGTGGCTCTGTCTGGGGAGTGCACTACCCCGCAGACTCGAAGACTTCTGGTGCGTGGAGTGGAGCGCATACGGACCTTTCCGAGCACACAGCAGATCCCATCTTGACCTAACTACATTGAACTGAACTGAACAGAGGTACAGACGGTACGAGATGTGTCTATCGGTATGTCTCATGCAGATCTAAGAAACTTGATATGCCACAAGTTTAACACATTTTGCCCTCAGACCGAAATCCCCAATTTTTTTTAAGTTGCCCTCTGAAGAACTGTATTACAATTCTAGAGAAAGATCGAGCATGATAGTTCAAGGGTGGTGCCAGAATAGCTTGGCAAGCTATTCTGGCATCCCCCTTAAACTATCAGGCTCGACCCATGTCTTGCTGTGGTGTGTCGGGGGCTGAGTGAGGTAATGCATGTACCTTGACCACCTTCCTCGACGCCGCATTGTGTCTCTCAAAACAAGGTTATCTATAACTGATAGTAAAAATATATATACAGTACATGCACATCTATCCTGTCTACGATAGCAAGTTGGCCTTTTTTTAAGCTGTTTTTTTTTTTAAGCTCTTACCCATGTTTTCAGTTCCAGAGCCACACGACTCTTTTTTTTTTTCTTTTTTTTTTTTTTTTTTTGGGGGGGGGGGGGAGGGGGGGGGGTAGAATTATGTCGACGTTGTTCCGGCGCATGCAACCTCGTAGGTGAAATTTTGGCACGAATGGTGTTGTTGGTGCGGCCTCCCGTCTGGATTAAAAAAAAAAAAATCTCGAACCTACAGCTCAACAGGAAGTGCTCAAAACCTCCTTGCGAAGAAAGCATCAAATCGTATATCTTTCTAAATTGTAAGTTACGAGTTGCATGCGAACACCATCGATGCGCTAATCCCTTAACTGCCGAGAATAACAACTGCAAGAGACGTAGGTCTATGCATCATGCTGAGTCCAGTTGTATTGTTGAATGAACAAAGCCTTCAGAAACAAAACATGCGTACAGCGTCAGGGCAGAGGTTAAGCATCAGGAAGTAGCTGATCCACTATATGTTTTAACCTTTTCACTGCGACAACTCAACGAACACCCAAATGCAAGGGGCGTAGATCCTGGTGAGCCCCCACAATTATCAGCATGTTATCAGGCATTTTGACTGTCATGACTCAAAGCTGTTTTATCCAGGGGCGAGCTTCGATTGCTAAACTTTCGCGAATACAATCAACTACACTGCAGTTCGCTCTTCAATAGTGTGCAGCATTGGTTGGTTGGTTAGTTCGGGTTTAACGTCCACAGCACCAAGGTGATCATGGACGGCCCTGACGGGCGGGTTATGGGGGACAGGGAAATCTATTGCCTATGGAGTACGACCTGAACACTGATCAACTCAGGCGCACTCCAACTGTGCCACTTTGATTTACAAGGATTTCAACGGACATGCTATTGAACAAATCCGGTTTTTTTCCCTCTGGATTGTGAGTCCAGCTACCGGGGCCGGGACGGGATTCGAACCCACGACCCGGCGATTCCCTTCGCTCTCCTGCTCCGATGTTTAACCGCCTGAGCTATTTCGGACTCTTGTGCAGCATTCATTCTTTGCCTACTTAAATAGTAACTTTCCTGTGTTATGTACCCTTCCACTATGTAATTTTGTTAACTCATTCGCGGCAAGCCGCATCCGGATGCGCGCCTTATGCCTTATGCCTTATGCCGCGCATCCGGATGCGGCTGGCCGCGAATGATTTAAGAGATCATTACTGGACCCGGTGCGCATGTCAAGTAACCGCTTGTGACGAACTTTCAGCGCTAATACAGCCAAGCACACGCGCTGCAAGCGATCCTTGGCAGGGTGGATCTCGCCGCCGATAGTTTCCTACGGGAAGTAATCTCTCGGCGGCTGAAGTCGACAGCCGTAGGCAAAGAGTTAATGTAAGACATGCGAGGAGGACTTATGAAGGGGATTACGCTTGCAAGCTAATTACAGTGCAATCATATATGTTTACATTATACCTTTGATCCCTTCACTGTCGGTGGATGCAGATTATGTTTCTGAAATCATTCTGAACCAGCCGTGCGCGCCAAAAGGAACGTGGGTACAACGTGGTTTCAGCAAGAGGTATAGATCCTCATTAGCCCCCGCAACTGTGGGAGTTCATAGGGATCTATACCTCTTTCAGTTAGGTGGGGTTCCGTTTTATTTTGTCGGCAGTGAAGGGGTTAAAAGGTAACTTTTTGTGTTACGGCAATTACTACAGCCTCTTTCCGGGAGGTACCCACTCCCCCCCCCCCCCCTACATACATTTGCTGTTACAAAAGACAGATAGGGAACCACATTACCAAGCCACTGCAAAAAGTATGTGGAAGACATTATAGATTGTTTATGTAATGCACATTTCTCCCCCTCTGACAGTGCTTTACCTACTTCACCCGCTAGTCTTCCTTATAGCTTGTTTGTTTGTTTGGTTGGTTGTTTGATTGGTTGGTTGGTTCGTTGGTTGGTTGGTTCGTACGTTCGTTCGTGCGTTGACGGTTTGCTTGATTGCGTGCTTGGTTGCTTGCTTGCTTCGATTGTTGGTTGCTAGCTTGATTGGTTATTGGTTGGTTGATTGGTTGGTTTGGTTTGGTTGTTGGTTGGTTCGTAGGTTGTGTTTGGTTGGTTATGTCTGGCTGGTTGGTTTGTTTGTTTGGTTGTTGGCTGGTTGGTTGGTTAGTTGGTCGGATGTGTTTGGTTGGTTGGTTTGGTTGTTTGTTGGTTGGTCTGTTGGTTGGTTAGTTTGTTGCTTGGTTATTAGTTTTGGTTGTTTGTTTGTTTCCTCCTTTGTTAGTAGTTGTTGTTGCTGCTGCTATTCACATGTGGAATGTGACCTTGCCATGCGGATATGCACAGACATTACAAAAGTGCTTCGCCTTTATCGGGCCAAGCACGTTCTAAGGGGGGAAAAAAAGACACCTGCTGTTTGTTATTCATTTCCTCTGCGCTTTCTTTTCTTTTCGTTCTTTATATGGAAGATCCTTTGTTTTGAATGAACGTGCGCTGCGGTTTGCCGGCTCGTATATTACGCCGAAAGCCTTTGACAAACTGGACAAAGAGGACTGAGAACCGGGAAGTGTTTCACAGAAAGCACAAAATGCTTTAGTCATTTCAGAAGGGGCCTTTCAGTTGCAGAAGCAAGTGACTGTCGCACTGGTGCAGGAGACTACGACAAGTCAAAAAAAAAAAAAAAAAAAAGGCATGGGGTAAAATGTGACCAAATAATGGATATAAAAGTCAGATAAACTCGGCACCTAGATACACAGCTTAATGCGTTCCGGATGCCGCTCGCCGCGAATTGAATGCAGTAAAACAGCGTTTCCATATAACTACGCAACAACAAAGCGGTAGGCTACACGGCCAAAAAAGTAGCTGAACATCAGGCGGAAAACTACTTTGTGTGTTTCCATATAGCGCTGCGACAGGCGGCATCGCGCCCTTACATTGTTAAGAATTGTTGCGATTTGTTGTCACGTGCTGAAAAGCATGCTTCCTTCACAGCGAAATCGCGGCAGAATCGCTTTTGAATCACATCCACAGGGCGATACAATTTTGTTGCGCCGCTGTCGCCTGTCGACCCACAAACGCGCCGCTGTCGCGTCGTGCATATGGAAACACTCCTTTATTTCTCGATTAGTGTCCCTGTCGCCATCGCTTTTGCGTCGCTGTCTCGCCGCTATATGGAAGCACCACCTAAGCGTACAGACTGTCGAAAAACGTCTTCGTATAGTGTATCGCCTGATTAGATAGGCTCCTGTATGGCCACCAAGGTAATCTGGCACTGCTCTTGAACCGCCAGAGCCTATCTACCTCCATTAGTTGACACTGATGGTGAAAAAAGTATACACGTACGTGACCCCGTATCGCCCATTTTTATTTAGAGCGTATGGCTGCATACATTCGCATTGTGATGTTGTACAGCACGGGGTGTCGAGCGTTTCTTTTTTCATAATTTGCATTGGTTTTGTACCCAACTGAAGTTCGTTAGGCCGACGTGCGCGGGCCAACTGTGGCCGACGTCGGTCTGAGGATCACTTTGTTGCTCACTGGGATCCTGTTCCCCCATATTTTTTAAAACATATCGTTTCTTTTTTCTTCTTTTTTTTTTCTTTCACGTAAGACATGTCCGGGTTCATTCTGAGTGAACACATGATAGCGCTGGGTATATTCTTAGAGTTATTTAATTTTGTTACACCCTGTTACTTTTCCACCTCCAAACGTCGTGCTATAATGCAATCCTACGACGTGGGGGAGATGAATCCAACATGACAGTTCAAGAGCAGTGCCTAATTCTGCCACGTGAAGGACCCCCCCCAAAAAAAAAACCACCACCACCACCCACCCCCCCCCCCCCCCAAAAAAAAAAAAAAAAAAAAAAAAAAAAAAAAACCACCAAACAAACAAAACAAAACACAAAAACAACAAAAAAACACAACACAACACACACACACACACACACACACACACACACACACACACACACACACACACACACACACACATGTGAGTCCATATTTGTGAAAAAATATTTTCATTATATTACAATGAAAATCTCTATTTTCACAAAACAATGGGTTTTTTTCCTATCTTTTGTCTTAAAGGAGTAGAATTAGCTTGGCCTCTTTGGCAAGGGATAAGCTATTCAGGCGCAGCTCTTGAACAAAATTCCAAATCTGTTCGTTGTTCCACGGCGCTGAATGCAGAAAGCTGTTTCAACGAATACAAGAAATCTCCTAATCCTTTGCCTGTTGGTGGCGGGTTTTATTTTGGTAGCGATGATTCCTGCAGGAATCTTAATAATAATAATAATAATAATAATAATAATAATAATAATAATAATAATAATAATAATAATAATAATAATAATAATTACGGTATTTATAATGCGCTTATCTTATAATAATTATAACTCTAAGCGCGCACTCACAACTCGCGCACGCATGCGCACGCTTTAGACAACGACCTACGTACCACAAATAGTGAAATACATTACGACAGTCTGCTTAGGGTGGGGAGTGTGGTAGTATAGCGCTAGAACTGTTGAAAGAGGTGAGTTTTGAGGGCGGACTGGAAGTAGGAGAGAGAGTGTTTCTGACGGAGAGAGAGTGAGAGAATGTTCCAGGTGGCTGGACCGTATACTGAGAAGGAGCGGGGGCCGAAAGTGCTGAGTTTGGTGCGGGGGATGTGGAGGCGGAGAGGGTCGGAGGCGGAGCAGAGGGAGCGGGAAGGAGTGTAGGGGTGAAGTAAGTTGGAGAGATAGACAGGAGCGCAGTTGTTCAGGGATTTGTAGCAGAGAGACAGAATCTTGTATTGGATGCGTTGGGGGATGGGGAGCCAGTGAAGGAGTTTGAGCAGGGAAGTGATGTGGTCGGATTTTTTTCTTTCTGATGACGAGGCAGGCAGCATTGTTCTGGACGCGCTGGAGAGTGAAAGTGGTGGAGTGAGGGAGGCCGGAAAGGAGAGAGTTGCAGTAGTCGATGCGAGATAAGATGAGAGAGACAGCGAGTTTGGTGGCAGCTTCGGTAGTGAGGTATTTTCTGATCTGACTGATGTGGCGGAGGTGGAAGTAGCATGCATGGGCCGTGACGGAGACGAAGCTGGTCATGGAAAGAGAATAATCGAGGATAACGCCGAGGTTTTTGGCCGAGTCAGAGAGGGAGATGGGGGTGCTGTCGAGTTGAAGGTGGAGAGAGGGAGGGAGCTGGAAAGTTTCTGGCGAGTGCCTACCAGCATGGCTTCCGTTTTGTCGTCGTTCAGTTTAAGCTTGTTTACTGTCATCCAGTTTTTCACGTTTTCGTAGCAGTCGGCCGTGCGAGTCAGTAGTGACTGAGTGTTGTCGAATTTGTCTTTGTCTAGTAGATGTGAGTCGTCAGCGTAGAGGTGGTGGTGTATGTGGTGAGACTGACAAAGAACCGCCAACGACAACCAAAGGGTAAATTATAGTCGTCAGGATCACTCTATCTCCTGTGCAAACGAAATGCGGTAGTTAAAGGGAAATTCCGATGAAGCAAAGACAGTTGAACTCATTCTGACCGCGACACACCACAGCAGGATATTGCTCGACCATGATAGTACAAGTGTACTCATTCTGCCCGCGACACACCACAGCAAGATATTGCTCGACCATGATAGTACAAGTGGCAGAATAGCTTTGCGCCAAGCTATTCTGCCACCACCCTTGAACTATCATGGACGATCTGTCTCCTGAATTGTAATGCAGTCCTCAGAGGATGACTCCAAAATGTGGGCATTTCGTACCTCGGGCACAATGGGTTAAGCCAAGTTTTGCCGCGAAGAGCAAGAATCTCTTTGTATTACAATGAAAATCACGCTTTCTGCAAACGTGGGCAAACTGTCTTTAACCCTTTGGCTGTCGGTAGCGGTTTTTGTCGCGATGATTCCTGCAGGAATCATCGCGACAAAAACCGCTACCGACAGCCAAAGGGTTAACCTTCCCGGGGCAGGCAGCTCTTGTTCCTCCAAGAGAAAACCGGGATAATAGACGACGATTTGGTGGTTATGTCTGTTGCCTTTATTATCATGTTTATATCCACGTGTGCGTGTAGCAATGTAAACTGAGGGGTAATTTATTTCTTCGTGCATATCGGTGGCGTAGGAAGATTTTCAGGCCCCGACCCTCAAACTTAAAAGCACACTACCGCCCAAAGGAACACTTCTGTTACAAACGGTTACGAAACGCTACACACAGGTCTATTTGTAGCACACACACACACACACGCACACACCCACACCCACACCCTCACACACCCATCCCGTGTGTTGTACTTAAGTTCCTAGTGTACCGTGTAGTATGTCATTATGATATGTATTTATGCATTACTTTATAATTTACAGTTGCAGGTGCAGGTGATTTTGAGACGTATGCAGCACCTTGTCTCATTAGTGACACTTTTTTGCACTGTACTTTTCCAAGCTGTTTCCCTTTCGCAAATCAGTTTTTTTTAGGGTGATTGTACAAATCAGGACATAATCCCCCATGACCAGTTACTCACTATTATGCTTCATTTTTTCAGAATCCAAAGAGCGCTGAGGCTGACAAGAACTCAAAGAGCAGAATTTGATACGTTTGGGACTGGATGCCACAGACAGTACTTAGAACTGCGACAGTGTCTCTCCATTGGCTGTTGTAGTCTATCTGCTTAAAAATTACTTGTTTGGTATTGCTACATGCTACAGAATGATGAAACAGTGTGTCTCCAGAGATTACTCTACAGGTTTCGCTTATATCACATAAAGAGTGTTCAACCATACAAAACATTTCTGGGACTGATGAGGATTTGACTGATGGTGTAAAATATACTCCCAAAAGTGTATGGCTTCATCTTGAAATACTACTGCTTTGTAGCATGCCGGATTCAGCGCCGGATCAATCAGTTTTCAAGTGGGAGGTGGGGGTGTTCAATGACAATGTTTAAACTGTACACTGTTGTAATTGAAATGGTACAGTGGAAAGAGGGGGGTGGGGGTAGGGGGTGCTGCAATACATTAAAGCACCCTCCTCCTAATCCTATGTTGTGGACTGGCAGTGAAAGATTTTTTTAAGCCGGGGGGGGGGGGAGGGGGGGTGCTGTAGTACCAAAGCACCCCACTGAATCCGGCCCTGGTATGTTTGGGGAGGGTTAGACACACACACAATTAAAGTTAGGGTAGAACTATACTTGTTTACAGAATGGCATTGTCATCACTAGAATGCTGTGAAAGTCATGCACGGTTTGAAAATCACTTTTTCACCCGTTGCAGAGGAGGAGATGTGATTTACAGTGGCTGTTGAGATCAGTGTTTTGATTTCATTTTTTGATCAATAAATCAGAGAAACATTGATTGATTGTTTAAAAATTGAAAGAAACTGGAGCATGTTGTGTGGTGTGTGTGTGTGTGTGTGTGTGTGTGTGTGTGTGTGTGTGTGTGTGTGTGTGTGTGTGTGTGTGTGTGTGTGTGTGTGTGTGCACTCAAACATGTGTGTGTTCTCATGCATGTTTGTGTTCTCATGCATGCGGTTTGTGTGCAAGGTTGTTTGCATATGTGTGTGTGTGCTCGTGTATTTGTGTGTGCTTACTCATGCTCGCGCGCGCGTGCGTGCGTGTGTTTGTGTGTGCGTACTACAGATAAAGGTATGTGCATATTGTCATTTACAGACTGAAATCTGTGAAGTGTGTGTGTGTGTGTGTGTGTGTGGACTCATACATGTGTGTGTTCTCATGCATGTTTGTGTACGCATCAGTGCATGCGGTTTGTGTGCAAGGTTGTTTGCATATGTGTGTGTGCTCTTGTATTTGTGTGTGGTTACGCATGCTCGCGTGCGTGCGTGCGTGCGTGTGTGTGTGTGTGTGTGTGTGTGTGTGTGTGTGTGTGTGTGTGTGTGTGTGTGTGTGTGTGTGTGTGTGTGTGAGTTCAGCACTACAGATAAAGGTACATGCATATCGTCATTTAGGCCTACAGAGTGAAATCTGTGACGTGCTGCCCACGATTCACATGCACGTAAGTTGTGCTTTTGCATCCCAGTGCCATGGTTACATTGGTGCAAGTATATGTCTACAGACGTTCGAATGGGTCCAAACGCTAGATGCTGGGCAAGACATGGTTTATTTAGACACAGAATAATTCTGTCCAACACTCGTCATCTTAGTAATATCCAGTAATTTGACAATGACTTCCCTCCGCTCTATAAATGCAACGCTAGCTTTACGAGCAACATCTAAACTAAAATAGATTGACGCGCTAATGGCTGCGCAGAACAAACAAGTGTAAATACGCGTGTGCGTAGATGTTTATGTGTGTCGGCAAGGCATCTATATCTATCTATCTATATCCAGTAGTCTTGCCGACCGTTGGGGCACCACTGATGACTTGGCAACCAGCTCCCTCCAATCCTCTCTGTTCTCTGCCATTCTCAGCGTATCGCCCAGCTTCAGTCCTGTCCACTCTGAGATATTGTCCTCCCATCTTTTCCTCTGTCTTCCTCTCCTTCGTCCTCCTTGCACAGTGCCTTGCAGGATTGTTTTGGCAAGCCCTGCTGAACGCGTGACATGCCCATACCACTTCAGTTTGCGTTTGCGGCAAGGCATAACAAACACAAAAGGTGCTGGAAATGTGTCTTCCAATACGTGCAATAGAACTTTATGAAGAAATTTAACCCATAAAGCCCTGACATGGTAGGACAGGATGTGGATCGACCAAGTTAGTTCAAGGGTAGTGTCAGGATAGCTTGGCGCCCTGTAGGCGCCAAGCTATCCTGACACTACCCTTGAACTTTCATTGTCGATCTGTCTCCAGAACTGTCACGGATGCAGACCGATCAAAGGATATGTCTACATGCATTGATGATTTCATCCTCACCATGTACTCAGTTAATCGACCGACAAGGTATTTCAGCAGACTAAAGGTGGCGGGGTTAACGTGGATGCAAAAGTACTCAGGCCGTAGCCTACCATTACCAGAGTTGGTGTGGCCAAGCCCTACCTGACCCCACAATGCACTATTGCCATATTCGTAACAACTGTCAGAAAGTTCGTAGACACGCGCTCGCTGGACTGGAGTGCTTTGTGCCAAAGTGATAGGTTGGTACAGAGATCATGGGATCTCTTGGAACTTTGTGACATTGTACAGACGCATGTCAAAACTGCACGTGTTTCGACGCCGAAAATGGTGGACTAAAAGCCCGGACAAACATGCGATATCCCCCCACCCCACCCTCACCCCCCTCCCAAAAAGAAAATTGTCCCAAAGCATTTGGAGATTCCAATGGGAATTCGGTAACAAGTGTCACCACATTTTCAGCAAGCTCTTGACAACACCGGGATCCTACTCCACTGTATATACCCAATGCGCAAAAGGCCCGCGGGCCGACGTCGGTCCGCGGGCCTTTTGCGCATCAGGTACGTCATACCTCATCCCGCCTATCAACTGTAATAATACTCAGGCAGACACAATGTGGCATTTCCTGCTTTTGGTTGGCAGGATACATGCACAGGCACCTGATGGGTGCGTGATTGTATAATACAAGCGGCAAAAAAATAAAATAAATAAAATAATACGGTTCCCGCGAAAGAGCCCTCGCGCGCACAGTACACTCTCAGCAGTACGTACCATGCGCGCGTGGACGCTCACTTGTTGAAACCGCATTTGCTGTATTTCAAATATTAACACGAACTCGTCGAACGCGTGTGGATACGTGAACTCTCCATGACAGCAGTGCTGCAAAAAGACAGCGCCAGTTTAGCACAGCTAAAAATAACGTATTCTATTATGATGTTGTTTCCCTGAAAAAGCGGTCGGTGTGAATGGAAAACAAGCCGAGATTCTGAGAGAACGCAAAAGTACTCGTGCGCTTCCTGTTGTCATGCATTTAACTCATTGTACCCCAGACACACCACAGCAAGATAAGGATCTACCACTGTGATAGTTCAAGGGTGATGCGAGAATAGCTTGGCGCCTATGGGCGCCAAGCTATTCTGGCATCACCCTTTAACTATCATGGTCGATCTGTGTCCTGCACTGCAATGCAGTCTTCAGAGAACATCGGCAAAATGTAAGAATTTCGGTGTTGGGGTAGAATGGATCGGTTTCTACGCAGCTGATTAACACCCTCGCTGCCAGTGATCACGAACTGCGCACAGACCGACATTCGCTTGAAGAACGCAAGATGTAAATTGGAGAAATTTAGACCTAACAAGCGACTGCGGGGGCTCATGAGGGTTTATGTCTCTTGCAGCTGTGTAGGGTTGGCCTTGGCGAAGCAGTTAAGGGGTTAATCCCTTGACTGTTCCCGACGATACACGTTCGTCCATTCCGCATAACGATATCGCAAGCAGCAGTCAAGGGGTTACAGTGTTTCATCATTTGTTATTCGATACTGGTCAGCCTCAGTATTATACGCGCTCCAGTGTATCGCGGAATCGGAGGTAACGCTGAGTTATTTCTGGCCATCAAAACCTTACATGTCTTTGAGCAGGCCTCTCAGAGCAACATTAACCCCTTTGCTCCCAGTGATCACGGATTTCGCGTCTGAAACCACTGCACACTGACCGGCGTACGCGTGAAAAACACACATGAAATGGAACCAGAAATGGACATACAGAACATAGGATTAACAAGAGATATAAACATTCATGATGTCCATTATTATCCGAAAAGACCATATTTTAAATACAAAATTTTGAGCTGTTGCCCTCAGCCTGCCGGTACAGAAGTTACAACCGTAAGACAAACAGAAGGAAGTTTTATATTATTCCCACCGCTGTTATCCTTTTGAACAAAATGGCATTGCCTTTTATTAAATGTATTCAGCTGTGACATCTGTACGCGAGCATGAGGGGGATGGAAAGTGTCAGTTTTGTTCTTGTAAGGTTTATGTGATAATAGCTTTTTTATACATGTAATGTATGTCAATATTAAAATAGATGTTTGTATTAGTATAGTTATCAGTATTAGTATAGTTGTCAGTATTAGCATAGCTGTCAGTATTAGTATAGTTCTTAATTATGCGTGAATGGGTGCCTGTGTGTATGTGTGTGCGTATGTCCGTCTTATCCATTTTTTTTTTTAATTCACTTGACATATTTATTCGCTCCCGTCCAAACTGGAATTGCCCCTTCGTGGGATAATAAAGTTATTTGAATGGACTTGATGAGCCCCCCCCCCCCCCCCTCCACTGCGTCTTGATGAGCCCCCTCCACTGCGTCTTGATGAGCCCCCCCCCCCCCCCCCACTGCGTCTTGATGAGCCCCCTCCACTGCGTCTTGATGAGCCCCCTCCACTGCGTCTTGATGAGCCCCCCCCCCCCACTGCGTCTTGATGAGCCCCCCCCCCCCCCACTGCGTCTTGATGAGCCCCCTCCACTGCGTCTTGATGAGCCCCCTCCACTGCGTCTTGATGAGCCCCCTCCACTGCGTCTTGATGAGCCCCCTCCACTGCGTCTTGATGAGCCCCCTCCACTGCGTCTTGATGAGCCCCCTCCACTGCGTCTTGTAGCGTCTCTTGTAGCCATAACCCAGCATTAAAGTACTAACAAATAGTTTAGTTCTTGAAAACAGTACCTCTGTCATTTTTGAATGATTCTGGTGCTGTTCTTTCTCAAGAAGAAGTAGGTCCGTGGGTTTCCTAGTTCACACATTAAAGTACCATTACGCATAAATCTGAAGACACATTTCAGCATCATTCAGGGGATCTAACTGTTTGTCTGTCCAGCGCTGAGTAATTCCCCTTGGTCGGTATACAATTCTGCCAGCGCTAGCCTCACCTATCTGGTTTGTGAGTATCTATAACTCGAGGCAAATTTATAACGTTACATTGTTGTGTATTGTCGTGTGCATCTACTGTGGGAAATCAGGGTATTTACCCGACCACATTTAGTAGTGCACTTTCGTGTTTGTTTATGTATGTTTCTCCTACCTACTTCCTAAGTTCCGGAGAAAGACATGGGTTATAAGCGAGACCTGATGCATCCTTTTTGAGGATGTAGATGATCATCTTGCTCTATACTTGTGTATTTCTCTGTGGGCTGGCGATTGGGTGCCAGATAGGCGGGGGCAGGGGATCTAACTGTTTGTCTGTCCAGCGCTGATTAATTCCCCTTGGTCTGTATACATAGCATCATTGGTGTTTGTTATGCCCTGTCGACACACCAAATGAACTTTAACAGCAGTTTGGACACGCAGCAAAAGCACACTCGTAATCGCACTTATTTATTCTGCGCAGCCGTTAGTGTGTCAACCTATTGTTAGCTGTTTCTTGTACTGATAGACGGTAGTATTTCTCGAACAGAGTGAAGTCATTGTCAGTATACTTGATATTAAGACGATCTGTGCTGAACCGGATTGTCCTGTATCTAAATGAACCATAACGAGACCTGTGTGTAGCGTTTCGGAACCATCTGTTACAAAAGTGTATCTTTGAACAGTTACGGCGGTAGTGGGCCTTATGCCGCGTATCCGTAGATGGCACGTCTCGAATGAGTTAAGCATTCACCATCCTAGAACTATAGGCCTATCGGTCGATCAATATCCCGAAGAAAAATTATTGACGATATTAATAACGATGATGAGTGTGTCGCAATGTCATGCAGTCTGGGGCGCCAAACGCTCTCGTTCCAAACTGAGCTCGTAGAGATCACTTCCGGGTTTGGGATAAAATATATATATATATATCTGCAGGCACAAAATCCTCGCCCCGATGTCGGCCATGTTACTAGCCCGCGCACAGCTTGCCAGCAACCGCCGATGTCGGTCCTAAAGAGCTAAACAGATTTGTCTTATTTTATAAATATTTTACTGCACTTTTACAGAAACACGCATTATTTTTTCCAGTATGGCAGTCTAAAATACAGCTCAACTATGCCATCAGTCTGCAAAAAGGCGTCAAGGAAACTTCATTGTCTGTTTTGAAACAAAGTATAAAACAGAAAATTATCTTTAGACGAGTTTTTGTTTTATACTTCGTGTTATTGATTCTTGAAAACGTGAATATTCTCATAAGCCCACGCAGGATTTTTCACTTTTACATTATTTTTTTCCCAGTACGGCATTCGAAAATAAAGATCGCGTCTGCCATATTTTCTGTTTTATACTTTGTTTTCAAACAGACGATACAATTTTCTAGAGTATTGAAAATACGTAGATTCTCATAAGCTCCCGCCCCCCCCCCTTTTCTCTCTCTCTCTCTCTCTCTCTCTCTCTCTCTCTCTCTCTCTCTCTCTCTCTCTCCCCCCCCCCTCCACACTTCTCCCCCTCCCCTCAGAAGCTGCAAAAAAGGAGAATCTATCCCCGTTTCGCGTAGTGTTCCACGGGAACTGCCAGATTGCCTGTACTCAAATTTTCCTAGGCGCCATAGGCTAATTTGGCGCCGTCCTTGAAGAAAGACACCAATGAAGCGACACTACACTTGAGCTGTCAGGGGTCGATCCTATACCCATCGATGGTATTTAACCCCTTCACTGTCCAGAGAAAAAGTGAATACGATCGAACCACAAGAGGTATAGATCCTCATGAGCCCCCCGCAGTTGCGGGGAGGGGGGGGGGCTCATGAGGATCTATGCCTCTTGCCGACACCACTGTGTATCCATCTTCCTCGGACGGTCGGGGATTTGGGGCGTTGACCCAACAAAGATTTGCTAAACATAATCTGCGTCCACTGGGAGTGAAGGGGTTAACTCTTATCATTCGGAATACACCAGTGTGTGAAACAAATTTGGCTAAAATAGTTCAAGGGTAGTGCCAGAATAGCTTGGCGCCTCTAGGCGCCAAGCTATTCTGGCACCACCCTTGAACTACTGAAGCCATTGGTCTATATCCTTATCTGTAAGTACTATAATGTAGCTTGCATATGTCAGTGTACAGACTTTAAGCTTTTAGCCTCAGTATGATATGGGATAAATAATGAGGGTGAGTACATGCAACGCCCACAGGTCTATCATCTTACACGGACGGTTGCTCAGGATTGTCTCAACTCTTCCTGAAACCGGAGCCATTTAATAGCAAATTTAATCAGTGCGCCTTAGAAAAGATACTTTAACTGCGGCGCGTTTAACGCCCGACGAATTTCTAAAGGGCAGAGGAACATTGATGTAAATTGGACCAGAAAGAAGCACAGAATATTACGAAATACGCAGCTCCTTGGTCAACTTGGCGAATACCCCACAAGAGAAATATATGCATTCTCATGAGCACCCCTAGCAAGCGGACCAGGAGGCGGTGAGGGGAGGGGGGGGGGGAGGGGGCGTTAAAATCTATGTTTCTTTCAGTTGGGTGAGATTTGTATCGAAATGTCAACTGTACAACCTACGCTAAGTACATGTTCTCAAATATTCCAGAAAATATCACAACAAAAAAATATGTAATAACTGTTTTTCTCATAAAATAAAAACAAGATGGGATGAACCATAACCCACAAAGTCCCTTCTATACGAGAGCTGTCCTCGCTGTCAAGGGTCTCTACCTTTTGTCTTTGACCTAATTCTGATGTTGAATTATCTCCTATTGAAAAAGTCTCGCAGCTTACAGACACTGTCTTCTTCAGCGAGTTTGCTGATTTCCTTGAACATTGCAATGCATTGAGTGGGAACCTTGTGATTGTTGGCAATTTTAACATTCACTATGACTGTGCTTCCAACACCAACACATCCCATGTCGTGGATCTGCTGCATACGTTCGGTCTGTCTCAGGGTGTGCACCAACCGACTCACAACAAGGGACACATACTAGACTGGGTTGTGTACAGAGAGGAGGATTCTATTTTTGGGTCCGCCTGTGTGAGCCATGCCTTGTCCTCCGACCACCTTCCTGCCACGTGCCTGCTGGATATTGCAAAGCCTCGTCCGCCTCCAGTTTTCAGGATCACAAGGAACTTGAAGGGGATCGACCTGGACAAGTTCAGGGCCTATGTCGCCGCTTTTGTCTCTGGCCACCCACACGCCTCGGCGGATAAGCTGAACGCTGGACTCAGGGCCCTGCTAGACCAGCACGCCCCGGCTGATAAGCTGAACGCTGGACTCAGGGCCCTGCTAGACCAGCACGCCCCGGCTGATAAGCTGAACGCTGGACTCAGGGCCCTGCTAGACCAGCACGCCCCGGCTACTCGTCGCAAGGTGGCCCAGCGCCTCTCTACACCCTGGTTCCCATCTGTGGCGTCTGAACTGCACGCCTTTAAGCATGAGAGACGTCAGGTTGAGCGACTTTGGCTTAAGTCAGGACTGACAGTGCATAAACAGATTTTCAGTCAGTTGAAGCACAAAGTCACGCGTCTGACAGACCATGCAAAAACTGTGTTTTATTGTTCTAAGGTTGCTGCTGCTGGTACATGCAAAGAATTGTTTTGCATTGCCAACAACCTTATGGGAAAGGTCAGGTCTGTTGTTCTTCTTAGCACCAACCCCACCCCAAGTTCTTCCAAAGCTTTTCTCAGATTACTTTAGTGACAAAGTCGAACGCATCTGCGACAATATTGATAAATGTGCCGATGCTGGTATGAAAAACTATCCATCTGCAGAGACCTCTTTTTCAGGCCAGCCTCTGACACGTTTTTGTCCTGTAACGGAGAAAATTTGTGCAAGAAATCATGATTAAGATGTCGCCTAAAACGTGTGACCTCGACCCTGTCCCCTCATCTCTTCTACTTGAATGTTACGGATAGATTGTGCCAGATGTCACAGAAAGTGTAAACCAGTCTCTTAGAACAGGTGTTGCCCCAGCATGTTTCAAAACTGCCATTGTAAAACCTCGTTTAAGAAGCATACTCTTGACCCAAATGATCTGAAAATTTACAGACCTGTATCTAACCTCACATTTCTTTCAAAATTACTAGAGAAAATAGTTTTGTCGCAGTTATTCGACCATATCAAAAGTAATGACATCTGGCACGCTTTTCAATCCACCTACGGCCTCGGTCATAGCACACGGAGACGGCGTTGCTTCGTGTCGTGAACAACCTGCTCACCGCCAGTGATGAAGATAATGTTTCTGTTCTGGCCCTTCTTGACTTGAGCGTTGCTTTTGACACGATAGATCGCCAGATCCTCATTCAACGTTTAGACTCTGTTTTTGGCACCAAGAGTATCGCTTTACACTTTTTTTAGTCTTTCCTCTTTGGAAGAAAGCAAGTAGTGTCTGTGTTGGGAGTAGAGACCGATCCCGCTGAGCTTGTTTACGGTGTTCCCCCATGCTCTGTTTTGGGGCCGATCCTTTTCACGTTGTATACCCAGCCTTTATCTAGTGTTATCAAATGTCACTCTGTTTCTCATCATTTGTATGCTGATGACACAGAGCTGTACGCCAGTGCCCAACGCAAACATGTTAGTCAGATGTTCCAGTCTTTAGAGTCTGTTTCACAGACGTTCAGAACTGGACCACACAGAATAAATTGCAAATGAATAGTGACAAAACTGAGGCCTTCAGATTTTCTTGTTCAGCCTCCATCCACTGATCTCCCAGACTCGATCAGGGTTGGTCAAAACAGTATCCCCTTTTCCGAGTCGGCCCGTAATCTTGGTGTTATCTTTGACAATAGGCCTGACATGGTCAATGAGAGAGCATGTCAACATGGTTTGCCAATCTTCCTTCTTTAAATTGAGAAAGATCAGTTTAATTCGACACCTTATCACTACCGAAGCAACTAAAACGCTTGTTACCTCTCTTGTTCTTTCACGCATTGATTTTTGTAATTCCCTCTTGGCTGGTGTTCCTCAGAATCTTCTTGATAAACTTCAAAGAGTTATGAACTGCTCTGCCCGACTAATTTACAGAGTACCGAAACGTGAGCACATAACACCCTTACTTGTTCACATGCACTAACTGCCTGTATCTCAAAGAATTGTGTACAAGGTCTCTGTTATTTGTTAAAATGCTATTACCGGTTCTGCTCCCCCATATTTGTCCGACCTTGTTTATATTTACACGCCTTCAAGATCCCTCCGTTCAGCATCAGACACGCGTATTTTCAGGGTTCCTAGGCGAAAGAAGTCTAGCTAGGGCCAGCGTGCCTTTTCTTATTTCGGTCCAGTCACCTGGAACGACCTTCCAGCCCATGTCAGACATGCCCCAACTCTGCTTTTAAATCACTGCTCAAGACCTATCTGTTTTTTATGCATATAGTTAGATGCATTTTCAGTGCGTTAGCAATCTTTGGCAGCAACTGTTCTTGTAACGGTGTGTGTATGTGTGAGTGTGAGCCTTTGATATGTGTCACTTTAGTTTTTGTAACATTTATTGTAGCGTTTTCTTTCTTGTACTTTTTGTTCTGTGATTTTTTATATTGTAAAGCGCTTAGAGCAAATATCATTTGGAGGTTAAGCTCTATATAAATGTACATTATTATTATTATTATTATTATTATTATTAGTAGTAGTAGTAGTAGTAGTAGTAGTAGTAGTAGTAGTAGTAGTAGTAGTAGTAGTATATTATTATTATCTGCCAATGCGTCAGTGAGTTCTATAACGGGCGCAGGACATACGGGTCATTGATTTGTCAAACGTCATTTATCATAAAGTAAGTTTTAGTTTTTACGTAATTTTATATTTTACGTGATATGAGTTTCACTTTCGCTTCATAGGCTTGAGAAAATGGTGACAAAACTAGAACTTTACGGTACAATTTCAGTCTTGCTATAATTTGTGTGAAAACAGGTTGACTTTACCCAACTACATGACATTCTAAGTACACGGGTCACTTGCATGCTCTTCTAAAAGCGCGTCGATGTGTGTGTGTGTGTGTGTTAGTGCGTGCGTGTGCGCGCGCTCCAAACATCTCCAAGAGGCATAGATCCTCATGTGCCTGGAGGGCGCATGAGGATCTATTCCACCTGGAGATGCGCGCATGTTTGTGTGTGTGTGTGAGAGAGAGAGAGAGAGTGAGAGAGAGAGAGAGAGAGGGGGAGAGAGAGAGAGAGAGGGAGGGAGGGAGAGAGAGAGAGAGAGAGAGAGAGAGAGAGAGAGAGAGAGAGAGAGAGAGAGAGAGAGAAAGAGAGAGAGAATGACGTCATATTTAGAGTATTATGTCAGTGTCTGCGTGATGACGGAGTTGCCTCTTTTGCGTCACCGCCACTGTCTGACTTTCTCTAGAAGTAAAGGTTTCTTACTGTTTTAATTCTTTTCTGAATAGAATTAATTTTTACTAAAGAAGTTGAAAGGATACTAAACTGGCTAACGAACTCATCCAATGTCTTTCTCCAAACTAGCTATATCCCAAAGTTCAAGTAAGCATGACAAAAATTACGGACTCTAATCTGGGTCAACCGACTTCCTATAAACGGTTGTTTATGTCTTCAGTGAGACATTCAATACAATATGCTCGGAGGCACTCTTAGCCACCCACTTAAGAAAGTATTTCGCCACGTTTCAAGCTTGTGTGTACAGAAATATCGGAGATTCTCTTCTTTACATACATACGCATACACATACGCACATACGGCGCTTCGCGCCAAATGTACGTTCAGCAGCGAGGTTAGCGTAACTCAGTAGACATGACGTAATTTTTATCTTATTACTTCAATTGTTAGAGGTTTAGGCCTGCCCGCCTTTGACATCATGGACATGCTATTAAATTCGCCCCACCGCCTAAAAAGTCCCTTCTATAAATAAAAGGGACTTAACAACTTGTGTTTGAGAGAGAACGTTTTCCTGAATTGAAGATTAACATTTTAAGCTCTAAAATACTATAACTATAACTGTAACACTATAACCGGAGATTACTCGATCGCAATTGTTCAAGGGCGGTGCCAAGATAGCTTGGCACCTCCAGGCGCCAAGCTATTCTGGCTCCAACCCCGAACTGTCATGGTTGAGCTGTCTCCCAAACTACAAAGGTAGTCTTAAGAATTGGGAATGTCGACCTAAGGCTTATATATTAAAGCCATGTGTTCCAAGCAATAAACGGTTTAACTTCGCAATATTTCCTTCATAAAAGTTCTCAGTAAATCTTACTGTAAAGCTTCACAAAAGTATTAATTTAACTTTTGAGGTTTGAATTTAAAGTGGTGACTTTCCTGCTATTTTCTCCGCTGCTACGCAGGAGAGTTCCACCAACGAGTACATGGGGTAGTAGAAAACCTCAGTGCGCCTGCTCACATGCATTGTGAAAAGAAGGGCAGAAACGTTTTAGTTGCGGAAGGCAGCATTGATAACCCGTTTCATCAGCACATTGTCTCACTCAAAGCACGCCCTGGAGCAGATCGCTATAATGTTCTGAATTTCTAGTTTCAGTTTGAAACTGAGCATTGGAATCTTGCACTTGTTGCCGCCTGGATGACGTATGATCAAAGCATGTACACTGACGAGCAAAAGAAAATGCGACATTTTTGGAATCATCCGAAACACTTCAGTTTTTCCGATGATTACAAAAATGTCGCATTTCCTTTGCTCGTCAGTATGTCTGGAGAGGACCAGGCATCTATCTACGCTAGGCACAGGGACTCATGAGGTTCTATGCTTCTTGAAGATGATTTATCTTTGCTGGGTGGTGTAAATGCCTTGTTTTTGCCTCGGGCTCTAATTTCAAGAAATATCACCACAAAAAATAAACGAGAGAGAATAAATGTATGTTTTACTTATTTGATATCTAAAGTTGTGAGGTCTGAAAGTGGATAGAAGCCCTTAACCCCTTCACTGCCAGTGACTGTTAATTCAGTGTCAAAGAGTTAAAGTCGCCCAAAGGACATAGATTCAAACTGTTCTTAACAAGTAGCATAGATTCTCAACTGCGGGGACTCATGTGGATCTATGCCTCTTGCAGCTGGGATATTGTTCATTTTTTTCTTGGCTTTATATCAGAAAACATAATGAACAACAAAACATCTGCATGAGACACAGATCATAATGGGCCTTGCAGGCGCCGGGATTCACGAGGATAAGTGCATTCTGCTGACCACTTCACTAGTATCCACCCTCTTCAAGCGGAGTGTGTAGCCGGGCCTTCATTCTACTACCATGGTGGAAAGGATCTAGGCTTATAATACGCCCACTGGCAATCAAAGGGTTAAACTGGACCTTTCTTTTTTCTCTGAATCTTTCCTTCACGCCGATGCAATTTTCCGCAATATCATTTTTGACATTTGGCTGTTTCCTGGTTTTGCAGTTGTTTTCTTGTCGCATATAATAGGGGATGATGAATATTGTAATTGCATCCTTTTCGTGACACCAGATTGCCACTTTTGGGGGCAATTTGAAATAAGCACTGCCGCGGAGCTACCAAGGGAAGGAATCCATCTCCGTGAGGTTGATGTAGTCAGTGCTTATGAACAGACCATTGATCCCTTTCCAGCAAGAGGACGAATATTTTGCTTCTGAAATCATTGTTAGTTCAACGCCACAGAGCTCAAGCCGTCTGAGGAATATGGATACACAGTGGTGTCAGCAAGAGGCAAAGATCCTCATGAGCTCCCGCAACTTTCGGGGGCTCATGAGGATCTATACCTCTTGCAGTTGGATCGTGTTTACTTTTTCTTTTTTCATCAATTTTCATTCAACACCAAAGAGCCCCACCAAAAATCCCCAGGCGTCTAAGCAAGATGGATACAGTCTGGTGCACAAATGTTTTCTAGAGTATACTTGTTTACATCGTCATCGCACTTTCTTTGATCGTACGCAGTCTTTGTAAATGGAAATGCCAAATCTATATCACTGACACAAAACGAATAAAACAAACTATCAAAACTAAACGCAGTAAAACAAAAACGAAATGAAATAGAAGAGAACCAAACGTAACAGAACAGAGCACAGCACAGCAGAGCACAGCACAGCAAAACAAAACAGAACGGAACAGAACAGAAAGGAAAGTAACAGAACGGGGCAGAACGGAACGGAACGGAATGGTTTGGAATGGAACAGACGGAGCCGAAGAGAAGAGAAACAGGAAAGGAAACGCAACAGAAACAGGCACAAAACAGAAAGAAAAAAAAAACAGAATGGAACGGAACGAAACGAAACGAAACGAAACAAAACGAAACGAAACGGAACGAACGGAACCTGAACAGAACAGAACAGAATGGAACGGATCACAGCAGAACATAACAGAACAGGTCAGAACAAACAACATCATGAAAACAAACGTCGTGACTTGAAGCTGTTAAACGTAACATAACCATGCCTTTGACCACTTGGCTGCTACTCACGATTCCGCTCGGCAGAGAAAACGCGTAATTACAGATATTTTCCGCAGAACGGTATCGTCAGTAGCAACAGTTATTGTGTTCATCACAACACACACACACACACACACACACACACACACACACACACACACACACACACACACACACACACACACACCACTTCAGACATAATTAGTCCGGCTCCCGTCCTCCGCCTATGAACGTCTCAGTAAATGAATGACACTGCAGTGGTTCATGAGAGTCGACGCATCTCGCAGATTGGAAGTGAAGGGACCAGCTGCAGTGAGCTTAGTCCTGCGCCAGCCACTAAGCAAGGTGCTCCGCTATAGCTGAACACCTTGCTTAGTGGCTGGCGTAGGACTAAGTTCACTCATGCAACTGGCCCCTGGACACAGAAAACCAGCCATGCGCCTGAAATGGAAACTGAAAAGACCATAAGTTCAGAAGTGCTAGTTTGTGTCGCGATCTGTTTTTGTAAGGTCCAAGGCGACCCAGACGCCAGGCAAATCTTATTTTGCGCGGCTCTGTGCACAGGTCCTTTTGACTGCTTTTGTCCACCGGCGTCGCCAGGAATAGTGCTTCCTTGTTTCCGTGTCTTCCTCGGTAAAACAAGTGGACTTTCAACAATTGTGATAATTGTAATTGTTATCTTTAGATTGTCATTGTGTTTTCAATTAGATTGTGTGTGTGTGTGTGTGTGCGTGCGTGCGTGCGTGCGTGCGTGCGTGCGTACGTGAGTGCGTGCGTGCGTGCGTGCGTGAGTGAGTGCGTGCGTGCGTGTATGTGAGAGAGAGAGAGAGAGGGGGGGGGGGGGGTAACGCCTTGCGTTTTCATTTAGATTGTGTATGCGTGCGTGCATGTGTGTGTGAGAGACGGGAGTGGGGATGGAGGGTGGGGGGGGGGGGGGGTCGGGGGTTGGGGAGGGGGCTGGGGGTGGAGGGTAACGTCTTCATTTACGACACTATCCGGCGTAAATGACGCGTAACTAAATACCCAGTGCTCAAAAGGCCATCGGGCCAACATCGGCACTATGGCCTTTTGCGCATTGGGTACACGCGTCATTTCCGCCGCTCTGTGTCGTTGTCAATGTCACCGTCAGTCAAGGGCCACAGGCACGGAATGGTTGTTCCTTAATTGCTCACCTCCTAACACGGGCAGCGGTAATGAGAGAGTCTCAGTATTTACTACTCTACCCGTGTCAATGCATGAGCAATGACTGCACAACAATCATCCCGTGACTGTGTCAAAGGCCGCTTCGTAGCCGCCGCTTCGTGATCTAGAAACATGAGATAACGACAAGAGTCATGACAAGCGGATTAACACACTCCAATTTTAGTGCCCTCCATCAATAGCTGCGAAAGTGGCGTATAACGTTGCCGGCGGCAAAGCTATACGCCACATCCGCAGCTATTGATGCGGGGCGCCTTGAATGAGTTCACCCTAAGGTGGTCGGTAGCGCTTTTTTGTCGAGGCGATTTCTACAGCTAAGAGCGTTACCGTAAAATATTCATCCATCATCAACAAATATGAATGCCACGTCTATTGCAAGAACTTTCAATTTCAGCACAGACTTTCCTCCGTTCTAAACGCCCCCGCCCCCACCCACCCCACCCCACCCCCACCCTCCACCCCCTTCCTTCCCCTAAACGGCCCAACCTCTCCTTGAGGAATCAAGTGAGGTCCTTTATAAAGAGGTCGAGTTGCACCGGTGGCATCAGTCAGGCAGCTATTTACAAAAATAAACTGCACAGCCACTTCCTTGTTCTACAGCCTCGATCGATGACCGGGCACGCTAAGTCTGTCCGTGTGTGTGTGTGTGTGTGTGTGTGTGTGTGTGTGTGTGTGTGTGTGTGTGTGTGTGTGTGTGTGTGTGTGTGTGTGTGTGTGTGTGTGTGTGTCTCTCTCTCTCTCTCTCTTGATGCTGCTGATTCTTTGACACTGTCTTAGCTGAGTATAATATTAATGCTATGCACTCATTTATTTCTCTTACTTTTGTGTTGGTGGCAGTTACTACTTCTCCAATACGAATTTTTTTTTTTTCCCCTTTCATTGATTCACCTATTGTGTTTGTTTTTTTCCGTAGTTTTTCTTCTTCTTATTATTATTATTGTTATTATTTGCATGCTATGTTTATTTTCCTGTTATGTTGTTTGTTTACAGGACAGCTTGTAAGACAGGCATTGAGTTGCCTAATAGCTTTATCCTGAATAAATAATTCATCAAAAGATTCATCTCTCTCTCTCTCTCTCTCACTCTCACTCTCTCTCTCTCTCTCTCTCTCTCACTCTCTCTCTCTCTCTCTCTCTCTCTCTCTCTCTCTTTTTTGATCGTTCGCTCATCGTCCTCATCCAATGCTGCTCTGGCGGCAAACGTTTATTTTCGGACGGCTCAGAACTGTCCGCACGCACGAGTCTCTACAGCAGATTGTTCAACGCGCTTATAATTATCTCATTCAGCCCGACGGCTGTATTTCCCACATTTTGGAGGCGTCATCTAATGACTATGCACCAGTTGCAGGAGATGGATCGACCACGACAATTCAAGGGCAGTTTCAAATTAGCTTGGCGCCGAGAGGCGCCAAGCTAATGTGGCACTACCCTTGAATTATCATGGTCGACCCATCTCCTCCTGTAGTGCGTCAGGGCTGACTGGGCTAAATAGGCTGTTAGCTCCAAGGACGAGACTGAATAGCGTGGCCTCTGTCAGCAAAGCACTACCCCAATGCGAAAAAGGTCACCGATGTCGGCCCGATGGCTTTTTGCGCATTGGGTACTTAACAATCTTGGCACATGGCTCGACAGCACAAGCTGAAGGGTTTTGTCGGATTAGCTCGGCGTCCATACTAATCCTGCACGCTTACCTCATTTGAGACGTGCCGCCACAGGATACGGCGGCGGCACGTCTCGAATGAGTTAAGCCGAGTCTTAATTAACCCTTTGGCTGTCGGTAGCGTGCTTGGTCGAGGTGATTCCCGAGGTCGAGGTCAGTAAAACCCGAATTGACTAGAGAGCAAACAAATCAAGCACTGTCCTTCAGCTAGCACCGTGGAACCATGTACCCAACTCTCTCGCGCATCGGGCACCCCCTCACGGGGGTTCAACTCCCGCGACTGATTGACTTTAAAGTCAAAGAGGTCTCACCCTGAAAGAGCCAGCAGGAGAGGAAGAAAAAACTGTTACTTCCTGGAAAACGAGAGAATGCTTGTGGCAGCCTGACTTGCGCCGATTCAACATCTAGTGATTCGGCGCGTGTTGTTTCGTAAAGGTTTTTTTCTAGGTCGATAGCACGATTTGCACGCGACTGCTAACCTCTTCACTGTCGAGATATAGGTGAACCCAATCCCACTGCATAGTGTAAGCAGTACCGCCATGACAAGTGCATTATCCTGCAAATTCAACTTACGGGCACCAAATTTCGGACACAGCTAGCCGTCAATACCCTGTTGGTAAAATTAGTAGGATGTCATCCAGATTTTGCCTTGGAACCGTTTAAACAAAAATCGGCAAAATTTCCATGCACCCTAAATTTTTATGCACGATACTGCACAATTTTCTCCCCTGACAGTGCTTTTACCTACTTTACTTTGTAATCTTCCTAAAATATTAGCACTGGCAGTCTCCCCTTTTCTTTTTATTTATTACTACAATAGCGACTGCAACCCCTTTCCCCCTTTTAGTAGATTCGCTCTTAGGGTGCATGGAAATTTAGCTCTAGGTGGAGGCATGGAATATATGCTTCTGCAGACACCACAGTAAAATGTGGCTGTCTTTGCAGGTAGGCAAAAGTTCCTGCCTCTCACCAGTATGCCGAATGGTGTGCTGACAAGGTCGCCAAGACCGAAACAGCTGTCTACACCGGCTAAACAATGTGAACCCATTTAGTTGGGACCTAGATCTAAATTTGCATGCACCAAGGGGCTGGAAATCTAGTCGATATGCGATACGACAACTTTCGGT
This sequence comes from Semisulcospira habei, assembly GCA_036245525.1. Lineage (NCBI taxonomy): Eukaryota > Metazoa > Mollusca > Gastropoda > Semisulcospiridae > Semisulcospira > Semisulcospira habei. The sequence goes on from BTPG01000002.1 coordinate 304,930,966, forward strand.
TGGGCTACCATATTCACGACTTCCAATCGCCTTCTTTCCTATTTTTAGGTCACTTCTATTTATTTTAAAGGACGGATCGCGCTGGGGAGAATTTAATAGCATGTCCATGTCAAAGGCGGGCAACCTAAACCTCCAACAATAGAAGTAACAAGTTAAAATATTACGTCATGTCTAATTACGCTAACCTCGCTGCTGTACGTACTTGGCGCGAAGCGACGTATGTGCGTATGTATGTATGTGCGTATGTATGTAAACAAGAGAATCTCCGATATTTCTGTACACACAAGCTTGAAACTTGGTCAAATACTTTCTGAAGTGGGTGGCTAAGAGAAGCCTCCTAGCATATTATAATTGAATGTCTCATTTAAGACATAAACAACCGTTTATAGTACATCATGTAGCTAGGCAAAGTCAACCTGCTTTCACACAAATTATAGCAAGACTGAAATTGTACCGTGAAGTTCTAGCTTTGTCACCATTTTCTCAAGGCTATGAAGCGAAAGTGAAAATCATATCACGTAAAATATAAAAATACGTAAAAACTAAACTTACGTCATGTCAAATGACGTTTGACAAATCAATGACGCGTATGTCCTGCGCCCCTTATAGAACTCATTAAAGCATTGGCAGAAAGTGAGACTTTTTCAATAGGAGATGATTCAACATCAGAATCAGGTCAAAGACAAAAGGTAGAGACCATTGACTGCGAGGACAGCTCTCATATAAAAGGGACTTTGTGGGTTATGGTTCATCCCATCTTGTTCATTTTTTGTGCTTCGATCAAATTTGATCTATGATCATTTGCCGATACTGCACAATTCTCTCCCCTGACAGTGATTTTACCTATTTTACTTTGTAATCGTCCATTAACATAATACTCTAAATATGACGTTGTGATGAAACTCTATGCTCACGCATAGGGTTCACACGGTAGGTTTAATACGGTACCGATTTGTTAGCGGTTTGTCTTGTGACAACTATTCTGTGTGGCACGAGACTCACGTGAAATCTTAAAGGAACGTTTGGCACGGGGATTTTTTAGTGAGTTCAGGGGATTAGAGCTGTAGAAATGTTAGTTCGGGGCTTTACTGTCAGTATGGACAGACTTGTGTGAGATACCTTAGCCTGTATTCCAAGAATCTGAAACCTAGAATTCAGGTATGTTTCTATACGTATTATTGATGGTTATTGCGTTAAAGATAGTATGCGTAAATAGGAGTTAATTCGGTTGTGTAGTGTTGACTGGTTTGGTTCAGTTATGTTGGTTTGGAATTGAGGTAACCGGTGTTTTCGTATATAGTTATTTACCAAGATGGATAACTAAGGAATGTGAGGTGTGTATGCTTAAGTCGTTATGAAGGCAGTATTTGGTTAACTCACAAACCAGATAGGTGAGGCTAGCGCTGGCAGAATTGTATACAAACCAAAGGGAATCACAGCGCTGGACAGACAAACAGTTAGATCCCCTGCCCCCGCCTATCAGGCACCCAATCGCCAGCCCACAGAGAAATACGAAGGTATAGAACAAGACGATCATTTCCATCCTCAAAAAAGAATGGATCAGGTCTCTTATATAACCCATGTCTTTCTCCGCAACTTAGGAAGTAGGCAGGAGAAACATACATACACAAACATGAAGGTGCGCTACTATATGTGGTCGGGTAAATACCCTGATTTCCCACAGTAGATGCACAGAACATTACACAACAATGTAACGTTACAAATTTGCCTCGAGTTATAGATACTCACAAACCAGATAGGTGAGGCTAGCGCTGGCAGAATTGTATTTACCCGTTCTTTTTTGAGGATGGAAATGATCGTCTTGTTCTATACCTGCGTATTTCTCTGTGGGCTGGCGATTGGGTGCCTGATAGGAGGGGGCAGGGGATCTAACTGTTTGTCTGTCCAGCGCTGTGATTCCCCTTGGTTTGTATACAATTCTGCCAGCGCTAGCCTCACCTATCTGGTTTGTGAGTATCTATAACTCGAGGCAAATTTGTATCGTTACATTGTTGTGTAATTGTTACGTGGTGGAGTTGTAGTCGAAGTATGATAAACACACTAGACACACACACGTAGAGTTCTTTAAAATAAACCTCGTTCAGCTGCAATCCGTCACACGTGGCTTAAGGATGTAGATAATACTGGAGTAACAGTTCCAACAATATTTAATTCAGTGATGCGATATCCACACAAAAATGCACTTTCAAATGCACAAACTACTGATACAAAGTCTCTTCTGTGATGTCCACACTGCGACACAAAGTTTCTCATACACAACGTCTCTCGCAATAAACTACGTGTCTCTACAAATGACAAAGCAAGACAATGTACGAACGGGCTTTCCTAGCGCCCTCCTTATAAATACTATCAAATTCCAGAATCTTCTACGGAAACATACAACTCAACCAATCAGAACGAAACACGCAGCCGAAGCTCATTAACATAAACTTTCCAGAAACAATATAACAGGCTACAAAAACTAGGCTGCTCACTTCAGCTTTAAATTCTAGCGTATAATTAAGTCACATAAAAGTATGGTATCCCTATCACCTGGTAGCTCAAAAAGTACGAGAACATTCCCAAAACAAAATAAAGGCTGCTCAGTTCACGCGCACAGGAAAACAAAAAGTAGCGAAAATGTTGCGATGTCACCTAACCGACGTGACACTTACGAGGCCACTAGACAGTGCGACCTTTCTAGAACGTTCCAGACTAAACTTAACAAAACGAAATCGGCTCTACTCACGAACAAAAGAAAATCTTACTAAAAAGACACGTAAATCGTAACCGTGATAGCTCAAATAACATCGGATCGTTACCTACGATCAACACATGCACGCACTCACAGGATAACACAACCACAATCGTAACATTACCCCCCTCTTAAGAAAGAAATTTCACAAACATTTCTTCTCAAATTTCAAAAATACGGTTGTGGCTGTGTAAACCTACACAAAACCCTAAACAAATATAATTTCACATCAAAAATCAAATTAAAATAAACATCTCACAGTTCCTGTAAACAGTCCTGAGCATCGAAATGTTTCATACAAATGTTCTGGACACAGAAATGTTCATTTAAACTGCTCTGCTCAGGTAATCTGCTCCAAAATTCTGCGAACCCTTGATAGACTGTAGTTTAATGTCAAAATTTTACAAGAACATCGCCCATCTCATAATACGAGAATTTGTAAACTTTGCAGAGTTTAGATAGTTCAAGGGTTGATGGTCTGTTTGGAGAACAAATGGCACTCCCAGAAGGTATAGTTCGAATCGCCTTACTCCCCAGATGATGGCTAGGCACTCCTTCTCGATGGTCGAGTAGTTTCTCTCAGCTCTGGTCAACTTTTTGCTGGTGTAGCTCACTGGGTGGAGTTTTCCGTTATCTTCTTGCATCAAGACTGCACCTACTTCTTCGTTGGAGGCGTCTGTTCTCAGGAAGAACGTTTTCAACGGGTCAGGAAGGTGTAGAACAGGCTTCTCGGTTAGGATATCTCGAACCGCCTGGAATGCTCGCTCTTGGGCATCCTCCCACTTCACTATGTTAGGTTGTCCTTTCCTCAGCAAATCAGTCAAGGGTGCTGTGACTGCCTCAAAGTTTGGTATGAACTCCCGGTAGTAGTTCGCCAAGCCCATAAATGAGCGGACTTGCGTCTTGGTCGTAGGTCGCGGGGCATCCCTGATCTTCTGCACGTTGGCGTCGTGTAGCCCCTTTAAACCTTCGCTCAATTTATGTCCAATGAAGTCTATGTTGTCAGCCCCAAGAATACCCTTGCTTGGACGGATGGTGAAATTCGCATCTGATAGTCTTTGGAACAGTTCTCGGAGGGCTTTGAGGTGGTCCCCCCAAGTTTTGGTATGGATCAAAATGTCGTCCCAGTAAAAGACCACATTTTGCATATCTTCTAGGATCTTCTTCAGTCCTCTCTTCAATGTGGCACCACAGTTCACCATGCCAAAAGGCATCTTCAGGAACTCCCAATGACCGTCGGGTGTGACGAACGCTGTCTTGGGGATATCTTTTTCTGCAACCTTGATTTGCCAATACCCTTTGCTTAGGTCAATTTTGGAGAAAAATCGGTCTCCACTGACCTTCTGGAACAGTTCTTCCGCTGTGGGCATAGGCTCTGGATCAAAGATAGTTAGTTTATTGAGTCTGCGATAGTCCACACACACTCGGTTGGATCCATCTGGTTTCTTCACGATGACAACTGGGGACGCATATGGTGACTTGGACTCTCTGATGACATTCAGACTCAGCATTTCCTTGATATCCTTTTTCAATTCTTCCCTCGTGTTATAAGGAAGACGATAAGGTTTGCTGCGAACTGGCTCGTTTGACGTCAGGTTTACCTCGTGCAGGATGGTGTCTGTTGTCCCTGGGTCAGGTGTAAACCGATGCTCGAACTCTTGAGTCAGGACGCGCAGTTCTTCACGTTGAGTCTGGGTCAGATTCTGACCGAACTGGATATCTTCTACATCCTCTTTGTGTCGGAGTTCATTAAGGTCAAACAGGTTCTCGTCGTCTAGTCTTTCGTCATCAGCAAGACGCACCGGATCCGCCAATTTTGGTTTGTCTTGACCTCTTTGTAGCTCCACCAGCCTGTCCTTATTCACACAGCTGCTTCCGTGTTGTCCGCCACTTTAAGAGGGATGGTCTGATGACTCTTCTTTGCTTGACTTCTCGTGGTAACAGAACATATTTCAGGTCTCCACTCTGGATCTGGATCGTCTGCGTTTCTGGCACCATCAATGTTTCCGATGATGAGGTCGTAGACTGGCGTCTTCACGCACAACGCCTTCACCTCTCCTGTCAAGTATGGGGTGTCGACACTGATTTTGGCAAGGGGGATAATCCTTACAGTTCCGTCAGCCAAAATGAGGGTGGTCCACTCCTGTAGCTTCTGGTCTTCAGCTACTAGGTCCTCTCTCACGATAATGCAGCTACAACCAGTGTCTCTCAACACTCTCACTGGTGTGTCGCTGACGAATCCTGACACCACCGGCATGTTCGGCACTTCATTCTCAGGCAGCGCGATGTTTGAGACTGGTAAAAATGTAGCTCCATCTCCTACTGAGATGCGTCCATTCTTTTTCAAAGATTCAATCAGCTCTGGTGTCACTCGCGTTTCTCTAGACTCAAAGTCATTGGATGACGTCACATTATTGGCTAATACAGCGGCAGCTCTGTGTTGAGACGTGGTACTGCTTCTGCCTGCTATCTCACGATCTTGGTTGGATCTTCTGATGTTGTCGCCTCGGGGAACATCTTTAGAAGGACACCGTATCGCTTTGTGACCTTTCTTTCCACAGAGAAAACATGTCAGGTTCTCCACCGGCTTGTATCTCGGGGTGTCTCTGATATTGTGGATTTCCTCTGCTGGTGCAGACACATGCTGTGGCTTACTGGACCCGAACTTCATGTTGTGAGCGTCAAGGTATCTTTGAGCGAAGTCGGCCAGGGCCTTTAGTGACTGGTCTTTTTGCTCTCTGAGGTGGGCGGCCAGGTCCTTAGAACATGCGCTGAAAACTTGTTCTTTGATGATGAGGTCACACAAGTCTTGGTACTCTCTGTTTAAACCAGCCAGCTCTATCTATTTCTCCAGGTAGCTTCTGATTCTTTCAATGAATAGGCCGGGTGTTTCTCCTTCTTCAGGCTTGCAGTTCCTAAATCGTCGCCTGTAACCTTCTTCAGTAAAGTCATACTGTCTCAGCAGGGCGGCTTTCAACTGAGTATAATCTTCGGCTTCTTCTCTTAGCAAACGGGTGTAAAATTCAAGCGCTTTGCCAGTTAGAAGTGCGCTCAGTTTAATAGCCCAAGTCTCTTGTTTCCAATTGTTGCTATTTGCGAAGCGTTCGAATCGCTCCAGATAAGCGTCCATCTTATCTGAATTTTCAATGAAAGGTGGACGTTTTGGCGCACGGGCTGTTTGTTCTCTGCTCGCTAATGCTGTGAGACACCAGCAGCACGTCACCCTTCTCAGTGTGTACTCCCCAACCCTCCTGGCAGAGCCTGCTGAAAAGGACAAGTTTTACACTGACCTGCGCAGCCTCCTACAGAGTACCCCTGCAGACGACAAAGTCATCATCCTTGGCGACTTCAACGCCAGAGTGGGCCAGGACTCTGAAGCCTGGAAAGGAGTCCTCGGCAAGCATGGCGTGGGGAACTGCAACGACAATGGCCGCCTACTATTGGAGTTCTGTGCGGAGCAGCAACTGGTCATCACCAACACTACTTTTCTGCAAAAGGACAGTCGAAAGACCACCTGGATGCATCCTCGCTCCAAGCACTGGCACCTTATCGACTATGTCCTAGTGCGTCAGAGGGACCGCAGTGACGTCCTCCTCACCAGAGTGATGCCCAGCGCAGAGTGCCACACTGACCACCGCCTTGTCCGCTGCAAACTCATGCTCCACTTCAAGCCAAAACCCAAGAAATGGGGGCCCCCCAAGAAAAAGCTTGATGTTGCCAGCCTTCAGCGTGACGATGTGAAAGCTGCCTTTCAAACAGATTTACAGCGCAGGCTCAAAGACACAGCGGACCCAGTAGACTCCTCCCCTGAAACACTTTGGGAACAACTGAAAACTGCTATTGCAAAATCCTCTGCAGAAGTCTTGGGTTTCGCCAGAAAGAAGAACAAAGACTGGTTTGACGAAAACGATGTAGAGATCCAGGAACACCTAGCAAAAAAAAAAGAGCCGCCCATCAGGCCCACCTAGCCCAGCCTTCCTGCCCTGTGAAGAAGTCTGCCTTCCGCCTCGTCTGCAGCAGTCTCCAGCGCAAGCTCAGAGATCTCCAGAATGAGTGGTGGACCAGACTTGCACAGAGGACCCAGCTTTGTGCTGACAATGGTGACTACAGGGGCTTCTACGAAGCACTGAAAGCAGTGTATGGCCCCAGGCACCTGGTACAAAGTCCCCTGTGAAGCGCGAATGGCCAGGCACTCCTCACAGATAATACCTCCATCTTGAACCGCTGGTCGGAATACTTTCAGAGCCTCTTCAGCGCTGAGCGCACTGTTCAAGAAGCAGTCGTCCTACAAATCCCACACCTCCCAGTAAAGGTTGAATTGGACGAACCGCCCACCGCTGAAGAGACCCTCACAGCCATCCACCAGCTCAAGAGTGGCAAAGCAGCAGGCATTGATGGAATACCGCCAGAGATCTGGAAACATGGAGGCACAGCACTGCACAACAAGCTCCATGACCTCTTTCTCTGCTGCTGGGAGGAAGGAACACTACCAAAAGATCTCCGTGACGCAGTCGTTATCACCCTGTACAAGAACAAAGGCGAGAAGTCTGACTGTTCCAACTATCGGGGAATTACCCTGCTGTCCATTGCTGGGAAAATCCTTGCAAGGCTGCTCCTGAATCGGCTGGTACCTGCCATCGCTGAAGACCAACTCCCAGAGGGCCAGTGTGGCTTCAGAGCAAACAGGAGCACCACCGATATGGTCTTTGTGCTGAGACAGCTACAGGAGAAGTGCCGCGAGCAGAACAAAGGGCTGTACGTAACATTTGTCGACCTAACAAAAGCGTTCGACACTGTGAGCAGGCAAGGCATGTGGCAGATCCTGGAGCGACTTGGCTGTCCCCCAAAGTTCCTCAACATGATTGTCCAGCTACACGAGGACCAGCAAGGCCAGGTCAGACTCAACAATGACCTCTCAGAACCATTCCCTATTCTCAACGGCGTAAAGCAGGGCTGCGTGCTGGCACCGACCCTCTTCACCATCTTTTTTAGCATGATGTTGAAGCAGGCCACAGCGGACCTCGATGATGACGATGCAGTGTACATCAGGTATCGTCTCGATGGCAGCCTGTTCAACCTCAGACGACTGCAGGCCCACACGAAAACCCTAGACCAACTGATTCGTGAGCTGCTTTTTGCTGATGATGCTGCCCTCGTTGCACACACAGAGAGAGCCCTGCAGCGCATCACGTCTTGCTTCGCAGATGCTGCCCAGCTCTTTGGACTCGAGGTCAGTCTGAAAAAGACAGAGGTCCTCCATCAGCCGGCACCCAAGACAGTGTATCGCCCTCCTCACATCACCATTGGCGAGTCTGAACTAAAGTCAGTGCACCAGTTTACTTACCTTGGCTGCATTATCACGTCGGACGCCAAGCTGGACAAGGAGCTTGACAGCAGGCTGGCAAAAGCGAACAGTGCTTTCGGGCGACTTTTCAAGCGGGTGTGGCACAATCAACAGCTGAAAACAGGCACCAAGTTCAGCGTGTACAGAGCTGTGGTCCTCACCACCCTGCTGTATGGTTCCGAGTCCTGGGTCCTCTACCGCAGCCAACTACGACTCCTCGAACGCTTTCACCAGCGCTGCCTGCGTACCATCCTGGGCATTCACTGGAGTGACTATGTCACCAACGTCGAGGTCCTTGAACAGGCTGAAACTGTGAGCATCGAGGCTTTGCTGCTGCGGACACAGCTCCGCTGGGCGGGGCATGTCTCCAGGATGGAGGATCATCGCCTACCAAAGATCACCCTGTTTGGCGAGCTTGCTACTGGACACCGTGACAGAGGGGCACCAAAGAAGAGATACAAAGACTGTCTCAAGAAGTCGCTTAGTGCCTGCCAAATCGACCACCGCCAGTGGTCTTCGCTTGCTGCGGACCGTGACACCTGGCGCTCCACCATTTACAAGGCAGCTGTCTCCTTTGAGGACTCTCGCAGAGCTAGCCTTAAGGACAAGCGGCTCAGGAGAAAAAACAGAGATGCCGCAGCTCAGAACCCTGGCCAGACCTTCCCCTGCAGTCACTGCGGTCGAACCTGCCTGTCTCGGATTGGCCTCCGCAGCCACGAACAAGCCTGCAGACGTCGTGGGCAACTCCTATAAAATCTTCGTTCGCGAAGTCAAGCCAAGAGGCTAATGCTGTTGCTTCATTAGTTCTCTGGCTCTGTGCCTCTATCTCCATCTGCTTCAGATGAATTTCATGTAGTCGCTGCCTCTCCGCCTCTTCTGCTTGAATTTCGAGTTTCCTAATTTCACGCTCTTTGGCTCTTTCTTCTCTTTCCAATCTCTCTTTTTCTTCTTTCTCTCGTCTCTTTTCTTCTTTCTTCTCTCTCTCCAGTCTCTCTTTTTCTTCTCTCTCTCGTCTCTTTTCTTCTTTCTCCTCTCTCTCCAGTCTCTCCTTTTCTTCTCTCTCTAGTCTCTCCTTCTCTCTCTGTTTTACAAACTCGAGGAGTTGAGCTCCTTTGAGTCCACATTCCTTTCCAACTTTTTTAGGAATGCCTCCATCTCCGATGTCGCCACCTCTGCTTTTCACTGCTGGCTGTTTTCTCCTGCTACCCTTTCCACTGAACCAACTGAAGAGGTCTCGTCGGGGTCGCCAAAATGTTACGTGGTGGAGTTGTAGTCGAAGTATGATAAACACACTAGACACACACACGTAGAGTTCTTTAAAATAAACCTCGTTCAGCTGCAATCCGTTACACGTGGCTTAAGGATGTAGACAATACTGGAGTAACAGTTCCAACAATATTTAATTCAGCGATGCGATATCCACACAAAAATGCACTTTCAAATGCACAAACTACTGATACAAAGTCTCTTCTGTGATGTCCACACTGCGACACAAAGTTTCTCATACACAGCGTCTCTCGCAATAAACTACGTGTCTCTACAAATGACAAAGCAAGACAATGTACGAACGGGCTTTCCTAGCGCCCTCCTTATAAATACTATCAAATTCCAGAATCTTCTACGGAAAACATACAACTCAACCAATCAGAACGAAACACGCAGCCGAAGCTCATTAACATAAACTTTCCAGAAACAATATAACAGGCTACAAAAACTAGGCTGCTCACTTCAGCTTTAAATTCTAGCGTATAATTAAGTCACATAAAAGTATGGTATCCCTATCACCTGGTAGCTCAAAAAGTACGAGAACATTCCCAAAACAAAATAAAGGCTGCTCAGTTCACGCGCACAGGAAAACAAAAAGTAGCGAAAATGTTGCGATGTCAACTAACCGACGTGACACTTACGAGGCCACTAGACAGTGCGACCTTTCTAGAACGTTCCGGACTAAACTTAACAAAACGAAATCGGCTCTACTCACGAACAAAAGAAAATCTTACTAAAAAGACACGTAAATCGTAACCGTGATAGCTCAAATAAACATCGGATCGTTACCTACGATCAACACATGCACGCACGCACAGGATAACACAACCACAATCGTAACAGTAATGTTATGTGCATCTACTGTGGGAAATCAGGGTATTTACCCGACCACATATAGTAGCGCACCTTCATGTTTGTGTATGTATGTTTCTCCTGCCTACTTCCTAAGTTGCGGAGAAAGACATGGGTTATATAAGAGACCTGATCCATTCTTTTTTGAGGATGGAAATGATCGTCTTGTTCTATGCTATGCTATGCTATTATTAAAGGGACAAGGACTTCCAGCTGGCGCTGATTTCGTCCGAGGGGGGTGGGCCATGGGATTGGGGGGGGGGGGGGGTGTCACTCTGGCTGTCAGTCGCTGATGCCCGCGCATCACTATTTTTTTTTTTTAATTTTATTTATTTATTTATTTATTTATATTTTTTTAAAATCTAGTATCATGGCCGCCCACGCCCTAGGAGGGGGGGGGGTCGAGTCGTGGGGGTGTGGGGTGTGGAGAGTTGAGTCTCCTTCGTTCTTGTCAGTGACGGGTCGTTTGTTTAGATGTATTGGATCAGGGGGTGTTTGTTAAGTAGTTGTATTGTGTGGTTTGTGGTGGTGTGCCAGTTGTCTGGGGTGGGGTTTATGAGACCTTCCAGTGAAAGGGGTGAGTTTAATATGTCTTCTATTCTAGCTCTGGCGTGGTTTATGGTTGGGCAGTCTAGGAGTACATGTTCTGTTGTGAGTGTGTGGCCGCATGTACATATGACTGGGCTGGGGTGGACCAGGTATCTCTCGCCCCCTAGTCTGATTCTTGTTAGTCGGGTTTGGTCTTTCCTTTTGCCTGAAAGTAGGATGGGTACGTTGTTTAGAACCCTTGTGAGGCCTTTACGTCTACCTCTTTTTGAGTGATGGAATTCCTTTTCCCATAGATTTTGAAAGGCTGGCCGGAGGGCGTTTGATCTTTCGGCTGCCGACAGGGGTAGGTTGAAGAAGGTCGATTCTTGGTCGAGACCTTTCTTTGCTATTTTATCTGCTTTCTCGTTACCTGGGATCCCTACATGGGAGGGAACCCAAATGAACTTGATTTCCTGGCCTAATTCTGTGAGTTCCGCTACTCTGAGTCTAATAAGATATGTTAGGTCTTCTCGGGAGGAGTCCAAGTTTTGGATCGCCTGGATCGCTGATAGGGAATCAGAGGCTATGAGAATTTGTTTGGCTGCCTTCAGGTCTGCTTTTATTACTTTGATGGCTCCTAGGATTGCCGTGAGTTCGGCTGTGAAGACCGCCGTGTGGTCCGGTAGTTTGATGGCTCTGTCCGATTTGTGGGGAACGTGGATACCTAGTCCGGTTGCGTGTGTGCGTGGGTCGTGGGATCCATCTGTGTAGACGATGATATAGTTATTATACGTGGTTGTTCTTTTTACGTCGAACTCTAGTCTCATTTTGGGCCCCTCTATTTCCTTTTGGAGCTTGGTTAGGTCCAGGTCTACTTCTATTTGGGGTAGTTTCCATGGTGGTACGCTTATTGGTGGGTTAGGTACTTTATTTGGTAGCTTAAGATTTATGGATTCTTCTAGCTTCTGTACCATTGTTTTTATTTGGGGTTGTTGAGTGGGTTCCCATTTTGGTGTGTGGTTGGTGTTTAGGGTTTGTTTGGCCGGGTGGTCGTCCGGCATTCCTATTGTTTTATAAAGGAGCTTAGCCGCTCTTTCTGCTATTATGATGTTGATGGGTTTCTGGCCGCACTCCGCCAGTACAAGGAGGTTGGGGGTATGTCTTGGGACTCCCAAGACCACCCTCAGGGCCCCGACCTGGACTGTCAGAAGTTTTTGGGTTAGCTTTTTATTGAGGTTGGTGAGGAGGGGGGGCTGCATAAAGTAGCCTGGACATCACGTATGCGTGGTATAGATTTAGAAGTGATTTGGGGTCCGTGCCCCAATCTGCTCCGCTAACTTTGCGCATTAGGTTGATTCCTTTCCTGGCCGACTGACAGATTTGGTTTACGTATGGTGTCCAATTATTATTGTGTGTGAATATTACTCCTAGGAAAGTGATTTGTTTGCTGTATTCTATGTTGGTCCCGTCGATTTGAAGCTGAGGTACGGGGGTTCTTATTTTGTATCGTTTGGCGCGGTTGGTTTGAAAAATGATAGCCTGGGTCTTTTGAGTAGAGATTTTTAGGCCTGCTCTTACTAGCCATTTCTCGACTCTTGTCAGGTCTTGTTGGAGTTCTTGAAGTCCCCCTAATTCCATTTTATTCCCTTTCCATTTGTTCGTGATTTTTCCTGTTAGGGACGTGTCGTCTGCAAATTGCATTATTTTACTGTTCCTGACTACGTGTTGTAGACCCGTGAGTAGGAGTGTAAATAGGAGGGGGCTGAGTACCGATCCTTGGGGTACCCCGTTATCTAGGGTGTATTCTTTGGATATCGCGTTGCCTAATCTGACAGCTATCCGACGGTCGGCCAGGAAGGCTTGGACGAAGTTGTACATTTTGTTGGATATCCCTAGGTCGCCCATTCTACTGAGTAATTTTTCGTGCCATACCATGTCATAGGCTTTTTCTATGTCTAAGAATATTCCCACCAGTTCGGTTCTCCTTTCCCGGTGGGTGTTTAGAATTTCTTGTTGTAGGGAGGCCAAATGGTCTAATGTGCTGCGTTTTTTCCTAAACCCGCTCTGTTGGGGTGGTAGGATATGGTGTTTTTCGCAGTGTGACATGAGTCTATTTTTGAGAATTTTCTCTAATAATTTGCCCAGTTGAGATGTTAGTGCTATGGGCCTGTAGCTCCCTGGTTGGTATGTTGGTTTGCCGGGTTTGGGGAGTGGGAATACTATTGCCTTTTTCCACTGGTTGGGATATTGACCACTAGTGTATATATCATTAAATAGGGTTACTATGGCTTGTTTCATGGATGGGTGACTTTTTTTAATCATTTCGTATGTAATTAAGTCCGCTCCTGGGGCTTTGCCCTTCCCTGTATTTTGCAGGGCTTGGGTTAGTTCCATGATTAAAATTTCGCTGTCTAGTTCATAATTCTCTTTCCAAGTGGGTCTTTCGAAACATTGGCTAATGTGTGGTTTAAGATCTTTGAATTCTGCTGTTAGATTTTCGTTCGAGCTGGCCATGCTGAAGGTGTGGGCTAGTATGTCTGCCTTTTCTTGTTCGGTAGTGTACACCCTATTCTCAGTTTTTAGGGATGGCTTGTTCTATACCTGCGTATTTCTCTGTGGGCTGGCGATTGGGTGCCTGATAGGCGGGGGCAGGGGATCTAACTCTTTGTCTGTCCAGCGCTGTGATTCCCCTTGGTTTGTATACAGTACGTGGTTAAGTATAGTCTTTTCCAGTGTATGGGATAACGTATAGAGAGTGTTAGGTTATAGTCTGTTTCAAGGTAGTGACAGAGATATGGGTGTGTTACGAAAGTAGTCGGATTATGAAGTGTGTGTGTGTGTGTGTGTGTGTGTGTGTGTGTGTGTGTGTGTGTGTGTGTGTGTGTGTGTGTGTGTGTGTGTGTGTGTGTGTGTGTGTGTGTGTGTGTGTGTGTGTGTGTGTGTGTGTGTGTGTGTGTGTGTGTGTGTGTGTGTGTGTGTGTGTGTGTGTGTGTGTGTGTGTGTGTGTGTGTGTGTGTGTGTGTGTGTGTGTGTGTGTGTGTGTGTGTGGTGTGTGTGTGTGTGTGTGTGTGTGTGTGTGTGTGTGTGTGTGTGTGTGTGTGTGTGTGTGTGTGTGTGTGTGTGTGTGTGTGTGTGTGTGTGTGTGTGTGTGTGTGTGTGTGTGTGTGTGTGTGTGTGTGTGTGTGTGTGTGTGTGTGTGTGTGTGTGTGTGTGTGTGTGTGTGTGTGTGTGTGTGTGTGTGTGTGTTGTGTGTGTGTGTGTGTGTGTGTGTGTGTGTGTGTGTGTGTGTGTGTGTGTGTGTGTGTGTGTGTGTGTGTGTGTGTGTGTGTGTGTGTGTGTGTGTGTGTGTGTGTGTGTGTGTGTGTGTGTGTGTGTGTGTGTGTGTGTGTGTGTGTGTGTGTGTGTGTGTGTGTGTGTGTGTGTGTGTGTGTGTGTGTGTGTGTGTGAACGTGAGTTATTTGTATCAGCCAGGTTACGTAATGTATCTCATATTATCCAATATGTGTGTGTGTTTAGCAAGTGTTACAATGTAGGACTTTATTATTGTTCAGAGTGTTTGTCGGAGAGTGGAGCGACGGACGCTTAGACGTCAGTCACCAGGGACCTAATGCGAGGTCATCTTTCCATCTGTTCATTCAGGGAGTGAGCGACCGGTGCCGAGACACCCGGGGCACAGCGAGGACTGCGCTATACGGTACGAGCTATGAGGACATCCACGGTACGAGAGGCGGGACGACTCGGGAGCGTACAACAAAGGACCTGAACGCCTATACTTGAAAAGGACTGAACGTAACCGGGCGAGAACACCAAACAGGTTGGAGTGTGAGAGACTACTACCTAGCCTGGCCTTGATATTGTGCGGTATGCATGTGGTGTTGAGATGCTGGTAGTGGGGAAGGTGTGGTGCATATAGTTTGATAGTTTTTGGAGCGTTCTTTTATTTATTTTGTTATAAACGTCTTCGTTAGAAAGAAAGCCCGTGTTGAGTTTTATCACGTGAATGCGCCCGTCTGAGTCAGTGGCGGTGTATGCGTCTGTTGTGCGAGAGTCTGTACATGCGACTGGGGGCAAGTCTGCGTGCGTTACAGACGTAATACTCTCTAGCAAACACGATGAGTTCGTTAGCCAGCTTTGTAGCCTTTCAACTTCTTCAGTAAAAAAAAAAATTCTTTTCAGAAAAAAAAATGAAACGGTACGCATGCACGCATACACACACACATCGACGCACTTTCAGAAGAGCATGCATGCAGGTGTACTTAGTATAGCATTTAGCTAGGTAAAGTCAACCTGATTTCACACAAATTATAGCAAGACTAAAACTGTTCCGTGAAATTCTAGTTTTGTCACCATTTTCCCAAGTCTTGAAGCGAGAGCGCAACTCTATCACGTTAAATATAAAATTACGTAAAAGCAACAAAAAAATACGTCATGACAAATGACGTTTGACAAACCTTTTTCTTTGGAGGGGCACGGGGAATTAGAGAATGAGGAGTGCGAGAGGTTTGTTTGTTTCTTTCTGATGGCTGTTTATAAAGAATCGATGATGACACTTTTTGCCTCGGCAATGTTGTGGGAAGGTATATTATGTCCGTCACTTCCAAAAGATTGTTCGGCTTATGCATCAGTCAAGGCATCTTTACCTTGTCGCGCCCTCTCAACTGCCCTCCCCCTCACCCATTAATCCCCCCCCCCCGACTCCAAATCCCCCTCCCCCCTCCCCCTCCCCTTCCTCCCCCCCCCTTCCACCAAAGAAAATTTCAACTTATATGAAACAAGACAAGCAGACACAACAGTCACGTTCAGACCTCGAATATCCTGTTAATTAAGGAAGTGTCCGCACACGTGAGCGTGCCTGCGCACGCGTGTACGCATGCCCGCACTCACGCACGCACACAAACACACACACGCACGCACACAAACACACACACGCACGCACACAAACACACACACGCACGCACACAAACACACACACGCACGTACGCACACAAACACACACACACACCCACGCACGCACGCACACACACGGACAGAAAGCGATCTTTGATCATCCACACCTTTCCGGAGAGAATCAGCTGATCTTATCCGGGACACCCCGCGCTGATGTTTTCGACACAGACGAACAATCTCGATTCATTCTAGGAACAGATATAGGGAGGATCTAGGAAAGCCAAGCACAGTCAGCACAAGAGGCCTAGATTCTCATGAGCCCCTGCGACAGGAGGGGCTCATGAGAATCTAGGCCTCGCGCAGATGGGGACAGTTGGCCGAGACGCGCTGCTCAATACAAACCGGAAAGGTTACGAGCGATATCCATTTTCCTCAACTCCCACCTTGTTGTTGTTCACCCCAGTTCAACGCCTTGCGGCTGCAAAAGGAACAGAATCCCACAGGCGGGCCACAGCAGCTAGGCTGGCTGGGATACGTTCTCACCGGAAGCCGCTGTGAAAGGCAGAAATTCGCATGAGCCCCTGCGGTCAGTCAGCTTAGTCTTGCGCACCTTGCTTAGTGGCATGCGCAGGATTTAAGCTCGCCCATGCAAATGAGGCCTGCAGCCTGCCTACGTAAAATATCAGCCTGCCCTTTGTTTGAATCAAACATACATTAAAAATAAATAATAAATAAAAATCCGCGTTTAAAACAGAGTGTATCAAACAAAAAATTATCTTGATAGGTTTGAACACGTCCACGTCGAGCTGTGTACGGCCCATATTCCCAAATTTTGGATTTGTCCTTAACATCAACCATTTTCAGTATATATATATATAGTTCGACCATGACAACTCACGAGTTGTGCCGCGAGATTAATCATCTTCGTGCAAGCTTTGCCAGGAAGCTTCAACTAGCATAGACAATCCTTCTCTCGTTGTCTCAGTAGTAGCCAGGTTTAGTCCGACCAACAACAGGCTCAGTCACAATATTACTTGCCTTCCGTCTTTTCTTTCAGCATACAGAAAAACTTATGAGAATCTAAAGCTGACATTTCTCTTAACCCCTTCATTGTGGGTTTTTTTAGCCTTCGTTAACTCAACGCCAAAGTTCCCCAGTCGACAAACGAACAGGATGCAAAGTGGTTTCAACAAGAAGCATAGATCTTCAGGAGCCCCCGCAACTGCAGGGGCTCATGAGGATCTATGCCTCTTGCGGTATGGTTCATTTTTTCTCGGTGGTTAACCTGCAGCTGCGGTAACAGGGTAATATATTATAGACGTGCCGCATACAAATAACGTGGCTTGGTGCCGCGTATCGGGAATGCGGCACACCTCAAATAGAGAAGGCAGAGATTAATAATATAATACAATGTAAGCGACTAACTAAATCTTCACGGCTTAATGATATAAATTTCATCTTAATTTGTAAGGGAGCAATGACAGTTTGTCAGACATTTACTGGAGAATTTACTCCTCATGTTTGCCGTTTTCCAGCAGACGAGGATCAATACCCGACTTGTTCACAAATTTTCCCCGGCTTACCATGTATATCTGTGTTCCGCACACGATCGGTAATATCCGGGTCACATCCTAGTTGTTAGACAGCTAGTTTTCCTGGGTCGAAAAGTGCTGCCGTAATCGTGCATAGGGGGTTTCCGTCTAGCTTTTCCACCAATCAAATTGCAGATTTTTGAGGGCATTTCAAACTAAGTCTTATTTTTCACACGACTGGATTAGTTTTGAAACGAACACATTTTTGTCTTTAGTCATGGAACAACATTTTTTTAAACACCCACATCAGTGCATGTATCACATGATGCCTAATTATTCAATACGCGTGTGGGTAATTAAGTGTTGTTGTTGTTGTTGCAGTGAGCAAAAGGTCCTTGGGTCTGGGTCAGCCGCAGTTGGCCCGTGCACGACAGTAGTGCACGAGCCAACTGCGGCTGACGCAGACCCGTGGACCTTTTGCTTTGCGGGTTGTTTTGTGACTGGGTGAGGACATCACAGTTGCACTCTCAACGCAAAAGAAATCCCCAGTTTGAGGAACAGATAGAACCAATTTTGAGCACAGCATGAAGACAGATTTTCATAAGCCCTTGCGAGTAAAAGAGCCTATGTACATCTACGTTTCATGCAGATGGAAGAGGTTTGGTCAAATGAAATAGGCTTTGCTCTCTTTTCCTCCCTTTCTCTCTCTCTCTCTCTCTCTCTCTCTCTCTCTCTCTCTCTCTCTCTCTCTCTCTCTCTCTCTCTCTCTCTCTCTCTCTCTCTCTCTCTCTCTCTCCCCCCCCCCCTCCCAAAGCAGTCTGACAGATTCATTTTTCAATTTTTCACCCCGGAAAAATAAAAGTGAGATTTCCGTTAGCAAGAAATAGAATTTGATCTCACGTTCTGCTGGAGTTCATAAATTATAGTGTAAGTGGCATACAGCAAAACCTGTCTGTTAAAGGCACCTGCTCAATGCGCAAAAGGCCATCGGGCCGACTTCGGCCGCCCGGTTGGCCCGCGCACGGCCGTGCGCGGGCCAACGGCGGCCGTGTCAGCCCGATGGCCTCTGCTAGTATTTCGTCGATGGCCTCTGCTAGTATTTCGTCGATGGCCTCTGCTAGTATTTCGTCGATGGCCTCTGCTAGTATTTCGTCGATGGCCTCTGCTAGTATTTCGTCGATGGCCTCTGCTAGTATTTCGTCGATGGCCTCTGCTAGTATTTCGTCGATGGCCTCTGTATACACGCTGTACCGTGCACTTAACTCACTCTACCCCAACACCGAAATCACCAAATTTTGCCGTTGTCCTCTGAAGACTGCATTGCTGTGCAGGACACAGATTGACCATGATAGTTCAAGGGTGATGCCAGAATAGCCTATGGGCGCCAAGCTATTCTGGCATCACCCTTGAACTATTATGGTCGATCCTTATCTTGTTGTGGTGTGTCTGGGGTAGAAAGAGTTAAATCCTGTGGCTGTCGATAGCGCTAAATTGCTGGGGGGGGGGGGGGGGGGGGAACGTATTTAAAACGGTTCAGAGTTACTTCATTTGTTTAAAAGCATCGCTGATTCTGCTCTGGCATAAATCTTCATCAGAGCTAAGAAAATGCCAGCGACGAAGAAATTAAGCACTCACAGAAAAGACAATTACAACACAATTTATTAATATTTAGGGTTTTTTAACCTTTTTTTCCAAATTAGACATACAAACAAGTACACTCTGTGCAACTTGTCTTTTTTACTTGATGTTGTAATTGTCTTTTGTAAGCCTGTTTCTGTCTTAGTTGGGATTTGGGGGGCATTTTACACGCTTGGGCAGTCACCTATTTGGTCTGTACTTCGTCAGAGCCTGTCCCCGCAACTGTGGGTTCTCATGAATGAGGATCTATGTCACGCGAAAGGCGTGCGCGGGCCAAAGGCGGCCGACGTCAGCCCGATGGCCTTTTGCGCATTGGGTCCGGATATGCGGCTTATGCCGCGTATATGGATTCGATGCGTCTCGAGTGAGTTCACCGTTCCGTCGAAGAGAGCGGTACGGCATAAGCGTACCTAAGATACGCCATCGCATGCAGGCCCGGCTGTAACCATAGAAACAATAGAGACCACGTGGCCCCGAGACCACGTGAAAAAAAAAAATGTCCTTCCATTATTATTTATGTTATAAATACGTGTGGTCGCCTGGACAGGTCTGATAGGTGTTAAAGGGGGGGGGGGGGGCGTAATATTCAGACATTAAACAATATGGAACTTCACAGATCTGCATTAGCTTCAGTGTTAGTGAGGTGGCATTCCGATTTCTGGAAAATATAGGTCTGTCCTTTGCAACAGGAGAGACCCAAGTAGAGGACTACGCAGAAAAAGGGGAATTTCTTTATTACGTCAGTAGTGTCCATTTCAATGCTCATGTCTAGTCACGCTAGCTGTCCGGTCACATGCTTTCGGACCTGAACATGTACGTCATTTGCTTAGCAGACTCTGGTTAATAGAGTTAAACCTACACCCGTGCAAGAGGCATAGATTCTCATGGGCTCCTGCAGCTGCAGGGGCCCATGCGAATGTATGCCTCTTGCAGATGTTTTTGCTTAGAGACTGTCAGTCAGTAAAACAGTTGATTATAGTCTCCAGAACCCAGTTCAATTCGTCTCTTCCTGTACTACATGCACTAACGAGACGGACAAAATCCACTGAAAACGTTCGGAGGCAATTCAGCAGGCGGTGCTGTCACCAGATGGACAAGTCACGTATTAACCATAACACCGTCAGAATGCCCATAAAGGTATTTTTTAGAAATTTTAGCATTTAATTGAATCTGAAACTTAATTTAATTTCATTGGTGCATGATACTGAATCTGAAATACGTTTTATTCTATGGGTGTTATCTATCACAGATCAGCAAAAACTGCGAGTTCAATTAATTTTTTTTCAGCCCTTTGGTTGCCGGTAGCGCTTCCTGTCGAGGTGATTCCCGCATGTCGGTAGTGCTTTCTGTCGAGGTGATTCCTGCAGGAATCACCTCGACAGAAAGCGTTATCGACAGCCAAAGGTTTCATTTTTAATATTCCAAGCTGTTTTCACTTTGTGAATTACATGTATGTATGTATTACGTACCTGTACTAAGTCTGAGATCATCTAGTGTTTCATTTTACCTACATACTTACTTACTTACTGCCCATAACGCCGAAGGCGCATAGGGCAGCAACGAAATCTCTCCACTTCACTCGGTCACGGGCCAGTGTGCCTATCGTTCCCCAGGTGTGGTGGTGGTTTTTTCAGTTCTTATTCCACCGTTCGTCGCCAGGTGATCTTTGGCCGTCCTCTCTTCCTTTCTCTCCGCAGCACATGTCCAATCTATCGCCAACGCGGTCTTTCTATGATTGTTGTGGCTATGTCTTCTTGTTTGCAGCGGGACAGTAGGTCTTCCATGGAGATTTTGTTTGACCAAAATATCTTGAGTATTCTCCTGAGGTTCTTGGTATGGAATGTGGACAGCTTGGTGAGGTCATGTTGCGTCATTCTCCAGCATTCTGCTCCATAGTGGAGTACTGGTACGACACAGCTGTTGTAGAGTTTTAGCTTGGTGCCCACACTGTATTGTGAGGACTTCCAGATGTTGTTCATGCTGATGAAGGCACTCCTTGCTTTATTCAGTCTGTTCTGAATGTCTTTCTTACTTCCGCCATCTGGTGTGATGATGCTGCCCAGGTACACAAAGCTTTCAGTAAAGGGTAAGTCGTTGTTGTTGACTTTGATGGGAGCTTTCATTTTGCCTACTGGAGTTTTATTTTTAATGATGGATTTTGAACGTTCCCATTTTTTAAAAACGATCTGGCACATCGCAGGCTTTGACGGCTAAAATTGACCTCCATAACAGGTTTTCAATGTTGCCTTGCATCAACTATGACTTTTCTGCACTGCCTTTTACTATGTATGTCAGTAAGCACACGTAATAGAGGGTTACTACCTTTCTACTGCCTCTTGATTCAAAGGGGAACTCTCCTACGTACAAATATTGCAAACTAATAACCATTTATTGCTTGGAGCAGGTCCCTTTTAACTCATTCTACCCCAACACCGAAATCCCCAAATGTTTGCCGTTGTCCTTTGAAGACTGCAGTGCAGTGCAGGACACAGATCGACCGTGATAGTTCAAGGGTGATGCCAGAATAGTTTGGCGCCCATAGGCGCCAAGAGGCTATTCTGGCATCACCCTTGAACTATCATGGTCGATGCATATCTTGCTGTGGTGCGTCTGGGGTAGAATGAGTATGTTTGCACAGCCGGGAATTCTAGCGACTGCACTTCGCAGAAGGCCGCCGAAGGACCTTAGAAAAGAAAATCCCAACGAAGGAAGAAACACGCTTAGAAAATACTTACGAAACAATTCATTAACTCATTCATTGCCCTACTTGTCGTTGGTGAGATGTGTGTATATATGCACAGTCGGCCATATTATCAAAATATAATTATAGGACTTGCCTTTATGGCCAATCTGTTGCCTTCGACCTTCGTCACGTTTGCCCGGGCCGCAATGCTTAGCACGTGGTTCTCAAAGTGAGCCACGTGCCGCTGTCTGCATACTTACGCTATATGCGTTTTAACCATTTGGCTGTCGGTAACGCTTTTCGACGCGATGAATCATGAAAGGAATCATCGCGTCGGAAAGCACTACCGGCAGCGAAAGGGTTAATTTCTTGCCCCTATTTTCATAACACATTAGCCGATTTCACAGTGCCATGCATCACAATATGCATAACGTCACACAAAAAACGACCTGGGAAAAGAAAAACCGGCGTGGCACTAGGCAGGTTCAAGTTCGTCTGCAAAAGGCATAGATTCTTATGAGCACCTGCTTCGCAGGGCCTCATGAGAATCTATGCCTTTTGATGAAAGAGACTGCAGTCATATTTACATCCCCAGAGGGAGGGATCGAGCCGTCCCAGTTTAGTCCACGACAGAAAAGCATAGTAATAATTAAATAATAATAATAAATAATTACGGTATTTATAATGCGCTTATCTTATAATAATTATAACTCTAAGCGCGCACTCACAACTCGCGCACGCAATCGCACGCTTTAGACAACGGCTCACGAACCACAAATAGTGAAATACATTACGACAGTCTGCTTAGGGTGGGGAGTGTGGTGGTATAGTGCTAGAACTGTTGAAAGAGGTGAGTTTTGAGGGCGGACTGGAAGGAGGAGAGAGAGTGTTTCTGACGGAGAGAGAGAGTGGGAGAGTGTTCCAGATGGATGGACCGTATACTGAGAAGGAGCGGGGGCCGAAAGTGCTGAGTTTGGTGCGGGGGATGTGGAGGCGGAGAGGGTCGGAGGCGGAGCGGAGGGAGCGGGGAGGAGTGAAGGGGTGAAGTAAGTTTGAGAGATAGGCGGGAGCGCAGTTGTTCAGGGATTTGTAGCAGAGAGACAGAATCTTGTATTGGATGCGTTGGGGGATGGGAAGCCAGTGAAGGAACAGGGGAGTGATGTGGTCGGATTTTTTCTTTCTGAGGACGAGGCAGGCACCATTGTTCTGGACGCGCTGGAGAGTGAAAGTGCTGGAGTGAGGGAGGCCGGAGAGGAGTGAGTTGCAGTAGTCGATGCGAGATAGGATGAGAGAGACAGCAAGTTTCGTGGCAGCTTCGGTAGTGAGATATTTTCTGATCTGACCGATGCGGCGGAGGTGAAAGTAGCATGCCTGGGCCGTGGCGGAAACAAAGCTGGTCGTGGAAAGAGAGGAATCTAGGATAACGCCGAGGTTTTTGGCCGAGTCAGAGAGGGAGATGGGGGTGCTGTCGAGTTGAAGGTGGAGGGAGGGAGGGAGCTGGGAAAGTTTCTGGCGAGTGCCTACCATCATGGCTTCCGTTTTGTCGTCATTCAGTTTAAGCTTGTTTGCTGTCATCCAGTTTTTCACGTCTTCGTAGCAGTCAGCCGTGCCCGAGTCAGTAGTGACTGAGTGTTGTCTATACTGCATTCACATATGCACGGTGTGTGCACAGAAGAACGACGGAACTGGAGTTAACTGTGCATGCATACGAGGGACCCCATCCAAGGTTTTGTGCACTTAGCCTGTTTGCTTGCGCTCCCTTATATTACTTAAACCATACCGCTCAAGTACATTCAAAAGTGGGGTACGGTAAATGCGCCATTTTTGGAACCATCGGGAACTCTTATAAGTGATTCCGATGGTTCCAAAAATGTCGCATGTCTTTTGCTTGTCAGTATATGTGTACTGGTCAAAGATACTGGACGTACGGCTTTAGGTCGTAAGGTACAAACTCACATACCATCACGCCTTGGCCTTTGATACATGTTTTGCGCTTCGTTTATATATATATATATATATATATATATATATATATATATATATATATATATATATATATATATATATATATATATATATTCTTTTTTCTTCTTCTTCCAATGTAGAGTCGGGCTCTAACGAGCGTTGAAGACTAAGCGGCGAATTAAATGGAGATTGACACAACCTTTATTGTCACAAATATGCTGACCAGCAAAAGAAATGCGACATTTTCTTTTGCTCATCAGTATATTTATGTAGTCACAATTAAGTGCAGGACTACAGATATTTGATTTATTTCAATCACGTAAGTGGCGTGTTCACAAACTGATTTGTTTCATAACACTTTTTGTTCATTCAACGTACAAAAACCACAACGCCCAAGGAACATGGATATAAATTTGTCTTAGCAAGGAGAGTAGATCCTCTTAAGTATGTCTCTTGAAGGTGGGTCGTGTTGACTTTTCCCAGAAGCGAAGTGGTTAATAATATATTTTGTTTTCATCCCTACGTCACACGACCAAACGCTTTAGCGCAAACCGTACCATGCGACCCGGATAAAACAAAAAAAAAAATTGTAGCAACTAACGGTCGACTTTTTGTAGCCCTCTTTCTGGCGCGTCTTGGATGCCAGTTTTGTTGTTATTTAAAGATCACCAAAACGTTCTAAAGTACAAAGTT
This sequence comes from Semisulcospira habei, assembly GCA_036245525.1. Classification (NCBI taxonomy): domain Eukaryota; kingdom Metazoa; phylum Mollusca; class Gastropoda; family Semisulcospiridae; genus Semisulcospira; species Semisulcospira habei. The sequence goes on from BTPG01000002.1 coordinate 304,955,109, forward strand.
ACTTACTAAGTTAGTCAAGTTAGTGTTGTTCAAAACAACAGGCACACTACAGGAGACGGCAACGTCATGAAATATTTTAAATTGTCATAAGTCTATTATGTATAAATGTATACTCCTTTGTCGTCAGTCATGTCTGGCGTGATCCAGGACGGAAGATTTCTTCATGATTTCTCTTACGAAAACATTGGAGGAATGGAAACAAATACGATATTCGTAGCAGGGGCTTTCTGCACGGACCCTTGTAGGCCTTCGGGAGGTCAAAGAAACCATTCTACCCCGAAGGCCTTCGGCCTTCGGGGTACAATGGTTCCTTTGACCTCCCTCCGGCCTGCAAGGGTCCGTGTAGCAACCATCTGCTACCAATAACTTATATTATGCCACTCACGATTTACCTAGCAACAAATGGACCGACGGCCTGATTGTGCAGCAACTCACAAACAATGAACAAATGCTGTAGTGAAAGTGTGACGTAACAAGACTTGTTGAAATGACGTATTTATAAAACAGGGGAGGACCTCGTTTCAACTTTAGAATTAGTTTGAAGTCAGCTAAAGGCCTCTTGTTGTCACCAGTAAAATTAGAAAGCAGTGGCGTGACATCTTGCTAAGGCGCATGCACTGTTGTTCACGTGTCTACAGTGATCTGACGGAAATTCGTGACAGAACTGAACAGGCTGGAGGATGGTTTTCTTGTAAAATTGTCGGATCGGTGTCAGAGAACATTATTGGGTTTGTTGGCATCTGAAGCACATTTGTAATTTTAGATGCGCCAGACGTAATCATGCCGCGGAGACTACTTTGAAGTCGTTTTCGGACACATCAGCACACAGAAATAGGCAGGAAAGGAGAAGGAGGCCGATGATATAAACTGTCCAGGTTCCGGACCACCCCCCCCCCCCCCTCTCCAAAATAAATAAATAAATAAATAAATAATAAAAAATTAATAATAATAATAATAATAATAATAATAATAATAATAATAATAATAATAAAAATAAGTAAATAAAATTATTAAAAATTCTATAACGGTCTTTTTGGGGGGTGTTTGTTTCACATGATTTCGAGCTTAACCCCTTCACTATCGAAAAAACGTGAATACGATCCAACTGCAAGAGACATAGATCCTCATGAGCCCCCGCGACAGCGGGGGCTCATGAGGATCTATGCCTCTTGCTGAGAACAGTTTGTATCCATGTAGTAAAACTGTTGCCGCTAGGGTTTCACGTGAAAGAAAAACAGAAGATTGTGGTAGAAAACCCTTTAAAATAGAAACAAATAACATTTATTTGTTTCTATTTTAAAGGGTTTTCTACCACTATCTTCTGTTTTTCTTTCAGTTTGTATCCATGTTCCTTGGACGGTATTGGCCTTTGGTTGTTGAATGCAACCCAGATTTCAGAAACAAAATTTGTGCGTAGAGTGTACGTAGTGTGGCAGGGAAGTGGGTCAACTGGGCTTCTGCTTGTCAGCAGATGCTGATGCACTCTTATATAAGTCTAATCTGCTGTTTTAACAAAACGTCGGCTGTTTATTAGTAATGCGGGGTTGTTTTTTATTTGCATCTCGTAGGCCTACCTGTTGTAAAGTCTGTTTCTTTGCGTATGTCGGGTTTTTCAGTTTAACTCAGTTTAACTCATTCATCCCAACACACCACAGCAAGACATAGATCGAGCGTGATAATTCAAGGGTGGTGCCAGGATACCTTGGCGCCCATAGGCGCCAAGCTATTCTGGCACCGGCCTTGAACTATGACTGATCAATCATGCTCGATCTGTCTCTAAAATTGTGTAATACAGTCCTTCAGAGGGCAACTTCAAACTTTGGGGACTTCGGTCCTGGAGTAGAATGTGTTAAGGCTTTGAGCGCAATATGCGGGCATCCTGCGTGGGCTAATGAGGATCTATGACTCTTGCAACTTCGTTCGTTTTCCGCGGCTCTCGGTATACGGCAGTACTGGGCCACCGTGATAATAAGCTATCGCTATTAAAACTCATTCTACCCCAACACCGAAATCCTTAAATTTTGCCGTTGTCCTCTGAAGACTGCTTTGCAGTGCAGGACACAGATCGACCATGACAGTTCAAGGGTGATGCCAGAATAGCTTGGCGCCCGTAGGCGCCAAGCTATTCTGGCATCACCCTTGAACTATCATGGTAGATCCTTATCTTGCTGGGGTGTGTATGGGGTAGAATGAGTTAACACTCATCTGGCGGCTTTCTGTTCACTTGCGACTTAATTTACCGAGGTGTACGCGCATGGCCAGGAAGCCCGCTCCTCGAGTTAACCCCTTCACTGCCGAGAAACAGTAAAACGTAATTCAACTGCAAGGGGCGCAGATCCTCATGAGCCCCCCCACCCCTCCCCGGCAGTCGCGGGGGCTTATGACTGGGACTGATCTACGCCACTTGCTGACATCACTTTGTGTCCCCTTGAAGGCCCACTACCGCCGTAACTGTTCAAAGATACATTTCTGTAACAGATGGTTACGAAACGCTACACACCGGTCTACCTATGGTTCATTTAGACACAGGAGAATCCAGTTCAGCGCACGTCGTCTTTATATCAACTAACCTGACAATGACTCCACTCCGTTCAAAAAATACAACGCTATCAGTGCGAGAAACAGCTAAAAATAGATTGAGCCGATAACGGCTGAACAGAATAAAACTGTTGTTAAAGTTGATTAGGTGTGTCGACAAGTCATGTGGCGTATCGTGTATTTGTACAACTGAACAAATTTCAGATTAACGACGCGTGCAAACACAAATGGTGTTGAAATGTGTCTTCAGAGTTATGCGTAATGGTACTTTAACTCTTTCTACCCCAGACACACCACAGCAAGATACAGATCGACCATGATAGTTCAAGGGTGATGCCAGAATACCTTGGCGCCTATGGGCGCCAAGCTATTCTGGCATCACCCTTGAACTATCATGGTCGATCTGTGTCCTGCACTGCAACGCAGTCTTCAGAGGACGATTTCAAAATTTGGGGATTTCGGTCTTGGGGTAGAATGAGTTAACGTGGTGCCGGTATGGAACTCTCTGGCGTTGAAATTGAAGAAGATTTCAGAGATACGATATGTGTTCTCTGGCATTAGCAAGGGTTAAGTACCCTGAAAGCGGCTTCAGTAAACTACGTATAACATTTTCACGTGTAACCCCTTCACTACCAGATGACGCAGATCGAGTTTATAAGCTCTTTGTTTAAGTCAAACGTCAAAGACCTTCAGACGTCAACGGAACCTGCATACAAAGCGGTTTCGGCAAGATGCATAGATCCTCATGAGCCCCCGCAAAAGCAGGGGCTCATGAGGATCTATACCTCTTGCAGTTGAGTGGTGATCATTTGATCTCGGCAGCAAAGGGGTTAAACACAGCTTATTTCAAGATAGTGTAATCACAGTATTGTATGCAAACCAAGGGGAATCACAGCGTTTGTGAGTGTAATCACAGGGCCAGGGAATCTACACGACTTAAAGTCACTTGACAGCGGCTCCTATTGGACTCAAAAGAGCATTTATTCACAGATCATTTGTATAGACGTGTAAATCCTTTGGCTGTCGGTAGCGGTTTTTGTCTCGATGATTCTGGCAGGAATCATCGCGAGAAAAACCGCGACCAACATCCTAAAGGTTAGTTTTTGACATAGGCCTACCAACATTTCTGTTAATTAAGCTGCAAACAAAATGACTGTGAACATATTTTCATGAAATTACAATATTTCTTGTCCATTTCTAATTAAGTTCAGTGCAGTTCGTTCGGTGACTATAAGTCGAGGTTAGAATGGTTCTATATGACATTATCGATGAGACATTTGTTTAACCCATTATATCCTGAAGCTGAAACTGTTCAAGTCTATGTATAGTCATATTATGGCTACATTACAGATTACCAAGGAGATAGATCAACCATTTCGGTTCAAGGGTGGGGTCAAGCTATTCTGGCACTACCCTTGAATTATCAGTCATTTTTTTTCATGCACTAGTGATGTGTCATGATGGAAAGGGTTAATAGGGGATACGTGAGCTAATCAACTTTAAGGCCTGGATCCACGATAAAGCAGTGCCATACGGCATAGTCGGATGAGCGATATCTCCGTCATCATAGCCTGATCACTTGGTAGCGACACAGGTTCTGGCTCTGACGGACTGAAGGTGGACGTAGGTCATCGCTGGGGCTCTGGCCCTACTTTCTAAGGTTTAGAGCGGTGTGTCATGCAAGGAGCAATTTCACTGGCTGCCAGATACCGTCGGATGCTTGTTTTGTTCGTTTGTACATTGCATTACATGTGCCGAAAAACATAGAATTTTAAATGTATGTCACTAGCCGGTCTAAATAAAAATAAACCTAATGCCTTACGACCGATGAAAATAGAGCATGTTCTGTTCCGGATCGGGCATCAGACAGTGCCTGATCGTGAGTCAAATTCAGCCCGTTCCCATAGCGATTCATATGATCCGTCATTGCATAATCGTGGATTCGGGCTTTTAGTATGTGTGCAGTGTGTTCCCATGTTTGTAGGTTGCTAAGAAGAATTATTTTTTTGTACTGCTAAGTCCATTGCATATATGCATTGTTTTTGCTGCGATTGAGAAACAGTAGTTACAGGTCGTGTAAACCTTTTTTTCGATACATAAATGATATGAAGCTAATCCGTGCCTTCAAACTCCCTAACATAACCCGAGACTTACTATAAATGCAATGGTCATGAGTCTGCCTGGTCAGTTTTGTCCTTAGTCGCATTTACGTACATGTTTCTCGGCATAGTCCGGTCACCCGTTTGTCAACCTGTCAGCGGCAATGTGCAAAACTTGTAAGCTATTACACGCACCCCTAACACGTCTCTGGCCACAATTGCTCGCGTTTACAAACTGTCTGCTGAAAATTAGGTACAGGTCGGCCCTGATAAATGAAGGGCGGTGTTCGCTTGTCTTGCATTCAGGACCGTGACAGATGAAGGGGGGAGGTGGGGGGGGGGGGGGGGCCTGTTTAAAGTACCATTACGCATGAATCTGAAGACACATTTCAGCACTATTTGTGTTTGTTATGCCTTGTCCACACACCTAATCAACTTTAACAGCAGTTTGCACACGCAACAAAAGCACACAGTGACCATACTTACTTATTCTGCGCAGTAATTAGCGTCTCAATCTATTTTTTGCTGTTTTTCGTACCTATAGCGTTGTATTTTTAGAACGGATCGGAGTCATTGTCAGGTTACTTGATATAAAGACGACGTGTGCTGAATGGGATTCTCCTGTCTCTAAATGAACCATAACTTGACCTGTGTGTAGCGTTTCACGGCGTAACCATCTGTTACAGAAGTGTTTCTATGAACAGTTACGGCGATAGTGTAACACGTCCCGCGACAATATTATTCAGGCACTCCACTCCGGCTTCAACTAGCCTGGACGGACGGTTTGTCGATCGGCCATCGTGGTCGGATCTGTGGGTGAGAGAGGTGCAGGTGACCTTAAGGGCTTAGGTTTAAGTGCACGCAGACCGCAGCAGGAAATCGTATGCGTCAAAAACGTCATTATGTCACTTGTGAAATGTGGGTCATATCCCCGCTCTCTCTCTCTCTCTCTCTCTCTCTCTCTCTCTCTCTCTCTCTCTCTCTCTCTCTCTCTCTCTCTCTCTCTCTCTCTCTCTCTCTCTCTGGAAATCCACGACCACACCATTACACAAATAACTGAACATCGCCTACTTGGTGTTATTGTTGATAACCAGATGAAATGGCAATCTCACATCAATGCTGTCTGTAAAACTGTGTCCAGAAATGTTTTGATGCTGTCTAAGCTAACATATCTTATTGATGTCGACGCTCGCAAACTATTTTACAATGCCCATGTCAAATCCCACATCGATAATGCCTCCACGACATGGGACGGCAGCGGTGACATACACTTGAAGAGGCTTAACTCCTTGCATCGCAGGGCAGTGAAGCAGATCCTGCCTGATCCAGCCCTTTCTACTGACCAAAAATTTAAAAAACTAAAGATGCTTCCTCTCGACAGGCACCATCTCTTTAACAAAGGGGTAGTCATGTATAAAATCTGGAATGGAATCCACCCAGAATACTTGTGTAAGCTCTTCACCAAGGAAGCTTCAGGATATTCAACATCAAGGCGTAACTTCATCACACCACGCCCGAGGATAAAATTATTTTAAACCACCCTCTCATTCTCGGGCGCCTCATTTTGGAATAAACTGCCAGTGCACATAACACACACTGGTTCACTCCCCTCTTTCAAGGAAAGCCTCCTGCTATCTAACAGCTCATTCACTGGTTCGGGTATCCCCATCGCCTAAAGCCTTGATATTAACCTCCGCGCGCACGTGTGCATGTGTGTGTGTGTGTGTGTGTGTGTGTGTGTGTGTGTGTGTGTGTGTGTGTGTGTGTGTGTGTGTGTATGCGTGTGTGTGTCATATTAACGTTTACACGCAGTGACATTCAGTACAGGTATTTTTATACAATAGTTTTGTGTACACACACAGTGACAATCATAAAAGTCAAATCAAGACAAAATAAGTGATGAAAGAGAAAAAGAAAAAAGAAAACTGTGTCGGAAAAAAATCTGTTCACCCCAAAAGTTGATAAACATGGTGATTATGGCAGTTAATACACTTAATGATTAAGGTCCTAATTTCAACATTTGCGTGTGGGATAATACTGTATTTATAAATAGGACTAACTTAGGTATATCCTTATTCGCGAAGCCACTTGCCTTCACTATTATTATTATTATTATTATTATTATTATTATTATTATTATTATTATTATTATTATATTATTATCCCATTAACTGCCGAGGCACGGTGGCAAAACGGGTACAGAGCTGCAAAGAGACATAAATCATCATGAGCCCCCGCGAATGCGGGGGCTCATGAGGATTTATGTCCTTTGCTGCCTCTGTGTTCCTTTTGAGTGTTCCATTTATGCATCTCAGTGTGTTCCTTTTGAGTGTTCCATTTATGCATCTCAGTGTGTTCCTTTTGAGTGTTCCATTTATGCATCTCAGTGTGTTCCTTTTGAGTGTTCCATTTATGCATCTCAGTGTGTTCCTTTTGAGTGTTCCATTTATGCATCTCAGTGTGTTCCTTTTGAGTGTTCCATTTATGCATCTCAGTGTGTTCCTTTTGAGTGTTCCATTTATGCATCTCAGTGTGTTCCTTTTGAGTGTTCCATTTATGCATCTCAGTGTGTTCCTTTTGAGTGTTCCATTTATGCATCTCAGTGTGTTCCTTTTGAGTGTTCCATTTATGCATCTCAGTGTGTTCCTTTTGAGTGTTCCATTTATGCATCTGTGTTCTTCGCGCAAATATAGACGCGAGATTCGCGATCATCGGCAGGGAAAGGGTTATTAGCATATAAATATAGCTAAACGGCCATTCGCCCTTCTCGATTCAGGAACATGCAATAAATCGCTCGGAAGACTGATGAATAATTTGGCTTGTATTACAAGAGAGGGAGCAGCACTTTGCGTGCATATTAAATGTGTTGTAGTCTGTTGGCGCCGAACGCGGGCTTCTGTCCACATGTGCCTTGAGAGCATTCATTAGCTTCTTTGCAGGCTCAGTTTGCTTGTTATCAGTCCCGCAGATAAATTATCCTTCTGAAAGAGGCCGCAGATCCTCATAAGCAAAAGTCCTGCTGTGCTCGCTAGTATTGATTGAAGATACAATGTTTGTTTACTAACGGAAGATGCGGCTTTACTGTCATATTTTTTTTTCCTATTTCAGTATAGTTTAAGTGCTGAGTTTTCCAGGGATTTTTCTCCATTTACAGAAACGTACGTTTCCTGAGTCCTTGCGGCTGCAGCGGCTCTTGAGAATCCATGCCTCCTGCAGACCTGGACCCCACCCGGGTCTGCCCTGGGGGACTTGGGTGGGGTTAGGTACTTTTTAGTTCCCAGGGTCACCCTGGTCAGCCCACAGGGTGAGTTTTTCTCTCTATTCTGGGGCATGTGTTTCTGTCTACCCGAGGTCCATTCACCTGTATTTGCCTTTTTAAAACTCTCCCTACTGTCTGCGCTGCCTGTAGCTCTTGATATTGGATGTGTGTTGCTAAATGGTCTTAGCTTTATTTAGGCCCCATGTGTTGGGTTTATTTAATGTATTTGACCGGCTGGCGACATACATTCAATGTTCTGTTTAGTTGTTTTTTTCACAAGCAGTGCAGGCACGTCCTGAGAAAGCCTTGTTGCTGTCGGGACGTTAAGCAATGTACAATCAATCAATGCAGACCTGGTGTCTGAATGATCTTGCGCCTCTGTTCCTCATTTTGAGGAGATTGTCCGCGAATCAGCATGTGACTGTATACCAGGCATGTTACACTTAATACATTATGTAGAGCACAGCCGACTGTTAGGGGATTCCCCGTCTAAACCACTTCCTCGTTGCATTGCGAGCGTCCAATAGGAAAGCGACCTTGCGCGACAGGCATCTGCTCTCTCTTCAACGTAGCAAAGCCGTTCCATGCTCTTTCCGTTCGTTATGTACTTCAATTCACGAATGGTTTATATTGTTATTACTAATAATAATAATAATGTACATTTATATAGCGCTTAACCTCCAAATGAATGGTGCTCTAAGCGCTTTACAAGATCAAAATCACAGAACAAAAAGTACAAGAAAGTAAACACTACAATAAATGTTACAAAAACTAAAATGACACATATCGAAAGCTCACACACACACACACACACACACACACACACACACACACACACACACACACACACACACACACACACACACACACACCGTTACAAGAACAGTTACTGCCAAAGATTGCTAACGAACTGAAAATGCATCTAACTATATGCATAAGAAAACAGATTGGTCTTGAGCAGTGATTTGAAAGCAGACATAGTTGGAGCATGTCTCACATGGGCTGGAAGGTCGTTTCAGGTAATTGGACCGAAATAATAAAAGGCACGCTTTTGTTCTGTATCACAGCTTTTTATTTCTGCTATTTTTTTATTTTCTCGACTTCATTTCAGGTGCAGCACACTCTCTAACGGAGGTACGTGTTTTGATTGTACATTATATAAAGTGAGTAGGCCCAGACTGACCTATGCAGAACTGACTGCAATAGCAGAGCGCCTTGCTTAGTGACTGGTGCAGAGCTAAGCTCACTCATGCAACTGAGTTCAGGTCCCTAATAAGCAGACCAGAAAGGACAGGAGTGAACAGCTGTGTTACATCAGTTCACTTCTGTCCTTTCTGGTCTGCTCTTCAACTGAATAACATAGCTCTACTCAGCTGAGACATGCCCGGCGCATCCGGACACACGGCCAATCGCCAGGGCATACATCACGTCTCAAATGAGTTAAAAATAAATGATCATCTCCCACTCTCAAGTTAATAGTGAAGTTGAAAGGAATGACGCCAAACAACAAACGAGAGTGAAGTCACCGATGACAGCAAGCTTATACCATAAGCATAAACAACAATCGAAACATCTCCAAGAGGGCTCATGAGGATCTATGCTTCTTGGAGATGTTTGGAGTGCAAACCGTTCGTTCAGTACCGATAGACTTCATAGTAAACCTTATTAGGATATTACAAATCCAAACGGCATGGAGTGGAACGGTCAGCGAGTTCAGTTCTGGGGATCACGTTCGAAGACTTACTGAATAGAGATTGTGGAGTCGCTTTGCCTTTAAGGCAGAAACGCGCGCCTGTCTGCGCTGGAGTCGATAAATCCGCGCTATTTACCTGATGGTCTGTCAGCCGCTGTGTGCGAGTGCGTGCGCGAGTCTGTCTGATGCATGGGCTGTGCGAGTGTGTGTGCATGTCCGCTCTAAACAGCAGCAGCGACTGACTCGGCGCGCCCGCAGCGCTGTCTCTGCTCTGGGAACAGCGCTTCATTGCAACTGCGTCAAACACAGCGGGCAATGCTATACTAGAAAAATCGCCGATAACGCTGCAGTACTTTTCTAGAGGCTGATTTGCCCTCTGCCATGGCACATAGACTGATATCTCTCAGTCCTGCAAACTCATTTCTGCTCCGCCGAGTGGACACAGCAAAATAGTCTCTTCTCTGGCCCACACTGATCGGCACTACGCTATGTCAGAGTGCACGGCTGAAGTGTATGTAGTGTCGAGTCAATACTGGGCCACTTCCTGGTTTGGCCGCTGACGATGATACTCTGTTTTTATCACAATCAATACTGAGACGTTCCTGGTCTCCTGTCGGCAGGTGAGTCGCCTTTTACCGTGTTCTACAGATATCGTAGGTCAAGAATCCTAAACGAAACGCTCATCTGTGGAAAATGTTACCAAATGCCATTGTTTCCCACAGAAGAGCTGCTGTCCCTATACTTTTGTCTTGACAGCGGCTGAGGGAAAAGGTAAGAGCCGCTGTCAAGACAAAAGTACAGGGACACTGAGAAGCTCTTCTGTATATTTTTGTATTGACAGCGGCTCTTTTTTGCGGGAAAATGTTGCCATTAGGTAACTTTTTCCCGCAGAAGAGTCGCTGTCAAGACAAAACCTTAGTGATAGCAGCTCTTCTGTTATAAGTATTTCACACAGGGAGCCGCTGACAGAATACTATTTTAATGGATACTATGAGTCTATTTCCCACATAAGAGCAGCTGACTGAGACCTTCTTTTTTTCTTTTTTTTTTTCTTAAACGGCAAATATTTACAATGGAAGGGCCACTGTTATATAACTTAAATTGTAACTTTTTAAAGACGAAGAGCCATTGTCAGACGATTATATTTTGTATGGTATCTGTTCCCACAGAAGACCTGTTGTCTTGAGACAGTTTTAATTGGTAACGTATTTAAAGACGGAAGACCCGTTGTCAGGACACCTTAACACTTTTGCTGTCGGTATCGGTTTTTGTCGCGATGATTCCTGTAGGAATCATCGTGACAAAACCCGCTACCGACAGCAAAAGGGTTAAAATGGCCTCAGTTTCCCGCAGAAGATCCTCTGTAAGGCGGCGTTTATGCTGTAATTGTTTTAAAAGGTTGCTGTTATTTGTTGCTGATGTTTTTGTTTAGTTGTTTGTTCGTGATTTGTTTGTTTTGGTTGTTGTTGTTGTGGGGTTTTTGTTTGTTTGTTTGTTGTTGTTTTTTTCGTTTGTTGTGTTTTTGTTTGTTTGTTTGGGTTGTTTTTTCCGGCGGGGTGGGTGGGGGGGGGGGAGGGGAGGGAGGGGGGAGTGGGTTGTGGTGGTGGTTATTTTTCGTGTGTGTGCGCAGGTCACTTAAATGCCGTGTTTATGAATGTTTAAATTTATACTACGTCTTCTTCTGATCATGGGTTGAGAGATCTAGTGTCAGTTTTTTCGGGGGTGGGGACATGGGGGAGGTCCAAGAGGTGTCGGTATTTCCGGGAAGCAAAGGTTCGGACCGACATCGGCCGCAGTGGCCCCGCGCACGACAGTGCGCAGGCCCACTGCGGCTGACATCGGCCCGATTATCTTTTGCTGACTGGGTTCAGACTTATTTGCAGTTAAATATAACATGCAGTCGCAGATTCAATCCAGGTGACTTTATGCAGCATTACAATGCAAACGAAGCCGATCCGACTTCAGCCAGCCAGGAGGAGGTATAAATTCTCATGAGCCCCTTCATTGTGCAAGGTGCTGATGGGACTCTGTGTCTCTGGCAGATGGGCCTGGCTGGGGGAGGAGTAGTTATCAGGAGACTTTTTAAAAAAAATAGTAACGGATAGAATAGCCGCTGTCACAGAGTAGTGATCTGCCGCCGGACATTGTTGCGGTATATTTTCCGCGTGGAATGCGAACATTGGAAAATCCTAGCTAACCTGTTTCCTGATAATCGGGCTACGAGCAGTCCGGCAGACTATTTTTAACTGTTTGGGCGCCAACCCATAAACAGGAATCCGATACGAACCCGATCCGAATCCGAAGCGGGTCCGATACAGGAAGGTTCGTGCAAGTCTTTTTCATGTTTGTGTTTCCATATGCCCGATGCGGACACACTGAAATTCGCATCCGGCTTCCGGGACTCGAACGAAAATGACGCAATTTTTGACGGAAAATTGCATCACCGCATCGGGTTCGGATTGTATTCGCATCGGATTCGTGCTTATGAAAACGTAGCTTTAAGCTACGTTTCCATAAGCACGAATCCGATACGAATACGATCCGTACCCGATACAATGATGCAATTTTCCTTAAAAAAATTACGTCACTTTCGTTCGACGCCGGATCCGAAATCGTTTATCGTATCGGACATAATTATGGAAACACACAAACATGACAAGGACTTGCACTATTTTTTCTGTTTCGGACCATCTTCGGATTCGGCTCGGGTTTGTATCGGATTCGTGTTTATAGGTTGGCGCCCAAACAGTTAAAAATAGTCTGCCAGCCTTTAGACTATAGGAATCACCTCGACAAAAAGCGTTGTCAACAGCCACAGGGGTAAATGATTATTGACGTTTTCATCACGAAAACAAAACCCCGAGAAAATAGAAACGAAGTATAGTTGTGGAATATTATGATGAAATAGAAGTTCCTGTATGAGTTGTGTTTCATATCCGTCATTAAAACGCTTAACCCATTTAATCCCACGGTTGCAATTCTCCAAATTTGGGAGGTGTCACCTAACGACTATGTACCAGTTGGAGAGATGGATCGACCACGGTAATTCAAGGGTAGCGCCAGATTATCTTGGCGCCTGACGGCGCCAAGCTAATCTGGCGCTACCCTTGAACTACTATGTCCGATCCATCTCCTGCTGTATTGCGTCGGGACTAAATGGGAGAACCTTTCAATATATTTGGCATCTTTTGACTGCTAATTTGCCAAACAAATTACTCAGTAGAGTAACCTTTGCTTATAACAAGGTCGGATTCAATGCAGTTCAGATATAACGCGCTATTTCTGAAGTTCCCACTGTACGCATTCTCTGTAATTACTTCGCTTATAACAAACTTCGGGTATAATAACATAACCAGTTTGGGGCCTCAACTGGTGTTTTTGTGGGGGTTTTTTTGTTGTTTGTTTTCAATACTCAAAAAGCAAAAGACATTAAAGCGCCATTACGCATAAATCTGAAGACACATTTCAGCGCCATTTGTTTTTTTCTTCTGCCCTGACGACACACCTACTAGTGAACTTTAACAGCAGGTTGGACGCGTAGCAATAGCACACGCGTAAGCGCGCTTATTTATTCTGCGCAGCCGTTATAGCGTGTCAATCTATTTTTAGCTGTTTCTCGCACTGAGTATACCGTTGTATTTCTACGGAACGGAGTGAAGTCATTGTCAGGTTAGCTGATATGAAGACAACGTGTGCATTCTCCTGTGTCTAAATGAACCATCACTAGACGTGTGTGTAGCGATTCGTAACCATCTGTAACAGAAGTGTATCTTTGAACAGTTACGGCGGTAGCGGGCCTTTAACCCATTACATCCTGAGGCTGATTTTGTAAATGTGTTTGTTGTCCTATGAAGGCTTCACTAAAGATGAGGAGAAAGATCAACTGTTTTAGTTCAAGGGTGGTGCCAGGATAGCTTGGCGCCTGAGGCGCCAAGCTATCCTGGCACCACCCTTGAACTATCAGTCAAATTTATTTCAAGCCAAAGGATGTATCAGGATGAAAAAGATTAAGTCCGGTTTTATTTTCTATTTAATTTGGTGGGGTTTTTTTTAAGCTCGTTTTTTGTTGACCTATAATGAAATCTGTTTCACCCAAAAATGGGTTTGATGACTCAGTGTCTTCCCGCGCAGATGTGTAAGTAAAGCCCCAGGGGCACCACCACCACCACCACCACTACCACAACAATCTAGTAACAACAACGCAAAAATGTGGCAGAGAGGCACATACAAGCGTATGTTCATCCCGTACAATGTTTTATTTTCTTCTTTTTTCTGGTGTATGTGTGTGTGTGTGTGTGTGTGTGTGTGTGTGTGCGCGCGCGCGTGCGTGCGTGCGTACGTGCTTGCGTCTGTGTGCGTGTATGTGTATGTGTGTGTGTGTGTGTGCTTGCGTGCGTGCGTGCGTGTGCGTGCGTGCTTGCGTACGTGCGTGCGTGCGTGTGTGCGTTTGTCTGAGTGCGTGCGTACCTGCGTACCTGGAGTACGTCTGAGTGAGGGTGTGCGAGCGTGCATGTGTGAGTGAGTCTGCGCGTGCGTACATGCGTGGGTTTGTAGATAAACGATTTTAATATTTTTTTCTTTATCCCATTTAATACCACAACCCCATTTCCCAAGTTTTAGAGGTGTCGCCCAAAGACTATGTACCAGTTGCAAGAGATGTTTCGACCATGATAACTCAAGGGTAGTGCCAGATTAGCGTGGCGCCATAAGGTGCCAAGCTAATCTGGCACTACTCTTTAATTTAGGTCGATCGGATCTACTGCTGTAGTGCGTTGGTGCTAAAAAGGTTAAGTTTTTAGCCGCGTAGATAAACGATCTTTTTTTTTTATTGTTCCACAGCTGCAGTTTCCTAGCCATTTCACTACCATAGTCAGCTACTGCAGATCAGACGACCATCATAGCCCACGGATAGTGACCGATTAGCCTGGCGCGTGGAGAGGCGCCAAGCTAATCAAGCACATCCCTTGATATATCATGGCGCGCTCCGCCACGATTTAACATTTGTATCTGTGTCTTAACAAACCTGAGCTATTTGGCTGCAGGAATGACGACGATCAAAAAGCTTAATAATAGAGAGATAAGATTACAGGGGGGAAAGGCACACATTATTTCTGCTGTTATTTGGATAAAGCCAGGATACAAATATTAAGAAAAACGAGATTTTCAATGTTATACGATGAAAATTTCGCTTTTCTTTTTAAAAAAAACGAAACAAACAAAAACACCCAAACAAACAGCATACATGCTTTTGCAGAAGAAAAAAAAACCCGACAGATGTGTTCTTGTGTTCCTAAACAAATAATTATATGCGCTTGTCGCCGACAGTTTCTAACTGTTTTAGAACCTGTATGTTTGAGAATTGTATTCCCAGTTCTTGTATAAATATAACTGCCACAGCAAACTATAACCTTGACCTTGCGTTTGCAACGTGATGCACATTAATAAGAAGAGGTATTCTAGCTGTCCACTCCTTAAACCGGGATTAATTTCCGTTAAGATCTTCGCTGCCAGTTGACGCAAACTGTGTTTTTCAAATCATTGTAAATTCCAGAGAAGTACCCAACGGAGAAAGAAACACGCTTAGAAAAAAACGGTACAACACAATTTATTAATATTTCGGGTAAATACCCTTTGTCAAAATAGACAAACAAACAGACAGACAGACAGACAGACAGAGACATTATTTGCTACTTATCTTGTAAATTCCAGGCCACTGATCCCCGGCCGTCAGAACAACGTGGATACAGAGTGGCTTCAGCAAAAGGTGTAGATCCTCATGAACCCCCGCAACTGCGGGGGCTCATGAGAATCTATACCTCTTGCAGTTGGGTGGTGTTCATCTCCCTCCCTCCCCACCCCCCCACCCCCCACCTCCCCCCCCCCCCCCACCCCCCCCCCCCCCCCCCCCCGCCGAAAAAAAGAGGTTTGAGGACACAATGACGAAAGTAAACCTCATGATTGATATCAGACGCACTGACCAAGGTACTGACACAAAAGGTAATCGGCCAGACATCAGTCGCAGTTGGTTTTAGGCATAGGTCCTCGTCGTTTCTTATCGGTGGCAGTACTATCATTTCTATCAATCGTCTTCCTTGTACCGTCGAGATTAGGAAAATGAGGGAGTTATTTGATCAGATTAGGGAGAGGTGAAAGGGGTGGGGGGGGTGGGCGGTAATCTTTTACATGCTAAGACCTTGAGAGCAATGTCACGTGTCCTTGAACGCCATACACTGATGCACGACAATGATTTGTATGTGGGGGGGGGGGGGGAGCATGGGCGGTAATCTTTTACATGCTGAGACCTTGAGAGCAATGTCACGTGTCATTGAACGCCATACACTGATGCACGACAATGATTTGTATAAATTACAACAATAAAAGAATCCTACATTACAAATGGAAGTTCTTATGTGATATCTTATCTAGTTCTCATTTGCACTCAACAAGAAGAGCTACTGGGAACCGAGCGAGGTCAACAAATGGCAAATATTCTCATGAGCCCATGCAGCTGTGCCCCTTGCAAAGGCACGGACGAGAAATTGTAACCACTTCTCTGCACGTGATCGTGTAGTTCGCGTCTGAAACGACTGCACACTGACCGACATTCGCGTGAAGAACACAGATGTACACAGGACAACAACAAACAAAAACAGGATGGGATCAACCATAACCCACAAAGTCCCTTCTATATGAGAGCTGTCCTCGCTGTCAATGGTCTCTAACTTTCGTCTTTGACCTGATTCTGATATTGAATTATCTCCTATTTAAAAAGCATCGCAGATCTGCCAATGCGTCAGTGAGTTTTATAAGGGGCGCAGGACATACGCGTCATTGATTTGTCAAACATCATTTGTCATGAGGTAAGTTTTAGTGTTTACGTAATTTTATATTTTACGTGATATGAGTTTCACTTTTGCTTCAAAGGCTTGAGAAAATGGTGACAAAACTAGAACTTCACGGTACAATATCAGTCTTGCTATAATTTGTGTGAAAGCAAGTTGACTTTACCTAGCTACATGATATACTAAGTACTCGGATCACCTGCATCCTCTTCTGAAAGCGCGTCGATGTGTGTGTGCGTTTTAGTGCGTGCGTGTGCGCGCGCTCCAAGCTTCCCCAAGAGGCATAGATCCTCATGCGCCTGAAGGGCGCATGAGGATCTGTTCCTCGTGGAGATGCGCGCATGTTTGTGTGTGTGAGAGAGAGAGAGAGACGTCATATTTAGAGTATTATGTCAGTGTCTGCGTGGTGACGAAGTTGCCTCTTTTACGTCACCGCTACTGTCTGACATTTTATAAGTTGTTTTTTTTTTTTTTTAGTGTTTTAATTCTTTTCTGAAAAGAATTAATTTTTACTACAGAAGTTGGAAGGATACACAGCTGGCTAACGAACTCATCCAATGTCTTTCTCCAAACTAGCTATATGCAAAAGTTCAAGTAAATATGACAAAAATTACGTACTCTAATCTGGGTCAACCGACTTTCTATAAACTGTTGTTTATGTCTTCAATGAGACATTCAATTAGAATATGCTCGGAGGCTCTCTTATCCATCCACTTAGAAAAGTATTTCGCCAGGTTCCAAGCTTGTACATAGAGAAATGTCGGAGATTTTCTTGTTTACATACATGCGCACACACATAAATACGCACGTACGACGCTTCGCGCCAAATGTACTTTCACTGCAGCGAGGTTAGCGTAACTAGACATGACGTAATTTTTATCTTGTTACTTCAATTGTTAAAGGTTTAGCCTTCCCACCTTTGACATCATGGACATACTATTAAATTCGCTCCACCGCGACCCGTCCTAAAAAAAAATCCCTTCTTTAAATAGCTTAAAAAGGCTGAAAAAAAACAACAACATAAAACTAACAAGAGACATGAATCCCGAGTCATGAGCCCTTGTGACTGTGCTCAGCAAGACACATCCCTCCCCCATCCCCTCCCCGCTTTCCGTCCTTCTTTTTCTCCTAGAGGCTTATGTTGTCATAAGTCCACAAATCTGGTGGCTTCAATCGATTTTTTATGAGTCCCCACATTTATAAGAGGTCTAAATTTGTGTGAGCCCGCACATCTGCATAAGGTATAGGTCTTCAATATGGCCTAACGTCTGCATGAGGTATGATTTTTCATATGGCCTCACGTCTTCATAAACTATAGACATCTATAGCCTCAGATCTTCAAATGGTATCATGTGTGCAGAGGGCACAGAGATTCATATGACCTCGCGTCTGCAATATATCTTCATATGGTTTCACATGTGCAAAAGGCATAGATCCTTATGAGCCGCCGCAATTGCGGTGGCTCATGAGGATCTCTGCCTCTTGCTGGCACCGTTTGTCAATGACTCCACGCCTGGTTGGTTGGTTGGTTAGTTCGGGTTTAACGTCCACAGCACCGAGGGGATCATGGACGGTCCTGACGGGGCGGGTTATGGGAACAGGGAAATCTATTACCTATGGAGTACGACCTGAACACTGATCAGCTCAGGCGCACTCCAACTGTGCAACTTTGATTTACCAGGACCTTTCAACGAACATGCTATTGAACAAATCCTTTTTTTCCCCCTGGATTGTGAGTCCAGCTACCGGGGCCGGGACGGGATTCGAACACACGACCCGGCCATTCCCTTCGCTCTCCTGCTCCGACGTTTAACCGCCTGAGCTATTTTGGACTCTACTCCACTCCATGCCTCTGGTTAACGTCCGTTTTGTTGGCTTCTGTGTTTCTTTGGTTTTTTTTTTCCCCCTTCCTATCGTCATCCTTTCCCGTTGATCGATCTCTTGCCTCGGTATGGCCGTAGTTTAAGTCTGCGTTTCTTAGGGAGAGGAGGTCATCAGGGAGTTCAGTCTGTGAGCTTCAAAGGGCACAAACTGGGACGAGGAAACGTGACCGCCAACAATCGCAGCATCGGCAATCAGCGCATCTGTTCTGGAGTGGGTGGACGTTGTAATTGCTCATTGATCCAGCGCTATCGTTACCCAAATATCAGGAGGATGCCAGATATTGCATGGACTTCGAAAATTCAGTTGATTCACCCACCTCCCTCCATCTGCAAGAGGCATATATTCTCATGAGCCCCTGCAGGGGCAGGGGCTCATGAGAATGTATGCCTCTTGCTCGCGAGGAGTTGCATCGTGTACATCCCAAGTTTGAGGTACTCATCCGTTCACTGCACGACTGTTTCAAGGGCGCATGTCGCAGTGATGGGGACGATCGAGCGAAAACTGATACGTGTATCATTACGGGGATGTCCTTGCTGTCAAGGGGCGCAACCTAGTGTCTATGGGTTCATCCCGGGTTCATGAAATTTGCATCTCTTGCGGGAACCACTTATGTGTGACCCTGCATATGAAACCTCACGTTGAAGGCCTACTACCGCCGTAACTGTCCAAAGATACACTTCTGTAACAGATGGTTACGAAACACTACACACAGGTCTAGTCATGGTTCATTTAGACACAGGACAATCCAGTTCAGCACACGTCGTCTTTATATCAAGTAACCTGACAATGACTCCACTCCGTTCTATATATAATAATAATAATAAGCGCATTAAATAGGCGCTTTATCCCAATTGAAAATCGGCTCAAAGCGCCGCCGCGAACTGAACCCAACAAGCACCCTCACGTGAATAACGCTCATTCACTCACACACTGTACATAAACACAGAACATTCACGTGGTGCTAAGGGAAAGCTCAAGCGAGCTACTATAGTTTTTGGAAATTCAAAATCGTTTGTATTTGAAATTTGATTAAGTGGGCTGAAACTGATACCAAAGTCGTGGGGGAGGAAGAGCCGGAGTACCCGGAGAAAGAACCCCCGACGGTCCGCCCGAATTAACGGTGACACTTACTAGAGGAGAAAAATCCGACGCCTGAACCCGTAATCGAACCTCGCATATAAGGGTATCGGTACGAGAAACAGCTAAAAAAAAAACATTGACACGCTAAGGGGTGCGCAGAATAAGTAAGTGCGATTACGCGTGTGTTTGCTGCGTGTCCAAACTGCTGCCTCACACTTCCCTGATTATGCAAAATAATTTTTTTAAATGAAAATTTTTGCGAGATATTCAAATTCTATTTTTTTTTCATGATGATCAGGAGAATCTGAGGATTATGGAAACGCTAATAACTTTTTTAAAAAATTTAATCCATTTAGTCCCAACGCTCTACAGCAGGAAATGGATCGACCGTGATATTTGAAGGGTAGTGCCATATTAGCTGGGCGCCTGCAGGCGCAAAGCTAATTTGGCACTACCCTTGGCACTACCCTTCAATTATCACGGTCGATTCATCTCCTGCAAGTGGTACTTGGTCCTAAGGTGGCAGCATTTGGGAAATGCGGCCTTGTAAATGAGATAAGCTCGGGTTACTTATGCGCGGTCACATATCCGTGTCCTTTGGATCGTTGCGATCATTTATTGTAGACTTTTCCAAAGTTTTAACCCCCTCACTGCCGAAAAAATCGAACACGAGCTAAACCTAAGGAGACACAGATCCTCCTGGGGCCCTACAGTAGTGGGGAAGGGGAGGGGGAGAGGCGGCGGGATGTTGGGTGTGTGTGTGGGGGGGGGGGGGGGAGCTCATGCCCCTTGCTGACGCAACTTTGTATCCATGCCTCTTTGGCGACTGTGGCTCTTTGGCGTTTAGTCAACGAAGATATCAGAAACACAAAAATGTGACCCCTGGGAGTGAAAGGGTTAAAGATAATACGTTGTTTGTGCCAGCTGGCACCTACCTCACTCACTGCTGAGGAAAAAACCTGGACACCACCCAACTGCAAGAGGTATAAATCCTCATGAGCCCCTGCAGTTGCGGGGGCTCATGAAGATCTATCCCTCTCGCAGAAGCTTTTCTTTTTTTACATGTTTTATGGACGTCTTCGGATTTTGACCTTGAGTTTACAATGATTTATAAATCGCAATCTGCTTCGACTGGTACTGAAGGAGTTAAGTAATTTCCATGGTGAGTCCTGAGAACAACATTCTCAGATTTAGTGGTTGTCCTCTGAAGGCTGCAGAACAATTCAGCGGAATGATCGGCCTTCATAGCTTAACTCATTCGCTGAGAGCCGCATCTCGATGCGCGGCTTATGCCGCGCATCCGGATGCGGCGGGCCGCGATTGAGTTAAGAGTCGTGTCAGAATGGCTTGTATGAATCATCTCGACAAAACGCGCTACCGACAGTCAAAGGGACAGACTGTCGGCCATGTCTGTCAAAAAATCTTAGCATACTGTCACGACAGTAGGAGATGACTTCTGGTCTTAGACCTGGCCGACGAGTTCAGTCCATGTTCATGCATACTACACCGTCGGGGGTGAATCGGTTAGATGTTGCATTCTCCAGGACGGACTTTGATTGCTAAAAATGGCGTCTATACAATGGATTCTCAATGTAGTCTTGCTTCAGCTAACACTGTCAACCTTTCTTTTCACACTCCATATAATTACGCACACGTAGCAGAGGTGTTCTACTTCCCCTCATTGTCCGCAACGGGGGAACTCTTCCCTGCAGTAAGGAGAGAAAGAACAGAACAGTCTTTCATTTTTCGACGTTCAAACTTCAGATGTAATGTTCGACAACGTGGACAATGAAGTTATTGTGTTGGATTGGATTGCTATTGGATTGCGCTGGGTTGCATTGCGTTGCATTATAGCCAGATGCAAGTTACCAGCCAGTCCGTTTGTGTATCATTATTTTAACTCATTCTACCCCAACACCGAAATCCTTAAATTTTGCCGTTGTCGTCTGAGGACTGCATTGCAGTGCATGACACAGATCGACCATGAAAGTTCAAGGGTGATGCCAGAATAGCTTGGCGCCGATAGGCGCCAAGCTATTCTGGCATCACCCTTGAACTATCATGGTCGATCCTTATCTTCCTGTGGTGTGTCTGGGGTAGAAAGAGTTAAGAAATACCAGGAAGATTTATATGTGACGTGTCGTGAGCTCATGAACCCTTTCTTGTCCTCTTCAAAGTACACGTGTCCGGTCTTCAACTTTTGTGCAAAATGAGTACATGCATTTCTTTCCGTGAAACTATGCGGAAAGAGAAACTTCCAGACTGTCTTGATTTATGGCGTCCTCGTTTGGGACAAGGTGCTGGCCGTCCAAGCAGCGCCAATGCAACACTTGGCTAGCAGCTTACCCCGCTTCTCCTGCGTCATTCTGCGGTGTTGCACGTATTTCATTCTTATGGCCGCTAGCACCTATTACCCTATAATCAGCGCGCCCTGAAACGGCATAAACATATATAGTCGACCATGATAGTTAAAGGATAGTGCTAGGACAGCTTGGCGCCTGGAGGTCTATTTCTTGAAATGTGACCTAGTCTTCCGAGCACAAACTTTTTTCTTTTTTCTTTTTTTGAGGGGTGAGGGGGGCGGGAGGGGGGGGAGGGGTTAGTGGGTAGAGGGGGTTGGCGCGGTTGGAGGGCGCAGACAACGTGTTAAGCTGTACATGCCTAATTTATTTATTTATTTATTTATTATTTATTTATTTATGTATTAAATATTTTTAATTATTTATTTGTATTTTATTTATTATTTATTATTATTATAATTTGTATTTATTATTTATTTATTTTTTTTTATTTTTATTTAATTTTCTTTTTTTTTTTCTTCTTTTTTTTTTTTTTTCTTTTTTTTTTTCTTTTTTTTTTTTGGGGGGGGGAGGGCGGGGGCAGGGCGGGGTAGTGAGTTTGGGGGGGGGGGGGGGAGCGTAGGGGTCTTCGACCTCAGGGCGCAGCGTGTTAAGCTAAGCTGTACGTGCCATAAGGGCCTGACGATAGTGCTTTGACTAAAGCAAATACGCTGCGCCACCGCGTGCGCGCCACCGCCTACTAAGCTCAAATACAAGCGAGGAAACGAAAGGCACACAAATCGACGAAGCACTGTGATTCCAGATCAGTTTTCAACCCTCAAAGCAACCATCCGCTTAAAATCTCGAACTGAACAAACTCGGAAGATATTTTGCCACAAAACTATACCAACCTTGTCCTCCGATCAAAAACGATAGTTTAGTATCAAGACTTTTTGCACAGTTAAACATCAGTCATAGCAGACGTCGAGTTGTAGGGTTTTAGATGTGGCCGGAAATTCGCCCCATGCTCATTTTTCATTGGTTTATGTAAATTAGCATATCCAATAAATTAATACAAGAGTGCGTCTTACTGTCGACATGAACTTGTGACCTGCACGCTGCAGTCGCTTTAGGCCAAGGAACACAGTGCCGTTTTCGTACAGTCCAGTCCAGTCTCTTAGCCTTAGTCAGTCCCAGTCATCCCCTAATTTTCAATCCCCTAAAAAACAGTACCGCCTACCAGCTGTACATTTGCCATGCACAGTCTTATTTCTTGGCTATGAACCTGATTCCTTACCAACCCCACACCCAAGCACAGCTGAAATCAGCGTGCCCCTCAAATCACCATGGCAACGGCAACTCAACATAGGCTCACAATTGTCCACTGGATAAGCTCAGGATGGTATAAATCAAAGCACCAAACATGTCTTCTCTTATCTAACCAGAAATTTCCAGCAAATTCCAACATTGAGCCCTATTACAAATTTTCAAACAAGGCAAAAAGTTATTTTTAAAGTTTGAAACACCGGTCCTCTTACTGCCTCACCTACCTCATTTGAATATGTAGCGTGACCTTTAGGTACGTATTTCTCCCAGCCCGAAAAGTCTACTTTAATGGGGTCTGGTTTAAACACTGTTCAGTTGTCAATATCTTTTCGAGTAATTCGCTTCGACTTTAAAGTAAACACGGCAGAAAACAATGGATGCAATGCAGTGCATAGTGTCCTCTTTAACGGCACTCTACTAAATGGTTTAACGTTCAACTCCAGATGTTAAGAAAGAGGTCGGGGATACTGCCGGCCACAGCTAGAATTTGGCGGGTGAGCTTCGTTTCCTCTCTTGTATTCTGACTTGAGCTATGTACGTGGTGGCCGCGCGCACGCGGTGGCGCAGCGGATTTGCATTACTTGTCAGGTCCCTAGTATGGTACGTGCCCCATTAATTATGAGGCTCCAGACGCCAAGAGCATATATGCATTCAGTAGCACACATAACGGGCACAGGTTCAGGCAGAAGGAAACCGCAACAACAAAAAACACAACACTTTTATATATATCATTATATGTGTGCTGGTCTGTGATTCAATGCCGTAGGCCCTATATGCCGAAGAGCATGTATTAAGGGGAAAACATAACAAGCATAGGTTGACACAAAAGAAATAAATCAACAACAACAACAACAACAGCAGCAGCAGCTAGCAGCTAGCAGCTAGCAGCTGCTAGCTGCTAGCTGCTGCTGCTACTACTACTACTACTTTTTATTGTGTGTGCTGATCTGTGATTCACTAACGTGTGGCTCCAATCCCTGAGGTCCAAAATCACAGGTCATCACACACACATGGAAATACTGATGAAAGATTGACGCAATAAGAGATAAATAATGACGTCATTGAAATAAAACCTGAAGAACGTAAAAACTACAACGATGATGATGACGATGGTGGACACTTGCATCATACTGAAACCCTATCCATGATAAGCATGCTCGTAGCGCTGTGGGGGGTGGGGTCAATAAAAAAGAAGGACCTGTTTGTAAATGGAGCCGTTGGAGCCCTGAGCTTTAACCTCCTTGCTATAGAGCATTCAGTATTTTTTCAAGGTTAACGGCCTTTTCTGAATGTCTCCCCATACTAGCGAACTTCTGCTCAGTGGTGCAGACATCAGTTATTTTATAATTTTTTTTAAATTTGTTTTTCAAAACCATTCTTCAATGCTGGTTTGCAACTCCTTCCAACCTGTACCCGCTAGACAATCTAAAGTCTAAATATTCTGCGCATTTAACTCACAAACCAGATAGGTGAGGCTAGCGCTGGCAGAATTGTATGCAAACCAAGGGGAATCACGGCGCTGGACAGACAACAGTTAGATCCCCTGCCCCCGCCTGATAGGCGGGGGCAGGGGATCTAACTGTTGTCTGTCCAGCGCTGTGATTCCCCTTGGTTTGCATGCGCATTTAACCCTTAAGACTGCTACTGTCGATACCGCTCGGCGAAAAAGACGCTGACTACGCTTGTTTTCCGCCGAGCGACATCGTCAGTAGCAGTCAAAGAGTTAGTAAGTGATTTTTTAAAAATAACTTTTACTCACTTCTCTCGTTATACAAAAAAATAACTTGGTGCAAATGCACCTTTGAACAATTCATTCAAAAAGCAAGTCGAAGGCGGAAACACGACCACCCAGTAAGCGAAGATCCTCGGGCCCACGACGGCCGCAGTGGGCACACGCACGGCTGTACTCGGGCCCACTGCGGCCGTCGTAGGCCCGAAGACGTTATGCTACTGGGGCTGTGAGTCAAATATACTAATGGTCAAAACTTAAGGGCCAATTTTTATCGCAGACGCACCGACAACACCACACAAACAATGTAACAATACTTGGTGTCAGTACTTTGCTAATTTATTCAGTAACAATTTCATTTAAGTTTTGAGTAAATCAAGCAATTGTAACAACAGCAGTACGTTAGAATGTTCACCCACCCTTCATTTGAAAAGTCACGCAAGATTGGTCCAGTCAGTAGCGAGTGTATCCACCGTTTGCAGCCAAGCATTCAATGCAGCGTTCAGTGGAGTTCACCAGGGTTCGGCGAACGTGTTGTGGGATCGCTTCCCACTCTTGATGCAGAAACTGAGTCAGCTGGGGGACGCTTTGAGGTGGGGGGGGGGGGTAGGGGTGGGGGGGTTGCTGACTACACGTTGCCCCAGAGGTGCTCGATGGGAGCCAGATCAGGTGAACGAGCTGGCCACTCCATCCTTATGTTGCCCCGTTGCTCAAGGTACTTTTTCACCACACGGGCGCGATGAGGTCGAGCGTTGTCGTCCTGCAGAACAGCATTGTCGCCGATGGCTTGGGGAGCTGGCTGGATGCGGGGCTGCACAATCTCTTCCCGATAGTGCAGTCCAGTCAAGTTGCCTCAGATAATGTGGAGGGGGGTCCTGCCTTCCCTGCTAAAGCCTGCCCAGACCATGACTGAGCCTCCTCCGTAGCGATCCACCTCTTGGACGCATCCATCCGTGAATCGCTCGCCATGGCGTCTCCAGACCCTCACCCTGCCGTCGTTAAAAGACACAGTGAACCGTGACTCATCAGTAAACAGAACCTGAGTCCACTGGAGTCTGTTCCACATCACATGTTGACGACACCAGGCAACCCGTGCTCTGCGATGAGCTGGAGTGAGGGGTATTCTCACTGCTGCTCTGCATGAAGCCAGGCCAATTTCGCGCTGACGTCAGCAGACTGTGCTTTTGCTGACGTTAACGTTTGCAGCTTGCATCAGTTGACATCACAGAGTGGTTGACTTGACAGTTTGGTCGCGCAGAGCCGCCACACAGAGGTATCTGTCCTCCCTTCTGCTGGTGCAGCGCGGGCGTCCTGAGCAGGGTCGTCGTTCTGCCCTTCCAGTTTCTTGGAATCGTGCCAGAAGCCTCTGGATCACTGAATGGGACACCCCAAAACGTCTCCCAATTTCTCGCACGGAAATTCCATCCTGCAGCCATGCTAGCACCCGGCCTTGATATACTGGCGTTAAGCTTCGTCGTTGTGACATGGTTAGGTAAGTGACAAGTATGCCCCTACTGTGCCGGTATAGCGAAACAGAAGTGCTCAGTGTTCACGACTGACCCCTTTAGCACGTGCATCACGACTTTACCGAGTATTTTCCGCCTGAATGCCTTTGGTACGCTTGCCAATATCGCACAGCTTCTCACAAAAACTGACGATGTTTCACGTGCATTTGACACGTTCGTGGAAATTGATGAATTCTTGTCTGTTGTTCCCTGTACAGTGGACTGTCATGTCTAAAGTAAACTTTTAACCCATTTGGATCGAAAGAACAATGTCAGTTTAACCCATTTGGATCGAAAGAACAATGTATTTTATTAGCGTACTTGCGACGATAAACAATGACACAAAAAGTGGGGTGGCCCTTAAAGAAGAAATCTTCCCCTTCTTACATCATGACTTTTAAAGCTGAACAGTTATTATGATTGAGCATTTCTTTTTTGGCAAAGGCAACTTGTTCTAAGAGGCTCATTATTTTTTTACTCAGCAGCTTGGACACTGAACTGTTGTGACTAAGCATTGTTTCTCCAAGGACAACCTATTCAGTGAAAATAAGGTTCTTCCGGTTTGCATGGTGCGTGCGTCTCTCGATGGAAGCGTGCATTTGATGACAACGGAAAACTTGAAACGTGATTCGGAACGGGGAATAGATTATGTTAGACTCATCGCAATGGGCGGTTGTTTTTTTTTTTCAAGGACAGCCTGTTTAACCATTATTATTCGGAATACACCAGTGTGTGAAATAAGTTTGACTAAAATAGTTCAAGGGTAGTGCCAGAATAGCTTGGCGCCTCTAGGCGCCAAGCTATTCTGGCACCACCCTTGAACTAAAGCCATTAGTCTATATCATCTGTAAGTACTGTAATGTAGCTTGCATATGGCAGTGTACAAATTTGACGCTTTTAGCCTCAGTATGATAAGGGTTAATGAAAGAGAGACTCTCCCGGTTTGTGTCGTGAGTCTCTCCGATGGCAGTGTGCATTTGGGTCAACGGACAACTTGAAGGCTACATCGTAACGTGGATTACACTTCACGTACTTGATGAAATATTTGAACAAGCTCTGTTAATCTTTTGCGGTTATCTTGGAGAGCAAATGTGTGTACACAGTCAGTGTCTGAGTAAACACTTTCTTGTGTTCGACGTGCGCCCCCTCCCCTAAATTTAGGCGTTTCCTCCCACTTTTTTGAGTGGTCTTGACTGCTCTTCCCGGGTCCGTTCTTTCGTTTATTAACGCTTTTTAAGCCAAAGTTTTTTTTTTCTTTCTGCAAGAGGCATAGATACTTATCAGTCTATGCAGCTGTACGGGCTCACGGGGATTTATTACTTTTGCCGGTGTAATGGTCGGTCCATTTACTTTTTTTGTGTGTGTTACGAGTAAGTCTGTAAGGCAGGCCATTTAATCTGCAAGAGGCATAGATTCTCATGAGCCCCTGCAGTCGCAGGGGCTCGTGAGAATCTATGCATCTTGCTGTTGTATAGAAATCGGTCCCATTTACATGTTCTGGTAGTTGGCGGTAGTTTAGATGGCGGTAGTTATTCGAGTTTCAGCCTGTGACGGTGGATGTTGCAACTATGTTGTCATAGATAATACGCGACACAAGGAAACGTGCATCTGTTTGTTTAAAAGTGACATGGGCGTATACTTCGGTTTTTTTTAAAGGAATAAATAGAAAAATAACATTTATATGATGTCACAAGTACATTTTAAGTGCACGTGTCCGTCTTAAAGCGGTCTGCTCCTAGTCGAGCTTCGCTTGCTAAAGTTCGCCGATAGAACGGGTTCTCAATGCTGTCTTTGCCTCTGCTAAGACTTTTCATCCCTCCTTTTCACAATCAGTGTGAGTAGGTACAAGCAGAAGAGGAAATATTGCGAACTTTTAACCTTTCATAGCTTGGGGCAGGTCACTTAACTCATTCAGCCCGGCGCAGGTATTTCCCAAATTTGGAAGGCGTCATCTAACGACTATGCACCAGTTGCAGGAGATATATCGACCATGATAATTCAAGGGTTGTGCCAGATTAGCTTGGCGCCGACAGGCGTCAAGCTAATCTGGCACTACCCTTGAATTATCATGGTCGATCTATCTTCCGCTGTAGTGCTTCGGGGCTGAATGAGTTAATGCACATTTTTATTTTAATTCCAGATGACGTGCCGTGATGGCTGCTTACCCTTGCACCACATCATCAGATCGGTTGACATGAATGTTTCATCGTGAACACCAGATACTGATCATTTGACCATCTACCTCTTCGCAGAGTTTTGCTACAAAAAAAGGTAGATTCTTTTAGCATTTAGAAACCCGGATGAGTTGCATGTGTGAGCTTAAGCCACTAAGCAAGGTGCTCCGCTATAACGGAGCACATTGCTTAGTGGTTCGCGCAGCACTAAGCTCCCTCATGCAGCTGAGCCCTAGACCCCGATAGTCCTCAGTCAGAATCAGGCCAAGGACAGTAGATTGCGCCCTTTTATAAAGACGTACAGGCAATAATAAAAAGGGACCGCCCTGTTCATGACTGCACTTAGCTCCCTCGTGCAACGGAGCCCTAGACTCCGATGATCCTCAGTCAGAATCAGGTCAAAGACATAGGTTGTAAACCCTGTGCCTGTCGGTAGCGTTTTTTGTCGCGATCATTCCTGCAGAAATCGTCGCGACAAAAAAAAGTGCTACCGACAGCCAAAGGGTTAAATTTCAAAACATTTTTTTTTTCTGCTTTAGTTTGTAGAATGTTTTGTTCTTGCCATCTATTCCTACGCGTGTTTCTCTCTTTGTTGCTTGTTTCCCGTCGGCATTTCCGCTGTTATGTTGTGTTCTCTTTTATGTTTATTGATCATTCATTTGTCTTCTTTTATTTTTCTTACTTCTATCAATCAGTATGCATGACTTGTGTTTTAGCTCAGTAATTATATTCTGGACCTTATGACACGGGGCACATAGACTTTTTACGGGACAGCACTAGGTATGAATTCTCATAAGCTCCTGCCTGGTCAGGATTTATGTCTCTTGCATCTTGTTGATGCTTCCTTACGTTGACGGCGGTGAAAGGGTTAAATTATTATCTGAGATATGCACATGTTTACATTCTCTTTGTTTTCTTTATCTGTGTCTCCTTCACTCCCAAGCCTCCACTGACGCCAAGCATTCACGCTGCTCCCTGGAGACTTTATCATCGTCCATCAGCGGTCACCTTCATGAGAGATCACCTGTCATTAAAGACCATCATTTAGGTGGATTTAGCCATCTAAATTATGGTCTTTAATGACAGGTTGCATTTTTTCTCTTCGAGAATTTTTTTTTTTAGAGAGCACCTGTCTTTTAAGACAATCTGTTTTTCTTGCAAAAAAAAAAAAAAAAGGCGTCTGCTCAGAAACAGGCTGTACTATGTCTGATGTCTAAAGCTGTTGACGCTGGACGTGATACAGCAGTGGGTGAAAAATGCTATCAGTTACTTTTTTCTTTTCTTTTCTTGTATGCTCCTTCTTCTTTTTTTTTTTTTTTTTTTTTCTTTCTTTCTTTTCTTGTTTTCCCCAAGCAGTGTGTCACTGGGGCAAGGCTACTGGAAGAGATAACTCAGCTGAAAAGCTCTTGTGTACAATTGCGTGTTCACTGTGATGAAACAATGCGGCTTACTATCATGAGTGTTGCATCCTTACCTGAACTGAAGCCTTCTGCATGAAAATCGCAGACGTAGCGGCAGCCTGCAAGCTTCATTCGCGGGGGGAGGGGGGTGGGGGTCACGCGGATCTATGTCTCTTGAGGAAAATGGCGTCACCGCTAATACCCCAATGCCTGCACGTTCGTAACTGACAACACAGATATTGTGTGTGGACGTGATGCTTGTAGCTGTGTGCCCTGTCTGCAAGAGGCATCTGCGGGGGCTCACGAAGATCTGTTCCTCTTGCAGATCGAGGGATAGGCCTGGAAGTAGGACATTTTGCGTGATGTTCAAGTTAAAAATAAAAAATAAACACACACACACACACACACACACACACACACACACACACACACACACACACACACACACACACACACACACTTTTCTACACAGACGGCGGTAAGCGCTGCCTGCAATACCTGCGGGTGCTCACGAGGATCTATGCCTCTTGTGGATGAATGATGGAACTCATTGGTTAGCAACTCCCAAGACTAATTTCGCGCGATGAGATGTTCATCCTTTCGTAGTGCCGACAGAAATAGGTATCTTGCACGACCCGGAAGTCTCGAAATGGGCTCCTCAGCCAATCGCATTCCACAGCTGTTTTCTTATCTGCCAATCAAATGAAGGATGGCTGAGCCATTTGTCGTTGCTGGGTGTCGATGAAGTCTTTATAAGAAAAAATAATTGGGTTCTTCTTTTTTTTTCAGTCTATAAAAATTTTCTGTCTTGCTATTGACTGAGCATTTGAAGGAAAACTCGTTTGTGTTGCGATTACACTTAATCGGGCTATTTTGACTGTGATAAAATTGTGTAATAAGAAGAAGAAAAAGAGAAGAATAAAACGGATTTATTACGCGCCTAAGCATGACACAAGTGTTTTACCGCAGTTGCGGGGACTCAAGAGGATCTATCCTTTTGCTGGCGCCACTTGGTATCCATGCTCCTTTGACGGCCGGCGTTGAATTTACTATGATTTCAAAATTGAACACGACGCCTCCACTGGCAGGGAAGAGATTAAGCCTCTGAATTTTGCCAGATATAACTTTATTATCTGGATAAGCGCAAGTCAAAGATTTCCGAACAACATCCGCGTAATGCATAAACAGTTTACATAAAACAACGAAATTGTCATGCACCAGAACCCGTTTTGAGCGTCCGTTCTTATGAGATATAACATGTCATTGATGACCATCATTTAGGTGGCGTTACCACCTAATAAATGGCCGTTAATGACAGGTGAAACTCTTTTGTCCTTCAAGACTTTGCTTGGGTGACTATCTGTCTTTTACAAGCATTTCTTTTTTGGTTGTTGTTGTTAAGGTGTTTGCTCAAAACGGGCTGTATCGTACATGATAAAGTCATAGTGAGGTTTTGTTTGCAACCAACGACTCCCAACTCGCTGTTAAACACACACACGAGAGCCAAGTCACATTGGATAATAATCAGCTTCTTTCGTATGCATAGACAACACTCCAGATATCTCCAAGAGTCATAGATCCTCATGAGCCAGGAAGCTCATGAGGATCTATGCTTGGAGATATTTAGAGTGTTTGGAGCGTTGTCTATGCTTATGTTACACACTGGTCGTCCGCGTAATTTCACGCTCGTTCGAATTCGTTGTTGGACTAAGTTGTTCGCTGCCAAAAGAAACCTCACAAATGATGGTCAAAAATAAACTGAAATCCACAGCGTGCAAATCAACCTTGTTTGCAAAATGCAGAGTATGAGACATTCCTGTTTTTAGTGTCCATTATACATTGGAGAGTTACGCAGTCGCGCTTCAGGGGCAGCAGAAATCCTCACATTGATTGTAAAAAAGAATGCTATAAAAGGCTTCGTTGTGACAACATGGAGAACCCGTTGTACATGCGAAATTTAGCAGCCAAAGCCCCACCGTACAGAAAGCAACTTTAACTCTTCAACTCCCAGAACGAAATGACTTCCATTCTTTAGAATGGAAGTCATTTCGTTCTGGGAGTTGAAGAGTTAATGAATACACGCTTCTCTGTGTGAATGTTTTATATCGCTCCACATGGAAGTTTTATCATTCCCCGGCTAGCGTTTCCGGGTGAGAATTTCCGCCTACCTGTCTCCCCGACCCTGACAAGCTAGTCATACGCTAGTCACACTAGTCACAGGCGAGTCATAATCCGTCACGACTGCACACCTTGACACCCATAATGGGGTCCAGAAAAGCCTGCCTGCTGCACTGACAGCAGCGAAAGGTTAGCTAGTTTCTAGGGTTTAACGCCGAGCAGGCAACTGAGGCCATCTCACGGGCAGCGGCCCAGCGAAAGTTTATTTTTTCCCGCCAGTATGGGCTTTTTTACAATGTTAAACTCAAGGTGACTTATTCTCATGTGAAAGAGCATAAAGCGTGTTTTCAGGTATGGGAGATATATATATATATATATATATATATATATATATATATATATATATATATATATATATATATATATATATATATATATATATATATATATATATATATATATATATATATATATATAATTAAGGCCTGGATTCACGATAAGGCAATGCCATACGGCATTGCCTTATCGTGAATCCAGGCCTCTAGCTCTTCCACTCTTATAATTACTGCACCAATTGAGGTCGAGTAAATCGGTGAATAGTCGTGGTATAAATGCACATCACCTTCCACTGACGTCAGAGAGAACTGTGATTATAGCTCCAAATGGTAAAGACATGCATGAAATATGTAAATATCCTACTGAAATTAGAAAAGAAACTATCAGCAAGGCACACTAAATATGGAGAGAGAAAAAATTATATTTAGCTTTATTGATTGTTTTGCCCCACGCCCAAGGCCCTAACTGGATAGGTAAAGCGCATAGGTGAGTGTTTTGCCCTGCACCTTAGAGCATTTCGTCCTCCTTCAGCAAACAAAGCTTACAGTAAAGATATTTTTAATCAGATCAAAATAGTTCAACAAATTGTACATGAAAGGGAGGAGAAAAATCTAAAGAAAGCAAGAAAAGATGAGCGCAACAACACAGACCATCAGAGCAGTTGAACTAATCCCACAATGCAATAACCAAGTCTATGAGCATCAAAGACAGCTAATAATTATATGCTGACGAGCAAAAGAAATGCGACATTTTTGGAATCATTTTGGAAACACTAAGTGTTTCCGATGATTCCAGAAATGTCGCATTTCTTCTGCTCGTCAGTATACATCAATTTATCAGACAAACCTCAGTGCATTACAGTCGTCTGTCTGAAGCCAACGCACTACATGATTGCAAGACAAATATATAGTCCCAAAATTTGCAAGAAACATGAAAATCGCCGATAATGACGATAAATATATCTCATCTTTGCACGTCCGAGATTCAACTTTCCGGTGCAAATGTTCAACACCAAACTCAAGGATTTAGGCAATCCAGATCAAAAAGGTGACTGCCAAGCGTGTAAAATGCAAAGAAGTACCCAACGGAGAAAGAAACACGCTTAGAAAAGACGGTTACAACACAATTTATTAATATTTCACTGCCCAGGCATGCTACTTTCACCTCCGCCGCATCAGTCAGATCAGAAAATACCTCACCACCGAAGCTGCCACCAAACTTGCTGTCTCTCTCATTCTATCTCGCATTGACTACTGCAACTCTCTACTTTCCGGCCTCCCTCACTCTACCACTTCCACTCTCCAGCGCATCCAGAACAATGCTGCCCGCCTCGTCCTCAGAAAGAAAAAATCCGACCACATCACACCCCTGCTCAAACTTCTTCACTGGCTTCCCATCCCACAGCGTATCCAATACAAGATTCTGTCTCTCTGCTACAAATCCCTGAACAACTGCGCTCCTGCCTATCTTTCCAACTTACTTCACCCCTACACTCCTTCCCGCTCCCTCCGCTCCGCCTCCGACCCTCTCCGTCTCCACATCCCTCGCACCAAACTCAGCACTTTCGGCCCCCGCGCCTTCTCAGTTTATGGTCCATCCACCTGGAACACTCTCCCACTCTCTCTCCGTCAGAAAGACTCTCTCTCCTCCTTTCAGTCCGCCCTCAAAACTCACCTCTTTCAACAGTTCTAGCACTATATCACCACACTCCCCACAAAAGATGACTGTCGCAATATATTTCACCATTTGTTGTACGTGAGTCGTCTAAAGCGTGCGCATGCGTGCGCGAGTTGTGAGTGCGCGCTTAGAGTTATAATTATTATAAGATAAGCGCATTATAAATACCGTAATTATTATTATTATTTTTATTATTATTTTTTTTTTATAAATACCCTTTGTCAAAATAGACAAACAAATAGAGAGATCAGTCGCTACTTATCTTCATTCGCAGAAGGAATGTGGCAACTCAATGTGGAAAAAAATATATATTTAGCTTTATTGATTGTTTTGCCCCACGCCCAAGGCCCTAACTGGATAGGTAAAGCGCATAGGTGAGTGTTTGCCCTGCACCTTAGAGCGTTTAAACGCAGTTGCCACATTCCTTCTGCGAATGAAGATAAGTAACGACTGATCTCTCTGTTTGTTTGTCTATTTTGACAAAGGGTATTGAAATATTAATAAATTGTGTTGTAACCGTCTTTTCTAAGCGTGTTTCTTTCTCCGTTGGGTACTTCTTTGCAAGTATTTAGGAACATCAAATGACAGGGTGAATCACATGGTTTCTGTTATTAACCCATTCAGCCCTGACGCACTACAGCAGGAGATGAATCGACCATGATAATTCAAGGGTAGTGCCAGATTAGCTTGGCGCCTGTCGGCGCCAATCTAATCTGGCACTACCCTTGAATTATCATGGTCGATCCATCTCCTGCAGCAGGTGCACAGTCCTTAGATGACGCCTCCAAAATTTTGGAAATACGTGCGTCGGGTTGAATGAGTTAATGGCATGAACCTTTGATACCCACTTAGGCCTTTTGCCGCACTCTGCCCTTGATTAATCGGATATGAAAGTTCAAGAGTAGTTCCGTATCAGCTTGGCGTATAAGCCAATGCATCTCCGGCCGTCTGAGTGTCTTCTTAACCCCTTCGCAGACAGCGAACACAGAATGTTTTTCTGAAATCCGACTTTGCTAATGCAAAGCCAAACGAGCCCCTGCCGTCCGAGGAGCATAGATACAAAGTGGTTTCAGCAAGAGGCGTAAGGGGGCCTATGAGGATCTATGCTTCTTGCGGAAGCCACTTTGCATCCCATGTCGTTTGATAGCTGGGATCTTTGATACGACATTAAAACTATGATTTCAAAAACGCAATCCGCGTCCACCGGCAGGAAGGGGTTAAAGAACCCCAGAATCTATTACTATATATTCGTGGGCTTCTTATTAAATGGTTCCATCGCGGAAACTATAACCTCATCAATTTCTCGTGTCCGTGATTACAAGTGAAACGTGACACCTGTACTGCGTGTGTGCTTAGTCTTGCGTGTTAATAAGGCAAACACAGCTGATTGTTTTTCTTTGACGAACATGAATGTTTGCCATTCTGTCTTTTAACTGTGTGCTGTGAGATTTTCAGAATACTTGTACTCGCCAGTCAGGTAATATTGTTTCTTGCTAATAATGTTTGCTGAATATACTAGTTTGTTGCAAAATGCTGGTGACATTGTGCTGTTTAACGAGACTTAGCTTAGACCGTCCGATGATGAAGCCAAGTGTCTGGAACCTGTCCCTCCGGGATATCATGCCAAGTGTCTGGATCTTGTCCCTCCGGGATATCATGCCAAGTCTTTCCCCCGCAGCTCCTCTCGTGGAGGTGGTATAGCTGTTATCTACAGCTGTACAGAGACTCTCTCGGACCCTATCTGATGTGCGTGCCGTCTTTTCAGTTTGAACATTCATCTTTTGAACTTGTCGAAGTGCAAACCCATCAATATATTTTGTATATAATAATAATAATAATAATAATAATAATAATAATAATAATAATAATAATAATAATAATAATAATAATAATAATAATAATAATAATAATAATACCGGCTATTATATAGGCGCTTTTTCCCAATTCGGCGAATGGACTCAAAGCGCCGCGAACTGAACCCAACACGCACGCTCACGTGATACACATGCATTGACTCTGAAGACAAACACAGTGCAAGACAGACACAGGACATTCACGTGGTGCGAAGGGTCAGCTCAGCTACTGAGGTTTCGGAAATTTTGATCGCTTGTATTTGAAATTTATAAAGTGGCCTGAAACCGGTACCAAAGTAGAGGGGGTGGAAGAACCGGAGTACCCGGAGAAAGAACCCCCGACGGTCCACCCGAATGAACACTTACTAGAGGAGAAAAATTCGACGCCGAAACCCGGTATCGAACCTCGCACCTTTGGCATTGGTGGCAGGCGTCTTAACCACTGCGCCACTGACCGCCCCATATATATATATATATATATCGCGCTCCACCAAATAGAAAGAATAAACTGACAGTATGTGTATTGAACAGTTTCCAGATTTGTTGGACATGTGCAACTCATGCAAGGGCGATGTGCTCATACTGGGCGATCTCAACTTTCATTACGATCGCCCCGACCACACTTACACAGCCAAACTTGTTGGACGTTTTGCACATGTTCAACATGTCTCAAGCTGTAAATGTGCCGACCCATAGGCATGGTCACATACTAGATTGGGTCATTTCCAGGTGCGACAGTGACATTTTGCGTTCAGCCCTGGTGACTGACGCTATTGCCTATGACCATCCATTGTGTCATTTCAGAACTGAATGTGTTAGCACCTCCCCCTCCTTCTGCTATAAGAACTGTGCGTAACATCCATGCCATTGATCGTTTATCCTTCACTGCAGACATCCAGCACTGTTTGTCAGCCGTTTGTGATCTCGAGGCGGAGCAGCTACATGCCTGTCTTCGCTCTGTCTTTGACCAGCACGCCCCGCCTACTCCGCGTACCGTATCTGGGAGAACACCTTCCCCATGGTACTGTGCCATCACGAATGAACTGCGCTCTGCAAAACAGTGTCGTCGCCAGGTCGAGAGGCAGTGGCGTAAAACTTGTCTTACTGTACATAAACAACTGTTTTGCTCTGCCAAGAATTTTGTTACAAAACTTGTTTGCAGTGCAAAAACCTCATTTGTCTCCCTTAAAATTGCTGCTTGCAACACCAGCAAAGAGTTGTATGCCATAACTAACCGCCTGTTGGGTAAGAGTAGGTCCACGCCACTCCCAGGTGTTCACCCAGTTTCAGAACTGCCCGGTCTTTTCTCAGACTTTTTCTTGAGTAAAGTGCAGTTAATTCGTGATGGTATTGATTCGCAACCATGCCAGGTTGACCCTTTGTATGCTGACAGGTGTTTTGAGGGTCAGATATTCTCAAAATTTGAACCTGTGACTGATGAAGAGGTGCGCGTGATTCTGAAGAAAAGTGCCCCCAAGTCTTGTAAACTAGATCCCATGCCCACTTCCCTCCTGTATGACTGTATAGATGTCATTCTTCCCCATATTACCCATGTCATTAATCATTCTCTTCAAACTGGTTATTTTCCCACCTAGTACAAAAACGCAGTTGTCAAGCCGCTTTTGAAGAAAGCATCTTTAGATCAGAATGACTTTAAGAACTACAGACCTGTGTCAAATCTTCCATTTTTATCAAAGGGCATTGAGAAAGTTGTGCTCTCTCAGACACTAAAGCATCTCACCATCAACAATCTCTTAAATCCCCTGCAATCAGCCTACCATGTGAGTCACAGCACGGAAACAGCTTTGCTGAAAATCATCAATAACTTGTTACTTGCACTGGATGATGGTCAGGTTTCTGTTTTAGCTTTGCTGGATCTGTCTAGCGCATTTGATACAATTGACCATAGCACCTTGTTCTGTCGCCTTGAACGTGTCTTTGGTATCCAGGGACAAGGTTTTTGATTGGTTCAAATCATATTTTTCTAACCGGTCACAGACTGTTTCTGTCTGTGGTCATCTTTCAGTCGCAGCCCCTCTGTGTTTCGGAGTACCCCAAGGGTCAGTCCTCGGGCCTCTGCTCTTCATTATGTATATGCAGCCCTTGTCCGGTGTCATAGCTGCACACCCAATTTCTCACCACGCGTACTCTGATGACACGCAGTTGTACAAGTAAGGCCATGTTGAGCAGGTCGATGCCATCATCCAGTGTATGCAACAGTCAGTTTATGATGTTAGAACATGGATCATAGCCAACAAACTAAAACTGAATGAAGATAAAACAGAAGCCATGTTAGTTTTCTCTACCAGAATATCTTCTTCCTTACCGCAGTCCATCACAATCCTAGATACTGAAGTTAGTTTTTCTGCTCAGGTGAGAAATCTTGGCGTCACCATTGATTGCAGTCTCTCACTAAAACAACACGTTTTGAATACCTGTAGATCTGCATTTATTGAACTGCGTCGCATTAGCTCCATCAGGCATCTTCTCACACCAGAAGCCACTAAAACGCTGGCCTGCTCCTTTGTCTTGTCCCGACTCGATTACGGCAATCCGCCACTCCTGTGTGGCTGTCCTCTGTACCTTGTGGGTCGGCTACAGAGGGTGCAGAACTCAGCAAACACGGCTTGTTGTCAAGGCAAAGACGTCAGACCACATCACACCCATCCTGCGTTCACTCCATTGGTTGCCTATCACATCTAGAGTACAATACAAAGCTCTATCCATCTGTCATACCTGTCTTTCTCCTTCTACTGGCCCTGACTATCTTTCTGGGCTTCATCATTTGGACACACCTTCAAGACAGCTCCGTTCCTCAGCAGACATTAAACTATTACGCTTTCCGACTGTGAGAACTAAGTCTTTTGGCGAGAGGTCTTTTTCATACCATTTCTTTGGAATAAACTCCCACAGTCCCTCAGATATGTTGAATCAGCCAATAGTCTCCGGCAGTCTTTAAAGACGCATTTATTCCTTTAAACGTGCATTCACCGTTATAATTTTTCGTTGTCAGTGACAGCTGCCTAGTGTATCCGTTATTAGTTTATGATACACATATATCTTTGGCGTGTGTGAGCATTTCGTGTTGGTGTGTTCACTCTGCTAAGCTTATTTTCCTTATATATCTTGTTGCGTGAGTGTGAATGTTAGGGAATATAATTATGTGTTGTAGGATGCAAGGTGTATGTATGTTAGTATGTCATTTGTACGGCGCCTAGAGCTTTTCTATCGAAAGTATAGGCGTCTTAAAAATATACATTATTATTATTATTATTAAGTACATAAATCCGCCGTTATTCTCCGCCACAGAATTGCGTTATATTACCGTTTTCACTGAAGGGTGGGAAGGAATAGCTATAAATACCTGACACGTACAGCTGAGTTTAATCAAACGCCACCCAACTGCAAGAGGCCTAGAACCTCATGAGCTCCCGCAGGTGCGGGAGCTTATGAGGTTTTATGTCTCTTGCTGGCACAGTTTTGTATCCGTGTTTCGCTGATGGATGGTTAGGGTTCTTTACACTGATTTCAAAAGATATGTTGTGACCGCTGACAGTGGAGGAAACGCACGAGCGAGATGCCATACTCAGTGCGCAGAAGGCCATCGGACCTACATCGGCTACAGCACGTGGGTCAGCGGCGGCCGACGTCGGCCGAATAATCTTTTGCGCATTGGGTAGGACAGGAAAACGAGTGTTCCCTGTCCGGCAGTGGCCGAGTGGTGTATGCTTTGCTCGTATTAATATAGTGACGCGATGTCAACCCTCGTATGTCTACCTC
The DNA here is from genome assembly GCA_036245525.1 of Semisulcospira habei. Taxonomy (NCBI): domain Eukaryota; kingdom Metazoa; phylum Mollusca; class Gastropoda; family Semisulcospiridae; genus Semisulcospira; species Semisulcospira habei. The sequence continues at coordinate 304,994,681 of BTPG01000002.1, forward strand.
GCCTATTTAACCGTCAGCACATCCGTTCTGCTTGGGTCCCCGATTATTATTATTATTATTATTATTATTATTATTAGACTAACAATTTAGATAATCTGTTTTCGTTGCGGCTCACCTGGCGTTTTTGGGGTCAGAATATGCTTATTATGTGATAGATTTATCTTAATTTATTTCCATAGATGTGTGTGCATACTTAGTAGAATGACTGCTATACATATGTGTGGTTTGGTATTTTAGAGTCTGCTTGATTGTGACGTATGTATGTTTTATGTGTTGATCTTAACATGGACGCTCGTCACTGAGTTATGCCGCAAAAATCCTAATGTTTATGCATATGGCAATAAAGTTTATTTTATCTTTTCTTATCTTACAATAATAATAATAATAGGAAGAAGAAGAAGAAGAAGAAATAGCATAATAATAAAAAGTATTTATTAAGCGCATAAGCATGATACAAGTGACTTACAGCAGTTGCGGGGACTCATGAGGATCTATGCCTCTTGCTGGCGCCACTTGGTATCCATGTTCCTTTGACGACTGGCGTTGAATTTACTATGATTTAAAAAAAACAAAAACACAACGCCTCCACTGGCATTGAAAAGATTAAGCCTCTGAGATGAAAGTTCAAGAGTAGTTCACGGACAGTGCCAGAGGACGCTAAACTTAAATAAAGAAAATGGAGTTCTGGTAGGTACACGTGTGCTTCGCTTGTTCGAGATTGTCAGTTTATATGATTGTGTTGTTGTAGGTAGCTGTTTTTGATCTTGTGGTGGAGGTGGTTGCGGCGGTGGTGGTGTTGGTGTTAGTGGCGGTGGTGGTGGTGGTGGTTGATGTTGTTGTTGTGGCTGCAGCTTTGCTGTGGTTGTTGTAGTTGTTGTTATTATTGTGGTTGTGGCTGTGGTTGATGTTGTACGGTGAAACCTGCGACCTTCCCCAGCAGCGAAACGCCCTCGCGCCCCACTAAGGCCGCAGTGGGCCCGCGTACAGCCGTGGGCCGGGCCGCGCGCTGCGGTCGTCGTGGGCCCGAGGACCTTTGTTTACTGGGTTACTGACGGGAGTCGAACGCTCTATCGCCTGAGCCACCCAGCTCCCCCGTGAGCACTGAGAAGAATTGCGTAAACAAAAATGTGCAAGTTCAGAGCAATAACACAGACACACACCATCACACACACACACACACACACACACACACACACACACACACACACACACACACACACACACACACACACACACATAACCCATTTAGCCCGACGCACTACAGCAGGAGATGGATCGACGATGATAATTCAAGGGTAGTGCCAAATTAGCTTGGCGCCTGATGGCGCCAAGCTAATCTGGCACTACCCTTGAATTATCATCGTCGATTTATCTCCTGCAACTGGTGCATAGTCGTAAGGTGACGACTCATAATGTGGGAAATGCGGTCTTGGGTTTCAATGAGTCAAGACCCCGGAAAACAAGAATCAGGTTATCTTGCAAGAAACCGGACGTAGTCAACCAACCTTATTTACGGCCTCCGTTCGAAATGTATTGCTTACTCCGATACAAAGCGGTTATTTTTGTTTAAAAAGTGTGTGTTGCGGTCCTCAGAATAGACTTGGCCCCTGCTCTTACGAATCGTAATTCTTACATGGGGTTTATTTTGTCCTTGTGCTGAACGCGGAGGGGGTGGTGTGTCCTAAAATGCGTAATTGTGCGTGATTGTCGTTTATTCGGTTATCGTGACTGGTGACTGCAATATTTCATCCTCGCGCTTTGTGCAAAAAAAAAACAACAACAACAACAACAAAACAGTTCGCTGTGATTCGTGAAAGCCAAAATAAAGATCTTCGTGATCAGTGAAAACGTCATGGTTATTTCGTGTACAACGTAACAGGTCTGTATCCACACCGGCTGTAAATCTGTAAATTCTAACATCGAAATCCTACCCACCCACCCCCCCACCCACCCCCTTAATCCTCCCCCCGCCAAACAGACCCATTCACCCCCCCCCCCCTTCCACCCCAACCTCCACGACCTTTCTTTGACTTTCATTTTCAGGCCAGTTGAAGAACGTTTGAAAGCTGCGTCCGCCCATCATTAGCATCCAGTCCCTACTTCCTCACCCACCCCCATTTCCACCCCCTTCTCCCGTTATTAAAGTATTTGGCCATTGAAAGAATCTCCATCGTTTCTTTGCATCGCGAAACGTGAATCCTATTTTAGGGGAGATTCCGGCGTGAATCTAAAAATAAATCGTCGTGAATCCGTGATGGAACCTCCCCCCCCCCCTCCCTCCCTCCCATGGCCCTCCTCTCAACGAAACAACCAGTGAGGACAAGGTCCTGCGTGACGGTACCCCCCCCTCCCTCCCATGGCCCTCCTCTCAACGAAACAACCAGTGAGGACAAGGTCCTGCGTGACGGTACCCCCCCCCCCTCCCATGGCCCTCCTCTCAACGAAACAACCAGTGAGGACAAGGTCCTGCGTGACGGTACCCCCCCCCTCCCTCCCATGGCCCTCCTCTCAACGAAACAACCAGTGAGGACAAGGTCCTGCGTGACGGTACCCCCCCCCCCTCCCTCCCATGGCCCTCCTCTCAACGAAACAACCAGTGAGGACAAGGTCCTGCGTGACGGTACCCCCCCCCCCTCCCCTCCCTCCCATGACCCTCCTCTCAACGAAACAACCAGTGAGGACAAGGTCCTGCGTGACGGTACCCCCCCCCCCTCCCTCCCATGGCCCTCCTCTCAACGAAACAACCAGTGAGGACAAGGTCCTGCGTGACGGTACCCCCCCCCCCTCCCTCCCATGACCCTCCTCTCAACGAAACAACCAGTGAGGACTCAAGGTCCTGCGTGACGGTACCCCCCCCCCCTCCCTCCCATGACCCTCCTCTCAACGAAACAACCAGTGAGGACAAGGTCCTGCGTGACGGTACCCCCCCCCCCCCTCCCTCCCATGACCCTCCTCTCAACGAAACAACCAGTGAGGACAAGGTCCTGCGTGACGGTACCCCCCCCCCTCCCTCCCATGGCCCTCCTCTCAACGAAACAACCAGTGAGGACAAGGTCCCTTGGCCGACGTCGGCCGCAGCTAACCCGCTGCGCGCGGCCCTGCTGCGACTGACGTCGGCCCGTGGACTTTTGCTATAGTGAGTAACCTTTTGACCTTGAGCCGCGTGATTGCGAGGTTGGCAGGACAGAGTTGACAAGTAGACAGTGGTAAGCTTGGTTATTTTTTTAACGGTACTGCCTTTTTTTGGTGGAGGAAACTGCCCTGCCGTTGCACTTGTTAGATGACTCGTCATGATCTTAATAATGCCAGGCATCTGCCAGCAAGAAGCGGGTATTCTCAGTGTGACGAACTCCCCTCGGCTAAATGGGCTTCATGCCTATCGCGCTCGGAATGTGACAAAGTAAATGGACGGACGAGGGTTTGTGCGCTCCTGTCTGTTCTAGGACACTTTTTGGGCCTGCCTTAATATGGAGTTAATAACACTTTTGTAACAGTGGTGGATTCTCAGCCTGCCATTTTCATGTCGGATATGTGCGTGTGTTTCTGGTAGTAAGCGCTTTGAAAATTGAACATTGTTTAGATGTTTTTTAGAACATGGTAAACTTGTTAAAGCAGGGATTTGGTCGTAGACTTTGCAGTATCTGTACTGTCAACGTTCGTGTGTATCTATCGGCTTAAAAAACAACAACAACAACAAAACAAACCAAAAAACATCGTAGTAAGCAGTCTGCTATCTAGGAGTTGTACTCCATTCCAGTTGAAGAGACAGACTGACCATGTCAGTTCAAGGGTGGTGACAGAATAGCTTCGCGCCTGAAGGCGCCAAGCTATTCTGTCACCACCCATGAACTGACATGGTCGGTTCTACTTCTGTTGTGCAGAGGAACTGACCCCTGCTGTGTTTCAGCTGCTTAAGGAAAAGAAATTTTATAAGTAATTTGCCATCGCGTTCACTCATTTATGCCTGATTTCCGTCCTTTGGGTTACATTTCCGCCACCTACGAGTACAGAAGGTAAATTTTGGCCGTTATGATTGTTATCTTTTTTCCTTTTTTTTTTTTTTTTGCCAGGCTTGTGTGCTGTTGTTGTTGTTGCTGATGTTATTGTTACTGTTGTTGTTGTTGTTGGCGGTGGTGGTGGTGTGATGTAGTGTAGTGTAGTGTGGTGTGGTGCGGTGGGGTGGTGTGGTGTAGTGTCACAGTGGTGTGGTGTAGTGTAGCGTAGTTTAGCGTAGCGTCGAGTTACGCAGCGTGACATGGTCTTTGTTTGTGATCCAGACCATTTTCATTTTTATTTTAGTAGTAGTAGTAGTAGTAGTAGTAGTAGTAGTTATATTATTATTATTATTATTATTATTATTATTATTATTATTATTATTATTATTATTATTATTATTATTATTATATTTACATCGGGTGTTTTTATTATTATTTATAAGCGTTGCACCGAAACGAAGGACACTGTCCGTGTGCAAGGCGATTATTTGGTTTTGTTTCAAGGCACGCTGTTAAGTGGAAATGATTCATTTGTGTGCCAAAGGTGCATAAGTGCATGTATGCTGGGGTTTTCCCCCTAAGATGCAATTAAATAGCGGCCACGGAAGGCCAGAAGGGCATTGTATTAATTGCTGCGTCAGTTCTTCATCTGAGGTCACGCTTCCGATAGGAACAAGCACTCACGGATGTTTCCGCAGGTTTGTCCGACTTTATTTTCCAGTAATTGTACCCCAGTAGCAAAACGACTTCGGGCCCACGACGGCCGCAGTGGGCCCGCGCACAACCGTGCGCGGGCCAACTACGGCAGTCGTGGGCCCGAGAAATGTTTTGCTTACTGGGTAAAGACTTTGTTTTCCAATAACTGAAATGCAAATTTACAATTTTCCTAATTTATAATTCTGATGTCCGGATTTTCCTATATTTTGATGAGGTATTTTCAAGCGACTACGCACGAGTTGCTGTAAACGGACTGATCACGATAGTTTGAAGTTAGTTCAAGGATAGTGCCAGATTAGCTTGGCGCCTTCATAGGCCAAGCTAATCTGGCACTACCCTTGAATTGTCATGGTCAGTCCATCGCCTTCGGTAGTGTGTCAGGCTTGAAGTGTTAACAAATGGTATGGATCAATGACTATTTTATGGATCCTTTACAGTTGTTCATTACTTTGATGAAACGGGACTCAGGCGGTTCGTCCGAACTTGTGTTCTTATCTGTGGATTTGATACTTGACATACGGTATTTTATAGCACTGTATTTTAATGTTTCTTTACTTCCTGGCGTGAAAACATACTTTACTGAACTTTTTTATGACCGCTTATGTGACAGGTCATAAATACTATTGATCGTAAAACACTAAAAACACAAAAACAAACAAACAAATAAAATAAAACATACTTATTTGACCATTGGAGATTTTGTTTTGTTTTGTTTTGTTTTGTTTTGTTTTGTATTGTTTTGTTTTGTATTGTTTTGTTTTGTTTTGTATTGTTTTGTTTTGTTTTGTTTTGTATTGTTTTGTTTTGTATTGTTTTGTTTTGTTTTGTCCTTGTTTTACAGTTTATAGATTACCCAGAACCCTTAGGAACACTCGTACACACATGGTATGGTGAACTAAAATAAAATGTAAGTTTTCTTTAAAAGCATCTTTCATGGTTTCGCTGTATTTATTTATTTATTTATTTATTTATTTATTTGGGGAACTCTAGGAGATAGGTGGAATAATTAAAATGGCATGCCGGCATTATATAAACAAATACTTCGGCGATCATAGCTCTCTCTCTCTCTCTCTCTCTCTCTCTCTCTCTCTCTCTCTCTCTCTCTCTCTCTCTCTCTCTCTCTCTCTCTCTCTCTCTCCGGGCCAGATGAAATCAGCCCCAAAATACTTAAATTAGCTATTCCTTATGTTATTGAAACAATAACCTATATTTATAATTTGTGCATTCAAACGAATATTTTCCCAAAAGAACTTAAAAAAGCCAAGGTTATACCCCTCCCGAAAACAAGAGATATGACTGATGTTAATAACTATCGCCCCATCTCACTATTGTCCATCCTTAGTAAACCACTTGAACGGCATATCCATAAACATCTCTTGGAATATTTAGAAAATCATACATTAATCCACCCCCTTCAGTCGGGATTCAGACCAAAGCACAGCTGTCACACGGCCCTAGCACGTCTAACTGATGTGTGGCTACGCTCAATAAATCAGGGCGAATTTACCGGCGCTGTATTTATTGACTTACGAAAAGCCTTTGATCTTGTGGACCATAAACTTCTACTTTCCAAGCTAAATGTGTACTTCGGTAGTTCGTTTGGCAATAAATGCATTTCTTCCTCAATTAACTACAGCCAGAAATCTCTTTACCACCATGGCACAACTCCACTTTTTGCCTCATATCTTAGCGACAGACAGCAGCGCGTCATGGTCAATGGATCATACTCCTCAAGCGGATTAGTAACACGGGGAGTTCCCCAGGGTTCAGTCCTAGGGCCTCTTCTGTTTTGCCTCTTTATAAATGACCTACCGCTACATTTGACTAGCGACAAAATTTCATGTGATTTATTCGCTGATGACGCCACAATTCACACCCCGGACAAGAGTATTGATTCTTTAAATGGCCGTTTGCAGCAGGGTTTGAGCGAAATTTCCACTTGGTGCGCAAACAATGAAATGATTTTAAATCCTTCCAAAACGGAATGCATGACGATAGCAACCCGTCAGAAGCACCAGCTCAAGCCACTTACACTCAGCCTGACTATCCATAATGACATCGTTAATCAGGTCACGGAACACCGATTACTTGGTGTAATTGTTGATGACCAGATGAAGTGGCAATCACACATAAATGCTGTATGTAAAACTGTTGCTAGAAATGTTTTTATGCTTTCAAAGTTGAAGTACTTTATCGATGTTGATGCCCGCAAGTTATTTTACAATGCGCATGTGAAATCCCACATCGATTATGCGTCCACGATATGGGATGGCAGCGGTGACATACACTTAAAGAGGCTTAACTCCCTGCATCGGAGAGCAGCGAAACATATCCTGCCTGATTCAGCCCTAACAACTGATGAAAGACTTGAAAAACTGAAAATGCTACCTCTTAGCAAGCATCACCTCTTAAACAAGGGTGTGGTTATGTATAAAATCTGGAATGAGATTCACCCAAAATATCTTTGTAAGCTCTTTACCAAGGCAAGTTCAGGTTATTCTACTTCAAGACGAAACTTTATTACACCTCGCCCCAGGATAGATCTATTTAAAACCAGTGTATCTTTCTCAGGCGCATCTTTCTGGAACACACTGCCAACATGTGTAACACACGCTAGCTCCCTCTCCTCTTTCAAGGAATGCCTCCTCAAGTACTTGTCTGCTGATACATAATCTACCACAAGTATTCGTATCAAACATGTGCTTATCGTATAATCAGTGCATGCTGCCGTATGGTTTGTGCATACTAATAATAATCGCCTAATTACATAATTCAACTTTCTATTATAATCCAAATAATTTTGCTGTCTGAAGTGAATTTTCACTATGATCCAAATGATTTGCTTTGTATATAGGTCAAGTTATCATTAGCGCGTGTCTGTGTGTGCGCGCGAGCGTGTATGTGTCAGTGTGCGCGCGTTGCGTGTACTTTTTATTTTTCGTTTGTTTTTTGTATGACCGAATGAATGAATGAATTTTGTTTAATGTCTCTTCATGTTTAATGTTTTCTAATTTTTCTTTGTGTAATTTGGTACTATTAGTATTACAATTATTATCCTGTGTTTGTAGAGTAGCAACGGCAAGTATGAAAAATGGCACACGTGCTAATTACTTTATCCGTTGAGAAATAAAGTTTCATTTCAATAAAGTTTCATTTCATTTCATTTCATTTCATTTCTCTCTCTCTCTCTCTCTTTAATGACCGCTAATAAAATTAATAAATGAACTGGGACTAAAACATAAATCAATGGAAATGTCATTGTTGTCCAATATCTTCAAGTGAAGCGCTTCACTCACCTTGACCTACCGACGACTCGGTTACTTCGCAGTAACTTCTCTGCGGGCCAACGTCGGCCGTTGTTGCCCCGCGCACGGTCGTGCGCGGGGCAACAACGGCCGACGTCGGCCGGAGAACCTCTTGCTCCCATTGGTGCGAGGTTTAGGGAAGCTATAGTTGTCTATTCATGCTGTTGATCGTTTCTTTGCGCCAATCGCTAGCTTGGTCAACACGGTCCGGGATTCCCCTAGCCGTCGAGTCACAAGCTTTAGCCGGAAACAACTTCCCGTGGACGTCTTCAAAGTCCATACCAAAAAAAAAGGGCGGACTGTCAAGCGTGGAGAGTGCAAAGAGATAACCGAGAAGGATTGAAACACGCTAGGAAGAGCAAGCACAACACAGTAAACTGTTTTGTGCTTGCCCTTCCTAAGCGTGTTTTCTTTTTCTTTGTTGGTTGTTTCCTTACATCTTCAAAGGACTGGACATCTTTTTGTTGAGGCATATGGAAAGTTGAGCGTATGCGGATGTCTGGAAAAAAAAGTTGTAAAGTACAATGGCGTGGATTCATGTTTACACACACGCACGTGCAAACAGACTAAGTGAACGCACAATGATCTTGCAACAATTGCACTCCGCCTTTGATAAGTATCAAGGGCACGCGGGTGTTTGCGTTTGTGCGCCCGCGCACACACATGCACGCACGCACCGTCTCACACACACACACACACGCACACACACACACACACAAACACACACACACACACACACACACACACACACACACACACACACACACACACGTACACACATGTACGGTATATCCAATAGGCAGCTTAGAAAAAAAAATGTTTTCGTCAATCTTTTATAATATATATGAAACAAGACTAGGAAAATTAAAGTCACGTTCCAGCTTCTTGCGGACGTGCCCATTGACATTCCACCCTCTCCCCCCCCCCCCCACCTCGCCAATCTCCCCTTTGCCCACCCCCACCCACCCCGCACACACACACACACACACACACACACACACACACACACACACACACACACACACGTACACGTAAGGTATATCCAATAGGCAGCTTAGTAAAAACAATAATGTTTTCGTCAATCTTTGAAAAATTAGGAAAATTAAAGACACGTTCCAGCTTCAGTCTTGCTGACGTGCCCATGTCCATTCCACCCCCTACCCCCTCCCCAATCTCCCCTCCCCCCCCCCCCCCGCACACACACATACACACACACACACACACACACACACACGCACACGCACACACACACTCTTCCATCCGCGATGAGTTTCTTCCCTACTTCTGTTGCACAGATGCCGTCTCACCATCCGGATGTCCATGGTATCAATAGTTTCCTTTGCCGGTGAACACTGCCTCTGCCGGATGTATATATAGCCCAAACGTTGCCGAGATGTAGCATTAAAATCGAGCTAGCAAGAGGCAAAGATCTCATGAGCCCTCGCAATTGCGGGGGCTCGTGAGGATCTGTGTATCTTGCAGCTAGGTGCACTCCCTCTTAGCTCCCGATCACAGATTTAATTATGCCCGCTTATATGATTATGCGCCGGATGGTGTCCCGTGTCTTGCCAGCGGGGACTCAGTCATGAGGCTCTATGACTCTTATATACATGCGGTCCCCGTCTCAGCATCCTGTTTTGGCTGGGTGAATAACAAACCTTACATAGCAGTGAGTTCAAATGCCGATGTAGACAACAATGCAAGGCAATGCAAAAAGAACAGTCACGCAGTGAAAGTGTGTGGGAGGGGGAGGGGTGGGGGAGGGGGGGTGGCGGGCTACTTCCTGTTTTGAAAATTTCTTTGAAGACGTCAAAGATGAGTATACGGAAGCGTGAAAACAATGCACAAAACCCCCCTTCTAATAGTATTCCTATTTTTTAGTATTTGACGTTAATCTCTCTCTCTCTCTCTCTCTCTCTCTCTCTCTCTCTCTCTCTCTCTCTCTCTCTCTCTCTCTCTCTCTCTCTCTCTCTCTCTCTCTCTCTCTCTCTCTCTCTCTCTCGGCTCTCTCTCTCTCTTTCTCTCTGTGACCTACCTCTGATTTACGTACTTTCCGTGTGTGTGTGCGTGCGTGTGGGGTCAGAGGGGGAGTGCCGGAGAAATGAGAGGGGGCAGTGTTGTTGCTTTTGTTTGTAGTACTGACCTTTTGACATCCGCTAATATTTCCCCTAAGGTTACGTCAGTACGGGTCAGAACGGAAATACTTTACCACTACACGTATCTAAATAGACATCAGGGCATCAGTGCTTCACGACCAACAGATAGGTCGTCTCTACAATGCACAATACATGTTCATGACTACAGAAAATCCATGTAAATTAGTCAGCTGTCACGTTCAGCAGGCATACAAGCCATTAACTTGTGGCCGGGCAGCTGAAAAATCTCAGTTTGCAACACAAAAAAAGGTCCTCGGGTAAAGGTCCTCGGGATTTGTGACGGCGTCTTTTTAGACACGTGTCTGTGAGTGGATGAATGAAGGCTTGTGCCCATTCATTACTGATGTACAGAGGCGGATTACGAATACATGCAAATTCACTACTTTCGACTGTAACTCACTCGACTGCAGAGTTCATTCACTGACTCCTCCTGAACAAATCCCAGGCAGATGCTGCCAACCCGGCTTCTGCAGGAGACATAGATGTTCATGACCCGTGCTATCGCTGCGGTTCGTCAACACGGCAGAATGATTCTTACATTACACCTGATGGACTCTCTCTCTCTCTCTCTCTCTCTCTCTCTCTCTCTCTCTCTCTCTCTCTCTCTCTCTCTCTCTCGGGATCGCTATACAAGTCTAGTCACACTGAATATCTGGCTTATTCACAATTCCATGGCAGACAATAGCATCTAGCTGTGCGCGGTTTAGTGGCGCGGTGAGGCCGCTATCGCGTGTGTGTGCGGGTGTGTGTTTATCTGTGTGTGTGCAAGTGTATGTGTCTGCACGCGCGCATCCCTACGTGCATGCGCACGCGCGCGCGCGTGTGTATGTGCCAGTGTGTGTGTGTGTGTGTGTGTGTGTGTGTGTGTGTATGTGTGTGTGTGTGTGTGTGTATGCCTGTTGTATGTTTGTTGGAGTGAGCCGTGTTGATTTTTATGATGAGAACAATAGCGGTTTTATGTACAAAATCCTTTATACTTTTTATATTTGCTGTAGTTTAGTTTTAAGTGATAGAATGTATGTGTACATGATATACTGATGTGTGTGTGTGTGTGTGTGTGTGTGTGTGTGTGTGTGTGTGTGTGTGTGTGTGTGTGTGTGTGTGTGTGTGTGTGAATGATATCGACCCGGGGTCGTGTACGCGTGGCAAACTTTATCCTTTTGCTGCCAGTGATTACTGACAAATTGCGTATCTGAAACGATTGCACATTGGCCGACTGTTCGCGTGAAGAACACATAAATGTGAATAAGACCAAACGTAAGCATAAAAAACAAGAGACATAAATCCTCAAGTGCCCCCGCGACTGCTGGGGCTCATGAGGATTTATGTCTCTTGCAGTTCTTCGCCTTGCCACGGCAGTTGAGGCGTTAAATTTGCAGGTGAACAGTTTAGTGATGTAGGAGTGAACATCCAATATTATATGTACAGCCAGAAAACGCAAAACGTGATCTTGGGGAATTTGGCCTATGCAAGACGATCGACCAGTAAGTCTAAGCGAAGCCTTATTAACTCATTCGCGGCCAGCCGCATCCGGATGCGGCTGGCCGCAAATGACTTAACAATTCAATACTTGTGAATAAAGGTACTTAGACAAGATGTGTTTACTGTGGATTGAGTTTGTTTCACGAAAATGATTTTTAGTTAACAGCGAAACATTGTATAAATGTATCTGGCATTCTTTTGCCTGCACAATCGTGCGCGGGCCCACTGTGACCGACGTCCGCCCGTCAGTAGACCTTTGCTTACTGGGCAATTGATCTGGCGCACAACTAACTCTCTCTCTCTCTCTCTCTCTCTCTCTCTCTCTCTCTCTCTCTCTCTCTCTCTCTCTCTCTCTGTATCGACCATGATAATTCAAGGGTAGTGCCAGATTAGCTTCGTGCCTTAGGCGCCAAGCTAATCTGGCACTACCCTTTAATTATCATGGTCGATACAGAGATATCGGGAATGCCCTTGAAATTATCATGGGCGATCCGTCTCATGCTGTCAGAGCTAACATGCATATCATCACAAGCTCCTATATAGCGTCCCAGTAGCCCTTTTGTTGACAGACAACCTTTTAATAGGGACGGCACGCGCCGCCTCCCATCTGGTTTCACTAAATGCCGGGCAGGGGTGGGGGTGGGGGGGGGCGGTGGGGGGGGGGGGGGGTCTACGACCTGTCCGGCCAACACTGACCTGTAAATTGATACACCCAGAGCAGTGTCAAATGTCCGTGACCCAGATGTTCATGCCGAAACAAGGCCTCACTAGAATCTGGTGCCAGACTGCCTCTTACCCCAACATAACGACAGAAACTGTCAACGCCGGGATAATGTTTTCATCCTGTGGGCGAGAACTCTCTCTCTCTTTTCTGTCTCTTATACATCCACATAGGAGAAGTCCTCGACATCAAAGAAGGAAACAGCAAATGCTCACACACAAAGAAAACGTTTTCGTGCCGACTCATAATTTAATTCGTAACTTACTTTGGAACAACTTAGAAGGGTTTACATCTTGCCTTCTCACCTTCATGTCACCGTGGGGGTCTGTGATGTTGGAAGTTGCGGCTCGAGGCCGTAAGGCCCAAAATTACAGTCCAGCACCCACGCCAACTGAGAAATCTCTTGTAACATGTCGACTTGACCCGTTAAGTTTATAGAGTTGTCTCCGTTTTGAACACGTGACGTTTTGTACTCCGCCGCAGTAGGATACATTTTCTGTCTACGCGATAGCATTCACTCATGTGTTTTCCTTCTATCATTTTGAAGCCTTTTCACCAGTGCGGGTCAGTCTTTGCAAATCTTGATGGGTGCGTGGTCATGCACTTTTGCAGTGGCGACTTTGCGCGCATGAAGAGAACACCGTCGTCGACATGGCTTTCAGCTTCATGCCAGACTATCCGGAGTGAATTAGGTGTGTGCCACAGTGACCCCAGGTGAATATAACGTGGGAGTGATTTTGTTATGTGTAGGGAAAGAGCTTTATATTAACTCTGCTCGGTGTTATCCCGTTATCCCGTTCAGTGCCAGCTGATGCATGCTGTGTTTCTGCAGTCTTCGTTAATTCAAGACCTAAAAATCCCTAGATGTCCCAGGAACACGGACCTCAAAGTGGTGTCAGCAAGAGGCATAGATCCTCATGAGCCCCCGCATTTGCGGGGGCTCACGAGGATCTATACCTCTTGCAGTTGTGTGGTCATATTTTCTTGGCACTAAACGGGTTAAACTCAAGCAATTAACAAACTTTCTATTAACTCTTTCTTCTCTCTGTTCTTTGCTTTCATTTTCATGGTGTAAAGCCGCGAATCCGGATGCGGCACGTCTTGAAAGAGTTAACTCTTTTCATCCTGATACACCCATTTGTTGAAATAAATTTGACTATGATAGTTCAAGGGTGGTGCCAGAATAGCTTGGCGCCTAAGGCGCCAAGCTATTCTGACACCACCCTTGAACTAAAACGGTTGATCTATCTCCAGATCGGTAATGTAGCCTTAATAAATAAAATAAGCAAATTTATTAAAACGAATCGGTCTTAGGATGTAATTAGTTCAAACAGTTTCTTAGAGCCCTTACTAAACATTCAGTCGCTTGACCGACTAACTTAATTTTTTATTTTCGAGTAACGCGTCATTTATTTTTAATCCGTTGGCTCTCGGCAGCGCTTATGGTCGCGATGATCCCTCCAGGAATCATCGCGACAAAAAGCGCTACCGACAGCCAAAGGGTTAAACGAGGGATGCCTTTTAAAATCTGTATTCACACAAACATAGGGACTGTCATGATTGTGTAGTGTATCGCAACATAATCAGGCAGCAAAATGAAGTTTTGAAATCAGTGCAACACTTCGGCCGAAATAAAGTATCGAACAAAACATGTGTAACGTCTTTAACTCACTGTGCCGGAGGTACGAAATCCCCACATTTTGGAGTTATCCTCTGAGGACTGCATTACAATTCAGGAGACAGATCGACCATGATAGTTCAAGGGTGGTGGCAGAATAGCTTGGCGCCTATAGGCGCCAAGCTATTCTGCCACCACCCTTGAACTATCATGGTCGAGCCATATCTTGCTGTGGTGTGTTGCGGGCAGAATGAGAGAAGTTTATGTACTATAAACTTAGAGTAATTATAGTCAGATACTTATGCCTGGTGACACCCATTGATATAAATATGTAAATGATGCCGACCTCTAGTAGCAGGAGGCATGTATTCTCGTGAGGTCCTGCAACCTGCATGGGACCATGACACTCTGTGCCACTTGTAGATGGACGGTGTTGAAGATATAAAAGAAATACGTGTCCTTTTCTGCATACTTACTCCTAAGAAGATGGCTGTATATATTGCCTGTGACATTTGGCGGCAGTGTTCAATTTCATTGACCAATTTTTAGCTGATACAGAAGGCGGTGACATTAAATTTAAAAAAAAAAAAATCACTGGCTACCTCTTGTGCGCATGCGTCTTGACCTACATTGTGACGTCATTTGCAATCCATCATCTAACGTTTCCGTCTGCACGAGGCACAGATTCTCATGAGCCCCTGCATGTGCAGGGGCTCATGAGAATCTATACCTCTTTTTGATGAAAATTTAGGATGCTCTGCTTGGTTCAGTGTACAGCTGTGTAAGCTGAGTAGGCCAAGCAGTTCACTCAGCAGGAATTGTTTTTCTTTTAGCAAAGGCTACCTTTCCTTTGTATGTATAAACGGGAAGAAATTAAACTCTTAATAGTTTCGACCGATGTATCCTTTAACCTCATTCCTGCCACTGTACGTATATTTTTGTTTTTGAAATCGTGGTTCAACACCATCCAAGAAACATGGATACACTATGAAACTGGTCTCAGCAAGAGGCAAAGATCCTCTTGAGCCCCAGCAGTCACGGAGGCTCATAAGGATCTATGTCTCTTGCAGTTAGATCGTGTTCATTTTTCTCGGCAGTGAAGGGGTTAAGGCTAATTTCTAGGCCTTTCTCATTATTTTTTTAAATTAACGTTATCAGCAATCTGTGGCAGTCGTACCCTATAGTCTGCATAGCATATTCCTGTTCTCTTTTTCTGACGGCTTTACTTTTTCCTGTATTGTTTTGCTATGTTTCTAAGCAGGATTTATTTCGGTTTCACTTGCGAGTGACTGCACAGAAGGTCGGTTAGCTTTAACGTTTCTTCTGGTGAATTCGTTAGATTTTCAAACTCCAGAGTTAGCGGGGTGTATGGTGTTCGGGTGAGCCTGTATTTCATACAGAAAGGAGGGGAGAAGGAGGGGGAAGGGAGGCAGGCAACTAGATGGATCAGAAAGTGGGTGGTTAGGGGAGATCACACAGCAAGACAGAGAGAGAGGGTAAGCTGATACAGGAACAACTTCCGGATGCTTCATCTCGTCTTGGATTTTTTTTTCAAACGCGACGGATTTTGAACACATGATGACGTGTGATCCGCAGGTCTAAAATCACAGACCAGCACAGATTTACAGCGAAAGGCCGAAACGCATCTTGGAATATTATGACGCAACGTCTGCAAATATCACGGCATAGAATCATATTGAGAGAGAGAGAGATAGAGATAGATCCTTCAATCAGTCAGTCAGTCTGTCACTGAATCACTCAATCGATCGGTTAATCATTCAATCAATAGATCGATCAATCAATCAGTCAATTAATCAATCAATCAGTCAATCAGTCAATCAAACAATCAGTCAATCAACCAATACTATGGATGTAAAGAGAAAAGGGAGGAAACTGTATCCCTATGACAGAAGAAGCTGCGTGGGAGAGACCGTTCGACTGGCAACAGAGATCGCTAACAAATTACTTTTTTTTTGTAACATCAGGATCATTTTCTCCTGTACGCTTCCTTCTTGAAAGGTTGCCCAGATAAGATGGCTAGGATACCTACCGGTGTAAAAGTTCAGAGAGATCCTGTACGCCACACAGACGACAGATCACTTAGCTTACGTGAGACCGACGTTTGTGTGGTGATTTCGCGAGAAAGAGATTAACACGCGAAAATGCCTTGCAAGCCAAATCGACCTGATGGTCACTTTGGCGTACTCCAAAGTGCCCCCCCCCCCCCCCCCCCCCCGGGTCGATCGGGCGTGAGTCACTTGTAGCGTGTTTCACCGGTTTTCTGAGTGCGATGCCTGCAAAGCACCTATCTTGACGAATAATTACTATTTTGCTGTATCTGATATACTGTACACGTCAATAGCGCCGATCTCCTTCTCACAAGAGGCATAGATTCACATGAGGCCCTGCGAAGCCAGAACTCCAAGGCCACCCTCCTTCTCCCCCTGCATGAGGTCCTACTCCAGTGCTGGCAAGAAGGAGAGGTACCACAAAACATTAGGAATTCCAAGATCATCACCCTCTACAAGAACAAGGGCGAGAGAAGCGACTGTAACAACTACAGAGGCATCTCCCTTCTCAGCATTGTCGGAAAGTCTTTGCCCGGGTCATCTCGATCCTTTTGCAGAAGCTGGCAGAACGTGTCTATCCCGAGTCACAGTGTGGCTTCCGAGCTGAGCGGTCAACGGTAGACATGGTCTTCTCCCTCCGTCAACTCCAGGAGAAGTGCAGGGAACAACACATGCCTCTGTATGTCGCTTTTATTGACCCACCAAAGCCTTCGACCAGGTCAGTAGAGACGGTCTGTTCAAGATCCTCTCAAAGATTGGATGCCCACCCAAACTGCAGAGTATGATAGAATCCTTCCACACCAACATGAATGGGACAGTGCAGTTCAACGGCAGCACATCCGAACCCTTTGACGTATGCAGGAGAGTCAAACAAGGCTGTGTCCTGGCCCCTACTCTCTTTGGGATCCTCTTCGCTGTCCTGCTCAAGCATGCCTTTGGTAATGCAACAGAAGGAATCTACCTACGAACCAGATCAGATGGCAGGCTTTTCAACCTTGCCCACCTCAAAGCCAAGACAAGGATACGCGAAGCCCTCATCAGGGACATGCTGTTCGCTGACGATGCAGCAGCTTCGACCCATACCCAGCAGGAACTGCAGTCACTGATGGACCGATTTTCCCAGACTTGCAAGGACTTCGGACTGACTATCAATCTAAAGAAGACGAACGTCCTGGGACAGGACACAGAGACACCACCATGCATCACCATTGACAACTACGAGCTCGACGTCGCCCACCAGTTCACGTACCTTGGGTCCACCCTCACTGATAACCTCTCTCGGGACATCGAGATCAAAAAAGAGGATCGGGAAGGCTGCTGCAACTCTTGCACACCTCACAACTCGAGTGTGGACAAATCCCAAGCTGACTGTGAAAACAAAGATCACTGTGTACAACGCCTGCGTCATCAGCACGCTGCTATACGGCAGTGAGACATGGACCACATGCTAGACAGGAGAGAAGACTCAACATCTTCCACCTGAAAAGCATCCGCCGTATCCTGGGCATATCTTGGTAAGACAGAGTGACCAACACCGAAGTCCTGTCACGCGCTGGCCTTCCCAGCATGTTCACTCTACTCAGACAACGCAGACTGCGCTGGCTCGGCCAAGTTCACCGCATGGAAGATGGCCGCATCCCAAAAGACATCCTCTACGGAGAACTGGCAGCTGGGAGAAGAAACACTGGTCGCCCCAAGCTACGATTTGTAGATGTCTGCAAGAGGGACATGAGAGCACTGGACATTGACACTGGGTCCTGTAAACGCCTTGCGGATGACCGTGCAAAGTGGAGAAGTATCCTCCACCAACACCTCAAGTCAGGGGAAGAGAAGATGTCGAAAGCAGCAGCAGACTAGCGGGCACGCAGAAAGGAGTGCAACAACTCCATCAGACCAGCGACTACGTACATTTGTCACCCTTGCAGCAGGGACTGCCACTCCCGCATTGACCTCTACAGTCACAAAAGATGCCTCTTCAGTCCAGCTGAGCAGGCAATGAGATCAGAACAACTAGGATGTATTATCTATGGTCGATTCAGACCGACAGAGGCCCATTATTATTACAGTAGCGCCGATCTCCTCCTGACAAGAGGCATTGATTCTCATGAGGCCTTGCCGATGTAACGTGGCCGTGCAGACGATCCTAGCAATATCGTATTGAAAAGACAATTTTACTGGTTTTCTATTCTTTTTTCAGCCCTTATATTTTGAGTCATATCTGTTTCCCTGTTATGACAAAGGCCAGCAACCCCATTTTTGTGAAAAGCGAGTTTTTCATTAGAATACAATGAACATTTAGCTTTTTTTTTACCAGTCCGGCTAGATTCATACTACACCCCAGCCGTCATGAGCTGATAAGGCACTAAATTGGAGCTGTCACGGTCGCTTGATATCATGCAGTTGGCTTGATTAGCGTGTAGCGTTTTCTGAATCCTCGTAAAATCGGGTCGCTTTTCCAGGAAGCCGTTTTTCTTGATAGCCACATCGCATAATGGCTTTAATTTTCATTGGCCATTGTAAAGGAGATTATTATTTTTACGCATACAGGTACTTGTTCGCGGAACTGTTAGCGTAAGGTTGCAGGTCCATGGAATTTCAACGTCAAAAATCTCCAGCCGTCAAAGGAACACGGATACACAGTGGTCTCAGCAAGAGGCATAGATCCTCATGAGGCCCCGCGAATGCGGGGGCTCATGAGGATCTATGCCTCTTGCAGTTGGGTCGCGTTGTCTTTCCCTCTCTCAGCAGCGAAGGGGTTAAACTAATTCAGAATGGAAACGTCGGATATCCTTAAAGATTGTGACACCATTTGAAGGCGGAACGGAGCACGCGCGACTAACCACGTATTGTTTTCATAGATGTGACGTGTCATACTGCTATTGCACATTTCGTTCGGCTGAACTCAGCACCATGAAAAGAACAGATTACAAATAAATAAAACTCGGAAATAAAATACTTGTTCAAGACTGATTTAGAACTTGTAACTCGCCAAGCCGTGGAGAGATGGAGTTACAGCGAGCGGAAAAAAACCACAAAAAAAATCCAGAAACAATAAAATTGGAAAGTAGGCCTACCCATAAAATTGTCACAAGGGGTATCGATGTCAGTTCGTCTCTTGCGACAAGCTTTAAGACTTGATATAGAAACAACGTCCGGGTGCTTCATCCCCTCGCGGGCTCAATAAACTAAGACCTTTTCTTACCTTTTCTTGTCTTATCATATCTTATCTTATCTTATCTTATGTCCCCACCGGGTCTGCCCTAGGGGACCTTGGTGGGGTTGTCTACTTTTTAGTTCCTAGGGTCACCTTGTCTAACCCCTGCAAGGTGGGTTCTACTCTTTTGGGGGTTTGTCTTTCTGTCTTTCTGGTCCATTCATCTGTATTTTTCTTTTGAAATTCTCCCTCCTGTCTTCGCTTCTTGCAGTTCTTTTCTTCATTTAGCGCAGGCACGTCCTGAGAAGGCCTTTGTCGCTTGCGGGACGTAAAGCAATCTATACTCACTCACTCATTATCTTATCTTATCCTATTCAGGATTTTTTTTTCAAACGCGACGGACTTTAAACACAATCATAACTACATGCACAGCTGAGGTCAGTTGTATGAGTGAGCTTAAATCTTGAAGCCACTAGTACGCTAGGTTTTGCGCTACAGGGCAACACAGTGCGTAGTGGCTTACGCAGGATGGTAGCTCGCTCATGCAACTGCACATTAGGCGGCCTTGCATGCGGTTCCATAAAGACGAAACGGTATAAAGTATAACTTAGACTGAGCACTTTTCGCCTTACGTATTCATTCCAGTAGCAAACCATTCTGTATAAGGATGGATCGACCGTGCAAGCGCAAAGGTAGTTCCTGTTTAGCTTAGCGCCTGGACTCAACCGTGACCTCTCCAGTTTAGTGTCCAGTTAAACAGGCACTAAACTGGAGATGTCACGGCCGATCCCATCCAGACGCCAGTCTGTTCAAGCACTACTCTTTGGGTGTAGTGGTTCGAGGCGTCGAGCTAATCAGTCACTACCCGTCAGCCGTCGTGGTCGATCCGTCTCCCACTGCTGGCGGTGGGCGTGAAAGAGTCTGTGTCGACTTCATCAGACCAGGAAGTTGCCGTGTTCAGGTAACAAATAAGCCATCATTATCCAGCACTAACAGGTCGCGAGAATGGCGATAGTGAATATCAAAGTTCATCGTGAATGTCACAGTTAACACTGTACAAGCTTGGAGACTGAGCTCGCACAGCAACCGTGCTTGTGCCATTTCGATTGTGTTTTTACCCGTAATGCTTTGACGTATTTGCACTACGGCCACCAGTAATTCAAATTTGAGAGGAAAAAGTATTTTGGGCAAAAGTTCAGTTTGGATTATGGTACACGACCGACCATTTTTACTCTCGGAAAAAAAATTGAACATGACCCAAATGCAAGATGCTTTTTACCCCATGACCCCTGCCGCGATTTGGCTAAAAGTTAATATGTCCATATTTGAGAAAAGCCAGATTTTAATTGCATAATGATTTAAATCTTGCTTTCTCAAAAATTGACATATTGGATTCATTTAAAGCAGCCAGTATGTCTATTAAAAGAGCGAGGTTTTCGTTGTATAACAATGCAAATCTCGCTTCCCCCCCCCCCCCCCCCAAAAAAAAAAAAAAAAATATATATATATATATATATATATATATATATATATATATATATATATATATATATATATATATATATATATATATATATATATATATATATATATATATATATATATATATATATATATATATATATTGGCTTGGCTTGGCTTGACTTCGCGAACGAAGATTTTATAGGAGTTGCCCACGACGTCTGCAGGCTTGTTCGTGGCTGCGGAGGCCAATCCGAGACAGGCAGGTTCGACCGCAGTGGCTGCAGGGGAAGGTATGGCCAGGGTTCTGAGCTGCGGCATCTCTGTTTTTTCTCCTGAGCCGCTTGTCCTTAAGGCTAGCTCTGTGAGAGTCCTCAAAGGAGACAGCTGCCTTGTAAATGGTGGAGCGCCAGGTGTCACGGTCCGCAGCAAGCGAAGACCACTGGTGGTGGTCGATTTGGCAGGCACTAAGTGACTTCTTGAGACAGTCTTTGTATCTCTTCTTTGGTGCCCCTCTGTCACGGTGTCCAGTAGCAAGCTCGCCGAACAGGGTGATCTTTGGTAGGCGATGATCCTCCATCCTGGAGACATGCCCCGCCCAGCGGAGCTGTGTCCGCAGCAGCAAAGCCTCGACGCTCACAGTTTCAGCCTGTTCAAGGACCTCGACGTTGGTGACATAGTCACTCCAGTGAATGCCCAGGATGGTACGCAGGCAGCGCTGGTGGAAGCGTTCGAGGAGTCGTAGTTGGCTGCGGTAGAGGGCCCAGGACTCGGAACCATACAGCAGGGTGGTGAGGACCACAGCTCTGTACACGCTGATCTTGGTGCCTGTTTTCAGCTGTTGATTGTGCCACACCCGCTTGAAAAGTCGCCCGAAAGCGCTGTTCGCTTTTGCCAGCCTGCTGTCAAGCTCCTTGTCCAGCTTGGCGTCCGACGTGATAATGCAGCCAAGGTAAGTAAACTGGTGCACTGACTTTAGTTCAGACTCGCCAATGGTGATGTGAGGAGGGCGATACACTGTCTTGGGTGCCGGCTGATGGAGGACCTCTGTCTTTTTCAGACTGACCTCGAGTCCAAAGAGCTGGGCAGCATCTGCGAAGCAAGACGTGATGCGCTGCAGGGCTCTCTCTGTGTGTGCAACAAGGGCAGCATCATCAGCAAAAAGCAGCTCACGAATCAGTTGGTCTAGGGTTTTCGTGTGGGCCTGCAGTCGTCTGAGGTTGAACAGGCTGCCATCGAGACGATACCTGATGTACACTGCATCGTCATCATCGAGGTCCACTGTGGCCTGCTTCAACATCATGCTAAAAAAGATGGTGAAGAGGGTCGGTGCCAGCACGCAGCCCTGCTTTACGCCGTTGAGAATAGGGAATGGTTCTGAGAGGTCATTGTTGAGTCTGACCTGGCCTTGCTGGTCCTCGTGTAGCTGGACAATCATGTTGAGGAACTTTGGGGGACAGCCAAGTCGCTCCAGGATCTGCCACATGCCTTATATATATATATATATATATATATATATATATATATATATATATATATATATATATATATATATATATATATATATATATATATATATATATATATATATATATATATATATATATATAATAAAATATAAAAAATTAAAAATATAAAAAAATTAAAAAAGACATACTGGCCTGTGGCTCGGCAGAACCTCCGCAGATACAGGAGCTCATGAGATTCTTTTCTTTTTATTTAGAAGCGCGAGATGTTCATTGTACAACAATGCGAGTCTCGCTTTTCTCAAGAACGTACATACTGGCTTCTGGCTCGGCAGAGATACGGGAGCTCATGAGATTCTTTTCTTTTTATTTAGAATAGCGAGATGTTCATTGTACAACAATGTGAATCTCGCTTTTCTCAAAAAAGGTACTAACTGTACTGGCTTCTGGCTCGGCACAGATACAGGAGCTCATGAGATTCTTTGCCTCTCGCTGACACTATTCATATCCGTGTGTTCCTTTGATTGGTGGGACTATTTCGAGCTGATTTTGCCCTCACTTTCATAGATACAATTCCGCGTCCTCTGGCAATGAAGGGTTCGACTGGGAGGCATGTTTTATGACAAGAAGACAAAATAGGTGGAATTGTAACTAAGTTGTTAACCCTTAGCGTGTCGGTAGAGGTTTATGTCGCTATGATTCCTACAGGAATCATCGCGACAAACACCGTTACTGGCACGCAAAGGGTTAAAATGAACGCGTCTGTAAATATTTTAAGAGTGCAAGATGCTTTAATGCCTTTATCAATAACACGTATAGCAGCAGCCCGACGATATATGACATGGAAAGCGAGAAAACGAACAGCCTAAGGTTTGTTTATGACCCACTTTTCACGAGAATGTGACATTTGCTCAAATTCAGATTTAAAATAATTTACACGTCGCACGATAACATGAATATTACATTAACCCATTCAGCCCTGACGCACTACACTATGAGATGGATCGACCATGATAATTCAAGGGTAGTGCCAGATTAGCTTGGCGCCGACAGGCGCCAAGCTAATCTGGCACTACCCTTGAATTATCATGGTCGATCCATCTCCTGCAACAGGTGCATAGTCGTTAGATGACGCCTCCAAAATTTGGGAAATACGGGCGTGGCGCTGAATAAATTAACTCGTTCTCAGACACGGCAGTCACAGGCAAGTATCGCGGAATAAGGTAAGCATAACCATTTCCCCCAAAAAGACTACCGATGATGAAAAAGACTATCACTTTATCTAAAGATAAGAGCAAAATGCGATCAACTCACCCTAGACTGAAAACTTGATGGCCTGATCGGCCTTTGGAAAAATAAATGAAAATAAACTTTCAGAAGGTCAAGATCCTCATGAGCCACCGCAAATGCGGGGGCTCATGGGGATCTTCGCCTTTTGCAGATGGGCGCTATGCAAACAAAATCCAACTCTTATTAAAATCAAGAGGTGTTGAAATTTCCCACCTCTGTTGGTCGATTTATTCCTTGCCAGACGTGACCCTCTGGAGAAATCGCATTCGTGAGAAATACCGTGATACCGTGGGGTTGGTGACGTACCGAGTAGAAGATAGGTGATAGTCACGTGGAGGTTAGCGGGGAGTTTAAAGTACCATTACGGATAAATTTGAAGACACATTTCAGCACCATTTGTGTTTATTATGCCTTGTCGACACACCTAATGAACTTTAGCAGCAGTTGTGACACGCAGCAAAAGCACACGCGTAATCGCACTTATTTATCCTGCGCAGCCGTTAGCGTGTCTATCTAATTTTAGCTGTTTCTCGCACTGATAGCGTTGTATTTATAGAGCGGAGTGGAGTCATTGTCAGGTTACTTGACATAGAGATGACATGCTGAATTGGATTCTCATGTATTTAAATGAACCATAACTAGACCTGTGTGTAGTGTTTCGTAAATATCTGTATCTTTGAACAGTTACGGCGATAGCGGGCCTTAAAGCTTTTTACTGCCGAAACATAAGTCAAAACCCAGCATGGATCAGACATGGATCACCAAGAGACTTCGCAGCCGCCGTGGGGGGGGGGGGGGGGGGGGGGGGGGAGAGAGAGAGAGAGAGAGAGAGAGAGAGAGAGAGAGAGGGAGAGAGAGATGATGATGATGATGATGATGATGATGATGATGATGATGATAATAATAATAAATAATACATAGTTCTTGTATAGCGCCGTTCTCCAGGAAAACACTGGACTCACTGCGCATGCACAACAGCACACCCTTTCTCTCTCAGACACACACGCACAATTATACACTACTTTAAACCACCCCATCCCTTCCCCACACCTTACATTCACTTCCTCTGGGATCAGAATAGGTGGCAGTCAGTCAACAGTTAGCTAAATATGAGCTAAGTGTTAAATGCCCGACAAAAAAAAAAAGTCTTTAAGTGAGCCTTGAACTGTGACAATGTGGGCAGATTCCGCATTTCCGTTGGCAGCGTCTTCCACACACTTGGGGCGAAAAAGGTGAAAGAACGCTCCCCGACAGTTTTCATGTTAAGCTTCGGGATTTTTAACAGCTTTTCACTGGAGGAACGGAGGGTGCGTGATGGCTGATAGGCAGACAGCTTGGCAGAGAGGTACGGCGGGAGAGATCCGTCAAAATGCCGATAGGCGAAAATTGCAATTTTGTACTGGCAACGGAATTTGACGGGCAGCCAGTGCATTGCTTCAGTAGAGGCGTAACGTGGTCTCTCTTTCGTTTCTTCAAGATGAGACGCGCTACATTATTTTGAATCATCTGCAAGCGTGAAATCTGATCTGCCGGTAAACCTGCCAGTACAGAATTGCAATAATCGATCCTGGAAGTAATGAATGCATTTACAAGTCTTGACGCCGTACTTTCTGTGAGAAACGGTCTGAGGGAAGAAATTCTGCGCAGCTCAAGGAAACCAGCTCGGCAGACGCTACTGATATGATCATGCATGGAGAGCGTCGAGTCAATCTTCACACCCAGATATTTGACACATTTCTGGAAGGGAACGCTGCAGCCACCAATGTTTGCGAACTCGCCGTCAATCAGACTAAGGCGAGACTGAGAGCCGGCAGGCATGACTTCGGTTTTGTCAGTGTTAAGCTTAAGTTTGTTGCTAGTCATCCAGGACAGGACGTCGTTTATACAACACTGTACGCTCATCTTAGCGGAGCTGAAATGGCTAGGCGCGCTACTTCTTGACAATTCAGTATCGTCAGCATACTTGTGAAAATCACACTCATGGGCGGCAATTACATCAG